>OZ038458.1:5009210-5236572 GCA_964036195.1 Sphaerolaimus hirsutus | reverse complement strand
CTGCGCAAAATTTTCGTAAATTGCATACAAAATGGTTCGTTAAAAGTGCCATTTCTGGCACCTTTTGTGTCTGTTTATTTTTCCGGAATCGGGATTGGGCATTTTTTCGGGATCGGGATTGGGATTTTCAAAATCGCGGGATCGGGATTGGCTTTTTCAAATTTTGGGATCGGGATCGGGATTGAAGTTTCGGGATCGGGATCGGGACCACAAAATCCGAAATTTCAGGATTCGGGATCCCGTTTGAACCCTACTTATAACGCTATCTCATGGCTCCACAGCCATTCTATCTATATATCATCACAAGTACTACCACTAGTATGATATACCTGTTTATATTGACACATAACCGTATTTGGGAGCTTTCTAAGAAATGTCTTTACATAAGAGCGCGTTTTTTTAAAAAAGCGGGGCCATTGAAAAAAGGCGCCCCCACCCCCAAAACCAAAATTTTGCTCTTGTAGTAAGGGAATGGCGCCATGACGCTAACGCAATACGTAGGCGCGACGCCATGGCGCCACTGGCGTTGGCACTAGCGCCAGAACAGCTGGATATGTCTGTATCTTACAGGCATATACAGCAAGATTTTGGCCCCCGCGGGGGCTGGATAGTTAGCAAATCGCCCCCGCGGAGGGATAGATAGCTGAAAATTTTTCTGGGGGGGTTTCGCGGGGGCAAAATCTATGGCTTTTCAATGCATAGAAGGCGGAAATGGTAAAAAATCGCCAAAAACAGGTTGAAAGTAGCTAAAATAGGCTAAAAATAGGTATATAAACATGTGTATAGGCGAAGGCTGCGAATTTGAAGGTGAAAAACTATAAAAAGGTACGAAAATTAGCGATTTTGAGCAAAAATTGGGGCGAAGTTTCTCGAAAATCACTCCAGATAGGTATATATCTGACCGATTTTGGGGATAGGCAGACAAAAAATTTGCCTCCGGGATAGATAGATAGCTGGCGGATTTGGGGGGGCAGCACCCCCCAGCCCCCCCCTAGGAGACCCCTGATATACAGCGACTAGGACAGGCACTTAAGTTTTTCACTGGCTTTGAAGCTGTGGAAACTGGTCAGCCGAAAATATATGTTCTGTGACGGAAAAATGCGCGCTCTTCCTTTGGCTACGTCCTTGGTCTCATCTTAATACCCAGACTCTGCAATAACTCCCAACCCCCCCCCCCCACAGGTGATGTACATGTACTACCTGTTGGGCTACCGCATAATGGAAGTGATCAGCGACACCCAGCGCAAGCAAACCCTCGCTGACAACACTTACATTTTGGCCATTGATGGCGACAGTAAATTTCTGCCCGCTTCCGTGCAAAAACTGGTGCCACTCCCAGATCCTGTAAAATTCCCTGCAAAATGTCAAGTGTGATGCTAAGTGTCAAAAGTCATGTAAAATACCCTGGGAAATGGCAAACGTACGTTTGCCATTTCCCAGGGTATTTTACATGACTTTTGACACTTAGCATCACATTTGACATTTTTCAGGGCATTTTACTGGATCTGGGATTGCCCCTTGGTCGATTTGATGAAGAAACACGCGAGATTAGGCAGCGCTTGCGGCAGGATTCATCCTATTGGCAGTGGGATTATGGTATTTTTTTTGGGGGGGGGGTATCTTTATGGATTTGTGAATGCTTTTTTGGTTGACTTTTTGTCAATCTGAGTGTTTGGAAGATCACTTAGGGCGCTTTTATTACCATGTGGTGCTCGGCGGACATCATTTTTAGTATGGAAACCTACCATAACTCATCTGAATAATGAACCAAAAATTATACAGTTTTTTTTTCATCAAAGTATTTCGTTTTTTACTATAGAATCATAAACTACCAAATTTAAAACAAGATTTTATTCATTAAATTATGGTAGGATTCTGCGCGTACTTGCGGTCCGCCGAGTATACCCCCAAAATACCCCCAAGTAGGCGAGGACAGCCAAAATATTCATTCAATGCCTGTGGGGCTCCTAAAACGCACCAAATAAATCACCCAATAATGAATGACCCCATTGTTTTTTCACAGGTGTGGTACCAAAAGTTCGAGTACGCCATAGCTCATTGGTTCCAAAAGGCCACTGAACACGTTTTCGGCTGCGTGTTGTGTGCGCCCGGCTGTTTTTCTCTGTTCAGGGCTAGCGCGTTAATGGATGACAATGTTATGCAGAAGTATACAAAGGTGGAGTTATTGTGACTTTTTTTTGGGGTGGGGTGATGTTTTATGATGGTTTTAAGATTTTAGATTTTCAAATTTTAACTATTTTTCATCATCATGGTGCCTGGTAGAGTCACGGTGTTTCATTTCAAAGCTGTTCATTTAAATATGTAAACATATCACTAGACGTTACACATCGCTATTATTTCGAGGCCAAAATTTAGACTCTCCAAAATTAATAGCCAGGCGTCACTCAACCCCCCAAATCTTGGCAGATAGCCACGGAACCGCGGCATTACGTGCAATACGACCAGGGCGAGGACAGGTGCCAATCCCAAACCCTGTAAAATGTCAAATGTCATGCAAAGTGTCAAAAGTCATGTAAAATGCCCGGTAGAATGGCAAACGTACGGGCATTTTACATGACTTTTGACACTTTGCATGACATTTTACATTTTACAGGGTCTGGGAGTGCCCCCTGGTGGCTGTCCACTTTACTTTTGAAACAGGGCTATCGAATTGAGTACGCGGCGGCTGCAGATGCGGAAACTTACGCGCCCGAAGGTTTTGACGAGTTGTATAATCAGAGAAGGCGGTGGACGCCCAGTTCGGTTGCGAATACTCTCGATTTGCTGGCTGATTATAAGGTGGTTTGGGGGGAAAAGTTTGCTCGACCACATGGTAGAATAAAGTTTTTCGCTTGGCTCTCAAAAATCATTGTTTTCATTTTCATTAGGTATTTGAATAATTGTGATGAACTTGTATGATTAGAATAATTAAATTGAAGTAAGTGAGAAATATTAGTATTTCATCAACTACCTGGTATTTAATTTCAGCGGGCCATAGCGAACAACGACTCGATATCGTGGCTTTACATCTTGTACCAGATGATGGTGATTCTGTTCTCGATGATGGGCCCCGCCATCATTTTCACCATGATGATTTTCGCCCAGGTTAATTTTACTTACTGATTGTGAAAAAGTGAGGCATCACTGGTCCACAACGACTGGAGTCTATTATCCACAACTACCATAATCCAACGGGTTATGATCGCACTCGTACCAAACCACTCCCTAAATGTCCGGAATATATCGATATAAAAAGTGATACATGAGACTCAGAATTTATTAGTAATGTCGAAAGCTCTTGTATTCTGGTGTCCGCCTATATCCTCTCTAACCCTCCAGGGGTTTTGTAAGTTTGGACCCCCGCGGGGGTTCATATAGATAGTAAATCGCTCCTCCCGAGGGATAGATAGCTGAAAAAAATGGGGGGGGCGGTTCGCGGGGGTATATATAGGCTTTCCAATGTATAGAAGGAAAAAAAGAGAAAAAAGTCGCTAAAAGTAGGTGAAAAATAGGTATATAAGCATATATAGTACACAAATCGCTGAAAATGGGCAATGAAACGCATGAAATAGCTATTTTGAAGGTGAAACACTATAAATAGGTACGAAAATTAGCGATTTTGAGCGAAAATTGGGGTTAAATGTTCTCAAAAATCGCTCCTGTTAGATAGATAGCTGGCCGATTGGGGGGGGGGGGCTGTTTAGGGGATAGTAGCCCAAAATTTAGCCTCCGGAATAGATAGATAGCTGGCGCATTTGGGGGGTAACATCCCCGCCCCCCACCCCCCCCCCCCTACTAAACCCCTGCACCCCCAACCCAGGTGGCGGCGCTGCACGTGGACGCCTGGTCGGTCCTGTGGTACAACATCGTGCCCATAGTGTTCTTCTCGGGCGCGTGCTTCCTGGCCGGCAGCAACTGGCAGCTGGGCATCGCCAAGGTCTTCAGCATCGTGTACGCCTTCGTGATGATGGCCGTGCTCGTGGGCACGGGCATTCAAATCGCCGCCGAGGGTTTGTTTTGGGTGGGATTATTGTAGGGGAGGTTTTGGTTTCGTGCGGTGTGTCGAAGGAAAGGAGATTTTGGCAATTTTTTCAAGTGTGAATCTAAAAATGTGAAGAAAGTTATAGTTTTTGTCAGGCTCAGTCTGGCGACATTGGTACTGCTCGAAACTCGTTTTTTCAAACTAGAATTCGAGTCTCAGCCCCCAAACTTTTTTACCTTTTTTTACATTTTTACCCTCGAGTCACGAGTCTAGGTTGAGTTGAGTCCGAGCCCTAGACACGTTTCAACCGTAATTTCAGTTCGCAGTTTTTGTAAATTTCAATCTAGGTAGTTTTGCAGGGCTCGCGTCGCCCACGTCGATCTACGTGCTCTTGCTGTTCGGCCTTTTCGCCAGCAGCGCCCTGTTTCATCCGCGGTAAAAAGTGTTGTCGTTTTTTCAAATCGAAATTGTCTGGAAATAGAAAGTTCACCAAAAGTTCTAACCGACTATTTATTCACACCCAGCGAGTTCTCGAACATAATCTACGGCATGGTGTTCTTTCTGATGATCCCGTCCACCTACGTGCTCATGTCGCTCTACTCGCTGATTAATTTGAATGTAATTAATTGGGGCACCAGGGAAGCAGCGCAGAAGGCTTCCGGTGGTCAAGGTGCGTTCATTTTTGATGTTTTTAAAATTTAGATTTGCTCGGGTTTAAGGGTTGTTTTTCTGTTCAAATTTTCGTTGTGTTTTTAGTTGCTTAGCGGAGCCGATCGCACAGAGTGTTGGCATAAGGCCAGTTGGCAAAGTCGCACAACGAATTCTGTAGAAAATTTATCGCTCATTATTCAGATTCAATATCATGAATATTTAGATTAAAGTGCAATGCGTGGGATCAGTAGAACATATGAGTGAATTTATATTCGAACCACATGATTTTTTGTCAACGAGCGCCGAACATCCCTCGCCCTTGCAGTCACTCCAACTTTCCCTTCTTCGCAGAGTCCACCTCAGCGATCCAGGCGTGGCTGCGCAAGGTGCCCATCCTGGGCGCCATGATCGACAAGCCCGTGCCCTCCGGCAAGCCCGACGACCAGGTGTCAGTCCCAGACCCTGTAAAATGCTCTGGTAAAATGTCAAATGGCACGCAAAGTGTCAAAAGTCGCGTAAAATGGCAATCGTACGTTTGCCATTTTCCAGGGTATTTTACGCGAATTTAAACACTGCGCGCTATGTGACATTTTACCAGGGCATTTTACAGGGTCCGGGACTGCCCCCAGAAAGGCGGCTCGGCCAAGGGCAACGCGTCGTCGCGGCGCGGCGTTCGCTGCGATCGAATCTGCGCGTGTTTCTGTTGCCCCGATGACGATTTGGAGAGTGGACACGGGGCGGAGAAGTTTGTGTATGTGGGAGAAAAATTGGAGCGAATTGATCATAAGTTGGAGAGAATTCAGGATAGGGTCGATGGTGGGTGTCTTTTTTGGGAGGGTAATTTTAGGCTTACCGAATAAGACCCCAGGGTAATTATGTTTTCGTCAGAAGTTTTTTGGGGGGGGGGACTTATTTTTCCCTCAGAACTTCCACTTTATTCATTGTATGATTGCATTTCGTCAACTCATGTAGGTAATCCAGGTAATACAGGTAAATATTTATATTAGCAGTACAATTGCCAGTACTTTGTGATGGTTAATATAGCCGTAGAATGGCTAAAGGACGTATCCAGGGGGGGGGGGGGCGGGGGAGGCTGCAGCCCCCCCCCCTCCTGGCCCGGGGTGAGACCTCCTGGGGGTTTATTCGAGTATCTGGGAAGTAGGGTTCAGACGGGACCACGGTCTCGGCAGATGGTTCGGTAAAATTGCGGGACTAAGTCGGTACCGGTCACGGTCCCGGTACGATGCCCCAACCCTGGCCCCGGTCGCTCTTGTTCAATAACGTGCGGCGCGAGCACACAGAATGAATTTTTTTCGATTGGTGCAATTCAGCCCAATCCCGGGTGATTATTTTTTCGTCAAATTTTTTTGATGGGTGACTATACGATGGGAGATTTTTATATTGTCAAAAAAATTAAGCATGTTTCTATTAACTAATTTCATGAAATATGGCTTATTTACTAAATAACGTGTAATTTTTGTTTAAACTGGAACGGGGGGATTATTAGAGGGGGATTATTTTCCTTCACTCATCCAAAAGGGGGGAAAATTCAAGACGAGGGAATGTCGCTTGGTTTGGGGGCAAGTATTTATATCGGGTATCACCGATTCAGTAACAGCGACTCTTTTATACTTTTCACAATTCAAAACCCATAGTGGCAAGAGTTATAACGGGGATGGTCCGGCCGTAAAGTATAGGGTGCTACTTTAGGCCGGGCATCATTACGGCAGAGTTGTACTGAACTTTTTTAAAGTAAACGTAAACGTAAAGTATTTTATTTTTAGTCACACCTGAATACAGAAAACGTAAAGAAAAAATATCTACTTTTACGCTGTGTAAAAGGTGAGTAAACGTAAATATCTGTAAATATTCGTTTTCTGTACTCGCGTACTTTCAAAAAGTACGCGAGCAACTGAATACCGGTATTTTTCGGTAGGAAACGTAAACGTATTTACGCAGCACTCGATTATACGTATTTATCGAGTAAACGTAAATTCGTTTGTACAACTATGCCTTACGGCCGGATTTACGTTACGGCCGGATTTACGTTACGGCCGGGTTTACTTTTCGGCCGAGTTCTCGCCAGTTATAACAACTTCAAAATTGTGCATCCATTCACAAAACAGGCCGCGCCAGACTAGCGTTGGGCACGGGCGGGCGCTCCGGCCACGGCGTATTGTCCCAATCTGTCCTGGTGCCACTCCCAGACCCTGTAAAAAAACCCCGGTAAAATGTCAAATGTCATGCAAAGTGTCAACCGAGTCGCCGTTTTGTAGGGCATTTTCCTTGACTTTTGACACTTTGCATGACATTTGACATTTTACAGGGCTTTTTACAGGGTCTGGGAGTGCGCCCTGGACGAAACTGGCGCCGAAATAATGGGCACGCCATTAGCGGTGGGAAAAGATGGCGCTGGCGCCAGTGGCGGTGCGGCGCCTATGATCAATGTCATTGCTAGTTCGCCGCCAGAGTGCAAGGATGGTGATGAAAAGAGTGAGTGTGGTTTTAATTGGATGTGTTGCGATCGTTTTCTAGCGTTGAGGTATTTTTAGCCTGTCAAAGCGGACCGTGAAGCAGATCATGTGAACTTTTTTAATTTTTTCTGCATTCTATTCATGCATTTTGATGTATTTCCACCCAAAACACTTTTTCCGACAACAGCAAATTCTTCCAGTTTTTATCTGCTTTTTTCTTGTGATCAAATAAAATTTTGAAAATTTCGAAAATTCGAAACGTTTTCTCGAAATCACCTCGTTCACCCAAGCTTCACTCACAGAGGGCGCCGGCGCTGCGGTGTGCCCCGGTGCAGCGACGAGCGCCGGCACAGTGCACAAATCTGCCGAATCTGTGAGGCGATTTTATTTAGTTGAATGGTTTCTTCTGAAAGTCGATAAATCCAAAAAGTCGATTTCGATAAAATGGGGGTTTTAAGCTTTATTTCCAATTCTCTGACTATCATAAAGTTTTAAAAGATGATTATAAAGGTGTTAAATTTTTCGGCTCTGCTCTCAATGAATACCTTTTCCGTGCTCGACCCATTTCTCCAAATTCTAGTGTTATCGACTTTTAGACGTGGACGCCTCGATTTTGTCAACAGCAAATGACATCTGGTCCAAATTACCCCCCCCCCCCAACAAAAATCCCCAGTTGGATCACTCTAGCATCACATCGGCGTCGTCAATTATGCGCGACGTGGACGCGCTGCGCAATGAAACGACTGCAGCACTACAGCGGCAAGTCAAGTCGACTTCAAAGGTCGGCGCCGCCGCCAGGTTCCACTTCCGGACCCTGTAAAATTCTCGGTAAAATGTCTAATGTCATGCAAGTCATGTAAAATGCGCCGGAAAATTGCAAACATACGCACTTTGCATGACATTTTACATTTTACCAGGCATTTTACCGGGTCCGGGAGTGCCCCCAGGGGTCAGCACGGAGCAGTGACGGGCGATCGACCTTGGATGCACGAGTCTTACATTGAGAATGGATCTCCGGACGTGCTCGATGATGTGGAGCACCAGTTTTGGTCCGATTTTGTCGATACTTATTTGAAGGTTTGGGTGGGATTTTTGGCGGTTAAATTTACCGTGGCGTTTCCTACCGCAAAATTGGGACAAGTTACCGTAACATCGAAGCTTTCCCATTTCTTACCGTTTAGCGACAAGGGTATGTCACCCAATGTACGAGTGTATTTTTTGGACTTGTGTAAAAGATTACTGCGATATAACACCGAGAAGACTGCGCATAATGGCTATCCAAGCTTCAGCTGATCGATTCATTCCGATGTCGACAAAATGTGCACATGCAAAATTGCCATTTGCCAAAGCTGTGAAAAAATTATGACTAGTATAAAAGCGCAAATGACTCACAGGTTCATAGGATAGCATAGCACAAATGCGAGTTATTGTACCTAAATATATTTCACTATTTTCAACATGATCATTGTCATCAAATCAATGTGATCTGATTGACACACTAATTGACATCAAAACTCGTGTCAACTAATTCGACTAAATTTTGGTCAAGTATGTGATTTCAACTTACCGTAAGCATAGTAAATTTTATATCATGAAGTTTAAAATTTCATTGTTTCTGTGACCACGCTTTACAAATTTTTTTTCGTGTTATTTAGTTGACATTCAGTTGACACGAATTCATATTGCAATATCGGCGATGTCGATGTAAACTTTCCTGTATTTCACGAACTGCATTGCTCGGTGCGTGTGCGTTGACCTGGGGGAACGTTGAAAATCTATCGGGCGGATGCCCTATACTACAAAATCTGTAGGGAGAATTAAATCTGGCGCCTGGGGGTATTTCGAGGAAGTACGGTATTCTATTCTTACATTCCCCAGCCAATAACGAAATCGGCCGAGGACGAATCAAACGCGGCGTCGGGGCTGCGCGAGCTGCGCAACAAGATCGCCTTCGGCCTGCTGCTGGTCAACGGGCTGCTCGTGCTCATTATTTACTTGCTGCAGATTAATAAGAGACTGCTCAGCTTTGAGTTTGTGCCTTATCGTTCGTGGGGTGGATGTTTTGTTTTTTGGAGGGCGGGGTGTTTTTTGAGGGTTTTTGAAACACACAGAAGTTATAGAAAGTTGTTTTTCTGTTGATCACCGTCAGGGGAGGGACGTAGCCAGGATTTTCGAGCGGGGGGGGGGGCGGATTGTATACGGAGCCCGGCGAACGGGGGGGGGCTGCGCCCCCCCATCCCTCTAAAATTTGACCGCTGTGATAAGGGAAAGGCGCCATGGCGCCAGCGCCATTAGTAGGCGCCACGCCATGGCGCCATTGGCGTTGGCACTGGCGCCAAATACTGCTGTACCTGTACATGTATGTATTTCACATACATATACAGCGACGGGTACAGATTTTGGGTGCGTTTTTGTCCTAAACTATAGGTATCAATGAAAGATACTGTACGCCGCCGGAATGAAAAATTTTTCCGAACTATTAACAAAATCGCTTTACGGAAAGCCATTTCTGGCATATTTTTTTGTCCGACCCGGGAAGGGGGGGGGGCGGCCGCCCCCCCCCCTGGCTACGTCCTTGATCACCGTAAATCCCAATTCGTCCAGCACACCATTTATTTCCGCGCCTCTGTGGACCGTATGTGTAAAAAATTTAAATCCCCTTGATTGCTTTGCCCCGGAAAAAATATTTCCCCGTGAAACTATTCCAACATTTACTCAACAATAAATTAGTCAAACTTTCAATTTTGTGTCAAAATCACATTCCATACTCAGAGAACTACACGTGGAAAAAGTGGGACCCGCTAACGGGCGCCTTTGAAGAGACGCAAGACCCTTTGCAAATTGAGCCCATTGGGTTTACAGTAATTCTTTTCCTGTCTCTGCTGCTCTTCATTCAGACGGTGGTTTTTTTTGGACTTTTGAGTGGATCATTTTGGACACAATTTTTTGGCACTCATTTTTTGTCTTGCGACGAAACCACCAATCAGTTTGTATTGGTTCAGCAGAATCATTACTCGACTAAAATTTTTCCCACGGTAAATATGTACAAAAATTTCTTCACTTAACCCGTTAGGCGTGGTACATAATTAGTGAATCACCATCCACTCTCATTACCGTACACACTCTACCACTACATTACCGTAAACGTATCGCATTCTACCGTAACCCACCGAATGCGCAGTGCGGTCTGGTGCTGCACCGATGGGCCACCTTGAAGCACATTCTGGCGAGCACGGAATTAGCGTGCTTCAAACGCCGCAAAACGTATCATTGCGATGGCGACGAGTTGTTGGATATTAATGCCGTTTCTATTGGTTGGTGAGAGATGTGTGGACTGTTGCGTTGAGGACGGTGGAATGAGTTGTTAATGGGGCCCCACACGCTGAATGTCAACTGACCTCGTGTCAACTACCGTATATCCTCGAATAAGACCCCCCTCGAATAACTCCTCCCCCTTGAATAACTCCCCCCTCAAAAACACTGACGAAAAAATAACTCCCCCCCTCGAATAACTCCCCCCTCTTAAATAACTCCCCCATCTGCGTGAAAAATATTCTATAAAATTTACAAAAATGATCGATGAAAATACAAAAGAATGTTAACGTATGGCAGCGACAGCAGATACATGATATGTACGCAGTGTATGAACACCTTTTTCATGTTGTTGAACTGGTAAATACCTGGATTACATGAGTTGACAGAATGCATTCATACGATGAATTCAGTCCAAGTTTCTGAGGAAAAAATAACTCCCTCCCTTGAATAACTCCTCCCCCTTGAATAAGTCCCCCCTCAAAAACCCTGGCGAAAAAATAACTCCCCTGGGGTCTTATTCGAGGATATACGGTAAATTTTTGTGAATAACGTGATTTCAACTTTCCTATCTGATAGAGCATAGTCAATACCACATAATGACACTTAATTTTCATTGATTCTTTAAGTGTACTGCTTTTAAAATTCGTTTTGTGTTGTTTAGTTGACATTGAGTTGACACAAATTTGCGATGTCAACTAGCGTGTGTGGGCCCGGGCGCTTCTACTTCTAAAGTGGATAATTCCAAAAACTTGATGTCGAGAAAGTTGCATTCATACAATCCCCCCCCCCCGCGGAAAAAATCCTGTGTACGTCGCTGATCAGTTGAATGACTTTTATTTTCATATCAAGATGGCATATTTCGCCACGTGTCTCTACTTCCCGCTTGACTTGCTACTTAAACTGAACTTGCCAATTGAACTCAACTCATTGAAAAGTGTCCAACCCGAAAAATGTGGGTCTAGGATTTTCCTTTAAAAGTGGCCGGAAAAAGTGAATTATCTCCAAATTTTGCAGCGCGTGAGCTGCAGCGACTTGATGACGACGTCGAAGCTGACCCCAGTGGGAGGCGGGGCAAACGTTACTTTTTTACTTTTTACTTTTACTGCATTTTGTCCATGCGGTTATTTTGAGTGTGGATTTTAATAGCAAGATGGCAACTTTTAATGGCAACTTTTGTGTGTCAGTTTTATTTACCGTAATTATTGAATACTATCTGCTACCGATTTCATTTGCATTTACGATCTAGGAATGCATCTTTATATATCTGTACATATTTACAAGTAGTGCATGCTAGTAGGTACAATTACTCACACTGCACTTTTTCCTTGTTATGTTAGTTGTTATTCTCAGTGGACTTATTCTAGGTAGCCCGGTGGTCTACTTATTCACTGTGCAAAGCTCAGGTTCAGGCCGGCGGAATGGTACCGTAACCCGAAAAGGTCGCCGCAAAGTCATTTTCGACTTGGAGCGAGCTCGCAAGCGTCGCAAAGGCCCCCGAGCGCTACAAGCGGCCTTTTTGAAGCGATTCGTCGGTTTCAGTGCGGATAGGAATAAGGGTTCGCTGAATGGTGAGTTGTTTAGAGGGGGGGGGGTTGGTATGCCGATTTTCCAGTGGTGTGGGAAGTGAAGGGTTTTAGCGCTAACCCCGAAAGATCCATTAGCTGGAGGTTTCATGGCTGGGGGAAAGGTAACAAATTGTCGCGACTGGGAAGATCTGGACGACTAAGGCCTTCTGTGCATGTAAACCCGGTGCACATGTAGACTCTTAATTTTCACTCAAAACGCTAATTTTCATATCTTTTTATAGATTATCACCTTCAAAATCAGTAGTTCATGTGTTTTATTGTATATTTTCACCTTTTTTGTATATGTGCTTATATACCCATATTTAGTAATTTCTCACTTACTTTTTGCAATTTTTCTACCTTTTTTCTACATTTAAAAAAAGCCTATATACTGAACCCCCGCAAACCCTAGCAATTAGATATCTTTCCAACCCCCTGGAGGGTCAAAATCTAAAATACCCCAGACATGCACAGCGGGTAAACATGCACAGAGGCACAGGCTCATCCGGACCACTACCCCCCTCATTTGAACCCTTCCGAAACCCCTAGGCGCCATGAGGGGCGCGCGCGGCGGCAGCCCCTACCGATCGGCTTTAGCCGCCGAGGCGACGGCGCGCGCGCTGCAAACTCGCCGCGACACGCTGCTGCGGCACCCGGCCGGCCGCTTGGACGACGTGAACGCGCCCGGCGCCGCCCACGTGGAACCCGGCGCCATGGAATTGAGTCCGATTAGGGCCGCGGGTCCTATGCCCGAACTTGGGGGCGGAGCCAAGACGGCCGCTGGATTGGCTAGAGCGCTCGTGCACGGGTGTGTTCTGGTTTGGGGGTTTTTTTTTTGGGGGGGGGGAGAGGGGGGGGGTTTGCGGCTTTGTGTGTGGTTTGTTCGATTTTGAGTGGCGTGAACTGATTTCCGTTAGATAATTTCAATTGCTTTTAGCATTGTTGCGTTTCTTTTGGTGTTACACTTTTTGTTGAAATAGCCGAGTAAGAAAAATAGTCGGTAAAGGTTTACGACTAGATGTCACAACCTCAGTCTAGGTCATCAACGAAATACCGTATTACCTCGAAATACCCCTATGGGGGTTTATTATTTCGCCAGCGAAATTTGAGGGGGGGGGGGTTAATTCAAGGGGGCAGGGGTCTCCAGGATTCTGGCCCTCGCGGGGGCTGGATAGATGGCAAATCGCTCCTCCGGAGGGATAGATAGCTTAAAAATCTTGTGGGGGGGCTGGCGGGGGCACAATATATAGGCTTTTTCAAGGTTGAGAAGGCAGAATGGGGAAAAAATCGCTCATAATCAGTTGAAAGTAGCCAAAAGTAGGTATATAATGGCCAAAAATGGGTATATAACTATGTATATAGCCCTAAAGCACGATTTTGAAGGTGAACAACTATAAAAAGGTGCGAAAATTAGTTATTTTGAGCGTAGGGGGTAGTAGCCATAATTTTGCATCGGGATAGAAAGATAGCTGAGCGGCCTCCGGGATAGATAGATAGCTCTCCGATTTTGGGGGGGGGGCAGCCTTTTCTCCCCCCAGACGTATATGACGTACATCATTCCAGACAGGGGTCTCCTAGGGGGGGGGCTGCCCCCCCCCCCCCCAAATCGGCCAGCTATCTATCTATCCCGGAGGCCGCTCAGCTATCTATCTATCCCGAGGCAAAATTTTTGGCTACTACCCCCAAAGACCCCCCCAAATCGCTCAGCTATCTATCTATCTGGAGTCGTTTTTGAGAAATTTTGCCCCAATTTTCGCTCAAAATCACGCATTTTCGCACCTTTTTATAGTTTTTCACCTTCAAAATCGTGCTTCCCGGCTATATACATCGTTATATACCTATTTTTAGCCATTTTATACCTGCTTTTGGCTACTTTTAACTGATTATTACCGAGTTTTTCTCCTTTCTGCCTTTTTAACCTTGAAAAAGCCCATATATTGTGCCCCCGCCAGCCCCCCCCCCCCCCCCCAAGCCCCCCCCCAGAAAAAATTTTCAGCTATCTATCCCTCCGGAGGAGCGATTTGCTATCTATCCAGCCCCCGCGAGGGCCAACATCCTGGAGACCCCTGATTCCAGAGGGGGGTATTTCGAAGGGGGGTATGATTTCCCCAGCCCATTTTAAGGGGGGGGGTAATTCGAGGTAATACGGTAGGCATATTTAAGTCATGGTAAATTGTATTTTATTTAGGGTTTCAATTTTCAGCGAGTTTACGACTGAACCCGGTGGGAAGACAGCCAGTAGTGGAAACAGGAATGATTTCGCTGCGCCGAGCGCAAAACCGCCAATGTGCGTTTATGTAATTTTCTACTTCTATTTTCGTTTAGATTATTTCTGTTACCGTATATTCATGAATATGCCCCACTCGATTAAAATCGCTTTATTGCTCAAGTTTTGTGGCGTGAAAATTTAGTTCACCCCACCGACTGACCTAAACACAGTATACCGAGTAGACGAGCAGAATCCTACCATAATTTAATGACTACAATCTGGTGATAAATTTCGTAATTAATAATACCATAATAAATATAAACGAAATATTATGATGAAAGCTATAATTTGTTTTCATTATTGGGCCCACACACGCTAGTTGACATCGACACCAAATGTCAACTTTTCCAGATCCCAATTCAAAGCTTGCGTTTGAACATCGTTCGTCGGCTCGACAGCAAGCTTTGAATCGGGATCGGAACCAGTTGACATTTAGTGTCGATGTCAACTAGCGTATGTGGGGCCATTCTGGTGGGATATTCTGTAGGTTTCCATACAAAGTGTGGTCCGCCGAGCACACATATTTCTGCCACACCAATGCCACACTTACAGACCCATTCCCCGCGCCAATAGCACCAGCGTGTCGCCCAGTGACGTCACCACTACCGCCGCACCGGCGCCATCGCCCGCACTCCGCAGCATGGGCACCGAGCCGATGGAGTCGGCCTCGCCGGACGCGGAACTGGACATCGACTTGGACACCAGGGCGGACGACAGTAGAAAGAGCAGCATGAGTGAAATGGGCACGCAGATGACGCCGAAAAGGTGATTCTGATAATTCTGATTGGCTCGGTTCAGTGGTTGATTTGGACTGGTGCCACTCTGAGATGTGAAATGTCATGCAAACTGATAAGTCATTGTGAAATGTCCTGTAGAATGTCAAAAGTCATGTGATGTCCTGTAGAATGTCAAAAGTCATGTGATATGTCCTTTAGAATATCAAAAGTCATGTGATATATCCTTTAAGCTGAGATAAGAGCTCAGCGTAAAATGATGACGTAAAATGATGTCGTAAAATTAAAGTAAATGAGTGTCGATGATGCTACGGGTCTCCAATTTTTTTATGGATAATATATGTATCAATGCCTTAATTGTGACCGATACTCAGTGTTATCAGCGACAACTGGAGCAAATTGCAAAAATCAATTTTTTTCATTTTACGTCGGAACAAATTTTACATTTTACATCAAAGATTGCATGCAAAAAAGCTAATTTTGCAATTGCTCCAGTTGTCGCTGATAACACTGAGTATCGGTCACAATTAAGGTATTGATACATATATTATCCATAAAAAATTGGAGACCCATAGCATCATCGACACTCATTTAAATTAATTTTACGACATCATTATACGTCATCATTTTACGCTGAGCTCTAATCTCGGCTTTAATGTCAAAAATCGTGTCAAATGCCAAATAAAATGCAAATTTTATTTTTTACTCGTCGTTTGACATTTTCCCTAACATTTTCGCTCCGGTCACGTTATCTGATCCTTGACACTTGTAATGACATTTGACATTTTTCAGGGTTTTTTTTTACAGAGTCTTGGTGTGGCCCCTGGTCATTGCGTGATTACTCGTGATTGGATCAAAATGGTGTTGTGGTTGAAAATGGAGTACCTGTTCGCATCGGCTTTTGTGCTTTGGTTTTGTATTTTGAAGTTTTCAGATTTTTTCATTGTTTGCGTGTGTTGAGTGTCGCGCTTTTGAAAGTGTGTTGGAAATATTGATTTGGATTGTTTTTCGTCCAAATGTACCGTATTTGCTTTCATCCCCTTGAATAATTCCCCCCCCCTCGAATGATCCCCCCCCTGTAAGACGAGTGAGGAAATAATAATTCCCCCCCCCCTCGAATAATCCCCCCCTTTAACAATTTGATTAATTTGTCATACCTAATTTTAACAAAAATTGCACGTTATTATGTTTATGCAGCATATTTCGTGAAATGAGTTGATGGAAACATGCTTGAATATTTTGACGAAATAATAATTCCCCCCTTGAATAATTCCCCCCTCGAATAGTTCCCCCCTCAAAAATGTCTGACGAAATAATAATCCCCCAGGGGGATTATTCAAGCAAATACGGTATTCATATTTATTCAGCTAAGTGCTCGAGATGGTGATCTGACATTGTGTGTGTGTTTTGGTGAAAAATGTCATTCATACATTTATTTTAGCATGCTATCAGAAGATTTACAACAGAATTTTTAAACAGATGGATATATTTTTTGTCATTCGTGCCGCCAGATTGCAGTTTCGATTACGGGTACATTTTTGTTATTCCCACATTCTATTTATCGTTTTTCACTTATGCATTTTACGTTATATACCGTTTTTGCTTGAATAATTCCTCTGGGGAATTATTATTTCGTCAAGGTTTTTGAGGGGGAATTATTCAAGGGGAGGAATTATTTTTTTCGCCAAAATTTTCAAGAATATTGCTATCAAATCATTTAATGAAAAATGCTTTAGTAACACAAAAACGTGTCATTTCTGTTGTAATGGGATCAACAAACTGATCAAATCTCTTAGGGGAGAATGATTATTTCCTGGCTCGTCTTACGGGGGGGGGGGGATTTTTCGAGCAAATACGGTAATTTTACTTCGCTCAAAAATATTCACATTGTTTTATCGTTGCTCAATATGTTTTTCTTTGCATTTTTTGTCACAATTTTTCTACCAGACAATTGTGATGCTGGGGGAGATACGGGTACCTAATCAGTGTCATTTTTCAAACCACAATTCTCGCCAAATAAATTCGCTTTTTTATTGCAATAAAACGTTACAGAAATTTACCCATCAGAATTTATGTATCCAAAACATGTACACATTTTTGGCTAATAAATGTAAGCAGGTGAAGTAGACTTGCATTTACTGAGAACTCCGTCCGCTTTCTGTGAATTGTGGATAAGGGTGTGTTCAGAGATTGGTGTACGAATCATCTCGGGACAATGGGCCCACACACGCTAGTTCACAGCAAAAAATGGATCCGTGATGCGTGTGGAAGCGGGCTGGATGCGCGTGAAGCGGCGCGCTTCCACACGCTTCCACCAACATCACGAGATTTAGGGTGAAGTGTCTTCCACACGCTTCACCTATCTTCACCACGCGCTTCACGCGCATCCAAACATGTGGAAGACACTTCACGGCGCTGGCGCTTCCACACGCTTCCCCCGCGTATACATTTGCGTGGGAGCGCCATATTAAGAAGCGTGAAGTTCCTTCACGCAGATTTTCGTGATGTGTGTGGAAGCGCTGGCAGCTTGGTGAAGCGTTCGGGAAGTGTTGGCGTGAAGACACTTCCCGACGCTTCACCGCGCATCCACACACCCATTTTTTGCTGTGGTTGACATCGACACCAAATGACAACTGGTGCCGATCCCGATTCAAAGCTTGCTGACGAGTGGACGAACGACGTTCAAACGCAAGCTTTGAATTAGGAACGGAACCAGTTGACATTTGGTGTCGATGTCAACTAGCGTGTGGGGCCAGAAATAGTCTATATGCATATTCAAGAAATTATGATAAAATATTTATATGAAATATCGATTAAAAGAAGCACTGTCTGCATAATTCATAAAGAAAAATTCCAAATTTCCAAATCCATTCAGTGGGGGTTGAAATGTCAAAAGTATTCAAGAGAAGGGATCCGACATCACTTTTCAAGTTAAGGAATGGCATGCGGCTCTGACGAGTGCGTCATGTAAAATATCCGAGTCTCGAAGTCGGCTTTTGAAATCTCCTTCAAATTACAGCGCCAAAATTGTCCCATTGGCCCTGCGCACACAAGTTTTCACACGAAATTTCGAAAATTCATAAATGAACTTTGAACGTGTTTGAGTTTTCCACAATGAGTCATTTTTAATCCCCGTCAACTGTAGTTGACGGCCACCTCATCGCGGAAAACTCAAACACGTTCAAAGCTCATTTATGAATTTTCAAAATTTCGTGTGAAAACTAGTGTGCGCAGGGCAATAGTTATTAGGTAAGCGCAACAAACACACAAAAACGTACGAATTTGTCCGTGAGCGGCCAAATGATGCCATCCACGCGGTGGTGCCGGTGTTTTCTGAACCTGCAGATCGATTCGCGGCCCGCCGATCGCCGCTGCCATTCGGTCCATTCCTGTGGTGGGCGAAATTTGGCGTTGAATGTTTGGATTGAATTTATCGTTTTAGCTTGGGTGGTAGCTGCTACTGTGTGTTGTACCGTATGGGATATCGACAATTTGGAAGTAAATATATCCATATTGAAAAGTCATGGTGGCGATTAGTGATGTACAAAGCGCCAAGGCCATGGCGCTTTCCGACCTAGCGCCAAGCGGGTGGGCGCT
Source organism: Sphaerolaimus hirsutus (assembly GCA_964036195.1). NCBI lineage: Eukaryota > Metazoa > Nematoda > Chromadorea > Monhysterida > Sphaerolaimidae > Sphaerolaimus > Sphaerolaimus hirsutus. The sequence goes on along the minus strand of OZ038458.1, from coordinate 5,217,985 downwards.
TTTTGCTTTGGCGCTAGCGCCAGGCATTTTGTTCCTGGCGCCGGGTAAAAATGGCGCTTTTCGTGGGCATGGCGCCACAGTATGTTAGCGTCAAGTGCCGAAAGCGCCATGGCGCTTTTTGCTTTGGCACTAGCGCCAGTGCCATGAATCTTTTACAGCACTAGTGGCGATCTTTAGCGGGAATCTTCAATATTGGTCATTGCTAATGTGAATTTTGAACAGATCGCTAAAGTTTTAAATTTGTGGTCAAAAGTCCAATTTGTGATGTAGTTTCCGCAACACAAATCACGCAAAAATGAAACAAACGGTGATATTGTTCAAATCCTTCAAAGGAAAATCCATGGGCACTTTGAGGTAGCACGAATCATTCTTTCGAAGCAGCACTTCCAATAGCTCTTCACATGGCGTCGGTAAAAGTCCCCACGTAGCACCTTTGTTTTGTGACGCATCAATGTCGACCCACACAGTAGTTGACACGCGTGAGTCGACTGGTTTGTGTCAACTCAGATTTCGACACGTGTCGCAGAGCGATCTTCCAATGCACTTGCCGTAACATTTACTGGTAAAAATTGCATTGGGAGATCGCTGTGCGACACGTGAAGCCGAAATCTGAGTTGACGCAGACCAGTGGACACACATGTCACACGTGACACGTGTGACAAACTCACTGAAAACCCCACAATTTGTCCACGTATCGATCATTCTGTACACATTCATTGCCGGGTGCATATCGTCCAGTAAAGTGCGCACGGATTTCGTCCAGTCCAAACGGCGCACCACTGGCACGCCTGGGTGAATTCTTGGTCGACTAATTTTGAGTTGACTTTTTGGGAAATGAGTGACGAATAGAATCGAGCACCTGAAAGTTTGTTTGCAAACTGGTAATTTTGGATGGATGCTTTCTTGGGGGGCAACCTCGAGTAAAAACCTACTAAGTAGATAACTGTCTGTGTCTTGAATAATTTTCATGTATACTCAAGTAACTTTACACCTTGCATGCGTGGTTCAGGCTGGAAGCATGCCAATCACACTTAACGCATGCGATTTGCATAAAAAGACAAAAAAATCACTGCCGTTATGCCGTTTAAATACGTTCACATTTTCACAGCAATAATTTTTTCACATTTTCACAAAAATTTCATGCTTTAATTATCTTTGGCACGCTTCCAGTTCCAACGTCAGACATAAGTAAGTGCGCGTGCAGAGTGTCATGTCACTGGAGTATAACAATGTTCTTGATGTGGATTATACTTTCTAAAAATAATGTATTTCACCCCTATGATCTACGGTAATCTGAGATCAATTCCGCAAAGTGGATTTGTAAAAAAAGTTACTTATAATTTGATAGGTAGTGAAGATGGCGGTAAACAGTAAAAAGTCGAATTTTGTTGCAACATAAACATCCACATTCCCAACATCCCAATCTACCTATTTGAAACTTACCAGCCATCCTATCATCATTGCCACAATATGGTTCGCTGTGTAAAAGTTTGTGAGTTATTTTATGTGCAGGCTCACATAATCCGGCTTTCGCTTGCCTGCCCAGATAGTTCCTCAGAACACAAGAATCTGAAATTGTCATTTTCTACATTCAGTAAAGCCGGTGGTGGCAAAGTGCCAAAAATGGCACTGGTCTGAAATTTAACATGGTTTTGTGACAATTTGTTTCATATACCACTGGCAGCTGACAAGCCGACACGATGAATCGGAAAGCATGAAAAAATTTCGATGGAATGATCATTCATATTTTATCATCCCAGAAAGCTACGTTTCAGTTGGCACATTTCCAAACATTCCAGTGTCAGAAAAAAGCAATAGGTAATAACTTGGCAGTGATCCAAAACCAGAACCCCCAAACAACACCATTTGTCATTTCATCGGGTGAACAGAAATCTGCCTCCCACGGATGCATCGATGTTGCATAATGCCAATCGAACAAATTTAGTGTTTCTTCAGCCTGGCAGGAGTTGAAATCTATTGGTTACGGTATCATAAATGCAAATTTGTAACTTAGGTGCATTGGAAGAACCATTTTTACGTATACTCTGGGTATAGGTAAATATACCCGGGGAGTTTTTAAAATTTTGGGTTCAGATGAGTGAAACAAACACTTCTCTGTCTTGCCAACTGAATAGTCTGCCCTCCCCCTCCAAAAAATGGTAAAATTCTGGCTGATTGCCAGAATATATTGAAACAAATCTGATCGCAGTTCGATTAAACCGATAATTTACTATTCCTAGTCCAAAATGCTGTACATAACGCCATTTAATTATCATTAGGTATTGGATGGAATTAAGGGAACAAATTCAGCTCAAAATTATAGGTTACAATTACAAATAGGTACACTGACTGATTCTGATTTATTTCACAGTTATTGCTTCTCTGTTCTACTTTTACATGGATGTAATGTAAATGCACCTAGGCTATCCAAGAAGGAGTTTTTCAAGTGAGTTATTCAATCTTAGAGATCATGCTATCCATTGTACCTATTGCCGCTGCACACACTACCTGGTTTACTGTTGGAAAACTAAGAATTTGGTAAACTCATTTTTTAGTTGCCTAATGCATCTGAGTTTACTGGAATGTCTTATCTTCAATCTCCATCAACTGTAAAATAGTTAACGAACAGCTCATTTCGGTAAACTCAGATGCGCACAGAAGATGAAAAATGAGTTCACCAAATTCTTAGTTTACCGTTAGTAAACTAGTGTGTGCGGCGACATTGGCACTGCACACAATGAGATTCAGAGTTACGCATCCGAACATTCTTAGCTCCGCTTTTGTGGAACTGAATCTCTCAAAAATTTGAAATTTTTACGAGAAATACAGGCCGGCTTAAGGGTTAAAATACTCAACCACCTTGCGGTAAAGCGTGACATTGGAATTATCTGCGAGCAATTTGGTCGGCGCCCAGCAAGGGAACGGCGGCACTCGCACTTCGGACGTCTGCCGCCACTGAAACATGCAGCGGTAAGGCCACAGGCGCGTCTGTGTTGAGAGGATTGGTGATTGAGCGGCGCCATGGAAATGGCGCCAGGCACTGGCAGAAGCGCCAGCGCCGGCGAATTACGCCCGAGAATCAGCACCACGTTTATTTGGGATTTTCACACGCACAACGTTATTTGAAAGACAATCCCGGAAGTTTTCTAGTGAAAAGTGATAAGAAATGATGTGGTGAAAAGTGCTATTATAGAACAGTGAAAAGTAAACACTTATAAGTGACAGTGATGTAAAGTGTCACGGCGCTTGGCGCTATTTTGCTGTGGCGCCAAAATTCTGGCTCTTTTTACATCACTACTCGCGACTTGCGACTTTTATCATCACTTGGCACTTCTCTTGTCAGTCACAAAATTTCTCGTCTCTTTACACTTTTCTCGTCATATAACAACAGACGGAATAGACCCCAGATTTGACATACATCCCACGCGGCGATGGCCATGTGCACGTGGTTGAACACGCAGCCGCACATCAAAAACGCCAGCATGCCCAATGTGTAGATGCTCAGCACCAGCTCGGAGCTGTTCGACGACTTGCGCAATAAAACTCGGTGCAGGATCCACTTTCCCAGTTTTTTCAACGACCATCTCGAGCGCTGCTGGGGTTGGGGGGGGGGGGTTGATTGATTGAGGGAAAATGATTGTGATTTGTCGATAATTGTTAGGATTTTTTTGCGCGGTTCACCAAGCGTTGAAAGTGAGGTATGACAAAAAATAGACTATGTGGGACAAATAGTCGCAGGAACATCAAACATTGTGTCATCTTCAACTCTTATTGTGTACCTGCGTCCAGATACAAATAATATTTGGCGCCAAGTGCCAAGGCGAATCACGTGCCGTGCCAGTTCCGCAAGTGGAGATGTGAGAAGTAAAATGGCAAAAGCAAATAAAAAGTTATTTTTATTTTTTCTTCGCTTTTTGCAATTTACTTGCCATCGCAGTTCGCTTTTGCCATTGTACTTCTCACTTCTGCAGTTGCGAACTTGCACCAGATATATGAATTGTCATGCAAAGTTCAGTATAATAATTAAAAAAATTTGTTGACATATTACATTACATTTCACTCTGCATTTAAATACAGGGCTCGGGACTGCCACATGTCAATAGAGCTTTCACGCCACTTTTGCGAAACCTCACTGATAGTGAACAAGCTGCGAAATCGAAGAAAAAACAAAAAAACCTAAGCAAAACTCACAGTGAACCGTTTGTTCGATGCCATTGACCATCTGCGAGAAAAGCGATCAAACTCAGGAATTTCAAATTTTACAAAATTTAAAAAATCTATGAAAATTGACCTTCCGCTGCCACCCCTCACAAGGGTCGGTTCTATGCGGCATTTCACGCAGGGGCAGCGCAGCTGCAAGAAAATTGCGTGTAAAATATGTAAATGTTTATGTGAAAAAGTGTAGTTTCTGACGAAATGTCTGAATTTTTAAAAGATGAACACACATTGATCGATGCGGCGTCAAATGAATTTTCATTTAATGTGTGAAAAAATCACTTTGAATCTGAGTAGATTTTATCATTCAAGTTTGATAGTCCATTTGGATGAGTCTACTATTGTACATACCGTATTTGTTTGAATAATTCCACCCTAGAATTGCACTTTTGTGGAATGAGTGGATAGACAATACTTGAAAATTTTAACGAAATAATAAGTTAGACAATAACGCCTCCACTTAAAAAATCCCCCTCGAATAGTTCCATCCGCAAAAAAGTCCGACGAAAAAATAATTCACGAGGGGGTTTTTAAGCAAATACGGTATTCACAATTTGCACCTAAAACACTTTCCATCAAACATTTAATTGACAATTGGGTGTGACTTTGGGTGAAAATTGGGGTAAATGTGCTCAAAAGCGCTCCAGATAGCTAGGCAATTTACGGGGAGGGGGCTGTTCAGGGGAAAGTAGCCAAAAACATCGCCTCTAGGATAGATAGATAGCTGGGCGGTTTGGTATGGGATTACCCACTAGGGTGTCAACTTTCCGTTTTCCGTTTCCGCTTTCCGAAGCCAAATTTTTTTCCGTTTCTGTTTTCCAGCTGCCAAATTTTTTCTCCGTTTCCGTTTTCCGGCTCATTTTCTGTTTTCCGGCTCATTTTCCGTTTTCCGTCTAAATTTTGAGTTGTTCCGCCTTCTTTCCATTTTCCGGCTCAATTGTCTGTTTTTACAACTTTTTTATTTTCAGAATAATAAATAGTTTTCTGTTTCAGCCACACTGATCAACACGCATGCAGGTTATCAATTATGTGAATTTCTTCTGTTTCCAGCCAAATTTCTGCAGTTTTTTGCATTTCCAGAAAAAAGTTTGCAAATTTTCTATTTCCGGCAAAATTTCATCAAATTTTTTTCCGTTTCCGGCAGATGTTCAGCAAATTTTTCCGTTTGAGTTTCCGTTTTCCGGCTTTTCATTTTTCCGTTTTCAGTTTTCCGGCATGTGCAAAAAATTTTCCGTTTCTGTTTTCCGGCAAGTGCAGAAATTTTTCCGTTTTTCGTAAAAAATTTTTTGTTGACACCCGATTACCCACTCCCCTGCGGGTATAATGTGTCTTGGGTCTACTTATACAGGGGTGGGCATTTTCAGTTACCGCTGGAAAAACGCGATAGCTTGAGCTACGGTAGAGCTATCACAGTGAAATTTTAACACAATGTGCCCACACACACTAGTTTTCACCGTGACTTCGTGGGAAAACTGAATTTTTTCAAATGCAAATAAATGAACACGGGTGAATGATTTGATTTTATTTAAATTAGAATTTTAATTTATAAAAGTTAAAATATGAAAATTTCAAAACTAAAACACATATAGCATACAATAAGAGTAGGCTGAATGTCGCCATGTCGCCATTTCAGTTTTCACATCAGTCACAGTGAAAACTAGTGTGTGTAGGGCCAATAGAGTAGACTCCATAGGACACCTATTCTGAAGTTTGCAATCCAAACGACCACATTTTGGGTGAGTTGTGGAACACACAGTTCTTAGTGTAATTTTGTGACTTGGCGTCACCGATAGGATAAATCGAGGGTGGCATTTGAGGGGGGGGGGGTCACCGGTCTTTGGTGTCGTCCCATTCTGTCGTACATTGACTGATTTTGATGCCCTTTGAGTAAATATGTTGTGGTTTGGGGTTGGGGCTACGACAAAATTCTTTTTTTTTCTCAATCAGTCCCGCAGTCCCGAGATAAGGGGGGTCATGTCACAAAATTACACAAAAACTGTGTGTTCCACAACTCACCCAAAATGTGGCCGTTTGGGTTGCAAACTTCAGAATAGGTGTCCTATGGAGTCTACTCTATTGTGTTAAAATTTCACTGTGCTAGCTCAACCGTAGCTCAGGCTATCGCGTTTTTCCAGCGGTAACTGAAAATGCCCACCCCTGTATACCGTATTTCCTCGAAATACCCCCGGGGGGTTTATTGTTTCAGAGTGAGAATTTTGTGGGGGGGGGTTAAACGAGGGGGGGGTATTTCGAGGGGGGGTATTATTTCGCCAGAATTTTTTTGAAAACCAAGTACAAAATTGTTGTCTGAAACGTACGCAGACGTCGAAAATGCAACAAAAATCGCCATTTATAAGACTCTAAAGACTTGTATAAGTGTGTAGACGTATAATCATTGTTCTCACATAACAGAGTAATCGTTTTTAACGTGTGTTTTGCATTACCCAGATGACAAACCGCAGCCTTTGTCATTTACGTTCTCTATACACTAAATTTGGGGGGGGGGGGTATTTCGAGGGGGGGTTTATAAGTTCAGAGTGTCCATTTTGAGGGGGGTATTTCGAGGGGGGTATTTCGAGGAAATACGGTAGGTCTATAAACACTTATTCTTGTCGATTATTGTTGCATTTTTCTACGTCTGCGTACGTTTCAGCAAACGAATTAGTACTGGGATTAAAAAAATTTCTGGCGAAATAATAAACCCCCTCGAATTACCCCGCCCCTCAAAATTCTCACTGAAAGAAAAAAAACCCTGAGGGTATTTCGAGGAAATACGGTACATACGTAATAGGCCTGACACGATTTTAGGTACCTATTTCCTAGAAAACCCCAAGGGCGTAAATTTATTTAGAGTGCAAATTTTGAGGGGGTAATTCGAGGGGGTATTTCGAGCAGATATTTACGGTATGTATGCACTTTATTCACCTCTGGGAAGAGATCACCTTCTACCTGGCTGGACATTGTTATAGTATTACTTATCTTTTTAGTCAGTACTACGTGGCTTTTTAGATTCCTTTTGATACTTTTTATTTTGTAATTTGTAGTTGAACTGATTAGGGATCACATATCGAATTATCAGTGAATTTGAGGGTGCTTATTAGGATATTTACGTGCGTTGTTGATTTTCGGATGTAATTTTTTAAGTTGTCGGATGTAAGTCGAAGATCGGCAACTTTTATTCTAGTATATCTCAATCGATGAAAATTCAAATCGCAAAAAAGTGATAAATATTAACCCAGGCCAAAATCGCAAAATATTTCAGTTAATCACAAGAATCGTTCCATATTGCAAAGATAAATAATTATTTAAGAGTACAATAAAGAAATTCGTGAAATGAATTAAAGTCATGATTTTCCGCTCTGCGTCTCAGTATAATGATAAATTTTATAAAAAGCACCAAAATGGGCAGATTCTTCTAACGAAAAAACAAACAAATAAAAAATGACAGAAAGCAAAGTCAAATCAAAGACGAACAAATGAAATCCGCTAATCAATTAATTGTGACACCAAAAATAGAGTAAAATTTCTAAAATAAGTGACTGGGAAAGAAAACTCAACCTTGAAAGTATGTGAAAAACGCGGAGAGATTTTCTAATTGACAATTTTATGCATTCAAAATAATAATTAAAAGTAGTAAAAAAAACTGAATGACACTAGTATTTTCAAAATGAGCGCAGAGTTCGATCGAAATTCGAAATGTGGCCGTTTTTCGAATCAAACGAATAAGCAAACATCACAAAATGAAACTTGGGTGGATCGAGGATGGTATGCATTGTTGACTACCCATAAAGCACTCTGTTCATCAAGGCGACCGGCTACACCTGCATGGGAGATTAATTAAATTGTGGGCGTGATACTTGAATGTCGATTCGGATTTGAACCGATTGAACCGTGATTTAAAGACCGTATTGAAAAGAATGGCAGTATTTAATGCAATTTCACACTTTTATCAATTGACCTGATGAAAAAAATATATGCTAGAAAGTTTCAAACGCTTTGAAGAGGAAAAGTTTCAACTCAAACTTTTCTTGTCGTCGTCTATGCTATTTAGATTGCTCCCCATACAACTCAAACCCCGCCACACTCACAGTAACGGCATTCTTCTCAGCCAAAATACTCTGCAAACCAGCGGAGTCGATCTGCGCACCCACAGCGACCAGCGTGTCATCGGGTCCGCCGCCGTTGGCGCCGTTCAACACCACGCCGGACCCGTTCAGGTTGGGCATCGCGTTGGACACCGCCGTGCCAGTACCGGGTCCATTCGCGTCGTTATTGTGTTCAAAAACTGTGTCTAGCGGGCGATCGGCGCTATTGCGCACCGGCGTCATGTCGCCGCTGACGCCTGATTCTGATGGAGGGGGTATATTTTAGGTGATTAATCGGAGATTTGTTGAAGGGTGCAGAAAGCAAGTGCCCACACTTCAGAAGTCTACTTACGTCGCGATTTCGCTATTTACTGGCTGCTCGCGCGCGGCGCTAAAAATTATAAAATTCAAAGTTCAATCGCACAATTCAGGAACGTGAGTCGGACGCGCTAACAAACATACAAACAACGACGCCTCGACAAAAAAAATCACTAAAACCAAAAAGTCACCAAAATAACCCAACCCCCTTCGACCCACCGAGACTCAACGAAGTGCCGCAGGACCTCCTCCCCCCACCCCCATTAGCCGTACTGCTGCCAGCCAAACTTCCATGCCCACTACTTCCCCCGTCGCGGCTGTTGCCCTCGGTGCTGGTGCCGCTCAGGTGCGACTTGCAGCTAGCCGACGAATTTGAACTGGACGACGCCTCCGAACTGACCAGAGAATGGGGTCGGCAATTGGGTGGGGGGTGCGCCATCGTGGGGGGAGGGGGGTTGCGATTGTGATTGCGACCGTGCGATTGTATCGACGGGCTGGATTGCGTGTGGCTGAGCTGGCGCTGGTTGTTGTGATTGTTGCTCGATGATTGGCAATCTGCGTGGATCAACAGTGAGAGAGTTTTCATACCGTTTTATAGTTTTTCACCTTCAAAATCGCTATTTCATGTGTTCCATTGACCATTTTCAGCCTTTTTCTCTCTTTTTCAGCTTTTTTCAGCGATTTTTCTCTCTTTTTGTCCTTCTATACCTTGGAAAAGCCTATATATTTAACCCCCGCGAACCCCCTCCCCCAAATTTTTCAGCTATTTACCTATACCTCCGGAGGAGCGATTTACCATCTATAAAAAGCGAATAAAACAGAAAAAGGGGATCCAAATCTACAAAACACCTGTTCTGTCGCCAGATTGGGAAATTTGCCGGAATACTGACATCTGCCAGGTGCCAGCCCCAGACTCTGTAAAATGCGCGTCGCCATTTTGCCATTTAACCGATTCGCCATTTTGCAGGGCATTTTCCATGACTTTTGACACTTTCCATGACATTTTACATTTTACAGTGTCTGGGACTGCCCCCAGGGCACTTTGTAGGATTAGTGAAAACAGGCCACGCAGCCATTCACTGGGAACCAACCACTTTCGGCGCATACACTGGGTTGCCTTCTATCAGCCGGCACGGGCACAGCCCTGTCTTCTATCCGGTCGGCTGAAGCCTTCAAATCGAGGCACGAAGACCGATCGAAACCCATCGCTGTCAGCTCGCATTGACGTTGTTCTGCGGGGGGGGGGGGGGGGGGTAAATAAGTGGGGAGGGGGAATATTGTAAATATAACTGATAAGGGTGGTGAAATGATCGAATGTTACAAATATTTTTTTACGAATTTAATTTTACAAAACTGATCCATAACTACCTATTACTAGGAGGGATGGCCAGCGCTTTTTAAACGCTTTTTACGCTTTTTTTAGTTTAAAACGGGCACATTTTGATATCTCTGAACATTTTTTTGGAAAAAAGCAAAGCGCTTTTTTCAAAAGTAGGGCCGTTGAACACCACCCCTTAAAAACCCGTCCCACAACTTGCAACCCCCCATCACTCACCCCTATTCCTAATAGCCTGTCTCCACAGAATTTGGCCCACGTCCAAAAGCCAAGCGTGTCTCACTGCGGCCGTCTGCGCGGTGAGCACGTAGCGGGTGCTGGACGTGTGCCGGCGGAACCACAGCTCGAATTTGCACGGCTGCTCGTCTACTGATTCCGTTAGACCCATGTCCGAAGTCTGGGGGGGGGGGTTAGGGGGGTTAATGGGTAGGGAGGAGATTTTGCTGATGAGATTCACCCGTGGGGCTACTCAGAGATTATGTAAAATGTAGCTCTGTAAAATCTCAAATATCATGCAAAATCTCAAATGTCATGTAAAATGTCCTGAAAAAGTCAAACGACTAGTAAAAATAAACATTTTTTGGCATTTTACAGGGTCCAGGAATGAAACGGCAGACCCAATCAGTTAAGCCCAGCAAAATGAAGGAGCCAGTCACTTAAGATTTTATAATACCGCACTTTACCAATTCCGCCAAATTGGAATTATTTACATAAAAAGAATAAAGCAATATAAATAAAATAAAACATCACATGACATTTCGAAATTTACGCTAAAAATCTGTGCACCGTTGATGGTGATGGGGGCACGATGTCTACAAAAATATCCATATCACACTGTTTTCACATTGAGTTGTGGTAAGATTTCTAGTTGATTATTGGACAGATTTCTAGTTGAGCTTTGGTAAGATTTCATTTTCAAGTTGACATGCCTCTTCCAACCCATTCAAATATCAATTCCCCCTAAATACTCACCTTCATACTATGCTTATACTCATAGGTATCAGCCAATAATCTCGCACTGTACGATCCCGGCTGCTGCACCAAACCCTTCCTGGGTTTCGGCTTGGCAAACAGCACCAAATGTTCAAACAGGAAAACGCGTCGCACTGAACACTTGTTCCGTCGCCACGAAATGTTTTGGCTGAAAATGAAAAGCTTGTGAAATGAACAGGTTGTGAAATGGACAGATTGTGAAATGGACCGGTTGTGAAAAGGACATACCCCAATTTGGACGATTTTCTTTCCTCTACAGTAAATTCATCCTGACGCAACAGCGTGCCCTGCTCTTTCAAATTCACGTCGCAGCCGCGAATCAAATCCATTGCCTGAAAATCGAGATCATTTTCAAATGTGTCACTTCACAACGACTCAAAAACACGTCAAAACCGACCAATAAATCATTGCCGTGTCTCAACTGAAAAGTGACCATTTCTTGAGCCCTCTTCAGCAATTCAGCCGTATTTTCGCTCTCGTAATTTCCGTCGTCCAGCTCGTTGTGCTTGGTGGAGTGGACGCCGCTGGCGGCCGACTTGGCCAATTGGCCCAGTAAAAGTGCGTATTTGCCCATTCTTTGAACCGGTTTTAGCAGATAGGAAGATAGGTCCAGACGGTCGCCCAGGGTCAGCTGTTTCGTCTGAAATTTTGAGTGCTTTTGTGTTTTTTTTTGTGTTGGGCGTTCACAAGAAATGTGAATTTTTGAGTTGAGTTATATGTTCATAAGATATGAAAGTGAAAGTGCAAAAAGTTTTGTTGAGGAAAAATGTTGATAAATACAATCTTATCTAACCTTAAAAAAGACGGCGCCACACTGCGCCATAATCTGGTCACATCTGGGCTTGTTCTTATTATACAGCGCGTACAGGTGAAATCTATGCCTGTGCTGTAGAAAGCAGGTGGCCACATCGGCGGACAGCTGCGATAGGTCGCCGCAGTCGCAATTGGGCCGCATGCTGGCGGCGTTGTGATTGGCGCTGATGCACGAACAGGATGGCGTGCCGCACTGAAAGTGGAAATTGATTTAGGTAGGTGGTATTATAATTTGTTTATCGATGTGATTTCATGTGTACATGAACGAATTGAATACTCGCACCATATTTGTTCTTTTACAACATTTTTAATTTTTACAGTGTGGTACCCCTTTATTTAAAAAGCAGGATATATCCCAACAAAAAAATACGTTTTGAAGGATTTCAGATGAAAATGGACGGCGGCACAGCGTCAATTCTCACACCCAAAAAAGTAAAAACTGTCAAATTACCTGTGCCCTGCTCGCGTAGTTTCTCCTGACGACATCTCTTAGGGCGGGTAGAAATTCGCGCACGTGAAAATCGTAAATGCGCTCCAAATTACCAAAAATAGCAGCTCGCTGACAACGCAGTTCAGCGGGCAAATCCGGTCGCGACAACTCGGGCAGGTAGTACTGAAAAAGTGAGGTCGTTATAATTGGGAATTGTTAAAACATTTCGTGTTGACAAATTTATGAGAAAACATTTTACAAACGACAACATTTCATGTAGACATTCAGAATTTCTAACAGTTGACAGAATTTCGCGGAGCAAGGGTTTTTTCTTACAAACCAACATTTGCATATGGGAACCTGCAATTACAAAATTTTTACTGCTAGCTAAAGTATCAACCGCCACTTAGATTGAAAACGCATTGAGCATAGTTTTGATTTTGCATTTCGGATTCACACATTGCTGCCAATAGAAATCATTAATTTCATTAAATCATTAACATCCTAGACCCTGTATTAAAATTACGCCGAATAAAACGTCGAACGTCAGGTAAAAAATTATAATTTTTTTGACACTTTACACGCATTTTTCATGACTTTTGTCACGTTTTATCACTAGGTATTTTATCACTCGCCTTGATAACGTATTCGATGGCGCTCACGTAGCTCAACTCGGTCTGCATAAGTTCATCGATTATCATGTACCGCATTCGTTCCTCGGGGCTCGCGCTCGCCGGTGGCGACCTGAAATAAAACTAGTATTTTTATTAAAAAATGGCATTTTTACAACTTTAATTATATTGGAATATTTTGGGAGACCCCCGACTAAAACGAAAACGCAATTAGACAGTGACAGGTGCCACTCACAGACGCTGTAAACTGTTAAATGCCATGCGAATATTGCCACTTCGTTTATTGCCATTTTACGGGGAATTTTACATGACTTTTGACACTTTGCATGAAATTTGACATTTTACAGTGCATTTTTCAGGACTTCCGACACTTCGCACACAATTTTACATTTCACAGCATCTGGGCTTGCCCCCAAGGGCCTTGACTAGGGTTGGAAAAAAAACGTTTTTTTTAACTCGATGTTTTTTAAAAACAACAACGTTTTTTTAAAAGCTCCCAGATATGACCTAGTGTCAACATATATAGGTATATCAGACACTGGCAATACTCTGTGATGTTAAATATGACCATATAATGGCTGTGGAGCCATGGGATAGCATTATAAGTGGTGATTTGTGTCAAAAATATCCATTTTTCGTCGACATATCGTTCGTATATCGCCTTATAGTCGAATGTTCGTGACTTCAGGTAAAGTTTGGCACGGAATGGTGATCAAACAAGGTTATAAAAGGAGGTTGTGACTTTGGGAGTGAAGTTACACACTGTGGAGGTACATGGAAGCACATTACCTCAACATTATATATTACAGCAACATATGTCGGCTTATTCACCCATGGTAGCACATAGAAATGGATGTTTTGATACTAAAAATGCAACAAAACCAATGAAAACAACCACCAATGTCAATTTGTGTGTGAAATTGCGCGCTTGCGCGCAAAAATTTTGCAAAATACCCAGTGCTTAGTACTAAAAATTTCGGCCGATGTTTTTAAAAAAAAAACATTTCGGACGTCATGTTTTTAAAAAAAAAACAACGTTTAAAAAAAAAACGTTTAAAAAAAAACATCGGCCAACCCTAGCCTTGACAATTTTTTTACGCTAGCACGTCAATCCCACTCAAATTGTGACAAAAAAGTGCAAAAAAAGAACCCCGCGCAATCTAACCTAGGCCTCAAATCGCTGCCCTCAAACGTGACCGGTGTAAAGACAAAAGCGGCGCTTCCCGGCGACCCGCTCGAATCCGCAAACGTGCTATTCGATAAATTTTGATTTACGGCGTCGCTGGCGCTAGGCATCAACTGGTGCGGCGTGTAGGCCGACGATGATTGGCTGGAACGGGAGGCCACCTCGTCCAGACTGGAAAGGGGCGGAGTTTACGTTGTGGTTGGATAGGGTCCACACGTACTAGTTGACATCGGAATCAAATGTCAACTTAATAATGCAACAACTTTTTTTAAGCATCACACTTAACAGGGACAAAGTAAATTAAGTGTCACTACATTGTAGTGCTCATATGTAGTGTTCATATATAAAATTAACTGTACTCTATCACATAGTAGAGTTAAATCATGTGACTAACCAAAATTTAGTTGACACTAGCATGTCAAATTTCCGTTTTCCGGTTCCGCAGGCAATTTTTTTCCGTTTTCCGTTCCGTTATCCGGCAAGTGCAAAAAAATTTCCGTTTCCGTTTTCTGGCAAGTGAAAAAATTTTCCGTTTCCGCAGGCAAAATTCTTTCCGTTTTCCGCAGGCAATTTTTTTTCCGTTTTCCGGCAAGTGCAAATATTTTTCCGTTTCCGTTTTCCGGCAAGTGCAAACATTTTTCCGTTTCCGTTTTCCGTTAAAAAAAATTTGTTGACACCCTAGTTGACACGAATGTTGATGTCGACCCATATATGTTTTAATATTTATTTTTAACATTTTTTATTGTGAATCGTTGGTATGGAAATATATTTTTGGCACATATCCAAGTTTTAGTTGCCCAATTCAACCCAAGTCAACACAAACCTGGCCAAGCTGCTGAGGCTTTCCGTGCGTCCGTGTAGCTGTCTCGGGTGTGCCGATTCGCCCACAGACGGCAGCCTAAAATTGAAAATGGATTATGCAGGGCGCGTCACAAATAAAATTTGATTGCCGTAGATTTGTCACTGAAGCGAATTGACATTTTTTCGTGAATAATGACTATACTCGGTAGGTATCAAACTTAGTATGGAAACCTACCATAACCCATTTGAATAATGAACCAAAAATTATACAGTTTTTTAACCATAATATTTCGTTTTTACTATGGAATAATTTATTAAGAAATTTATCACAAGATTTTATTCACAAATTATGGTACGATTCTGCGCATACTTTGCTGTCCGCCGAGTATATCCACGAAAATTTAACCACCCAAAATCAACACATTGGAAATTATTCAACAAAATCTGCCAAAACCTCCCCACTTCACTCACCTGCACGCACTGGCAGTGCTCACACTAGCCGGTCTAAGCTTATTGCCCACATCATCCAGCGTAATGGACCGTTTCATAAACTTGCGAAAAGGCCTTTTCACCCTTTCCGCCGCACCCCTGGCAGACCCCAAGCGAACGCGTCTGTCCAAAAGTGCATTATTTGGGGCGGAGTGAACGGTTGGTAAGGGGGGTGGAGGGGGCATGTTGGCGCCTGGCCCCTTGCGTGACGCCAGACGCTTTTTTAGAGTCGATTCCGACATGCAGGTGGTGATCTGGGAGGGAGGGGGGGTTAGGTTGTGAAATTTTTGGTTGATCTCATATGATAATTTGATTTGTCGAGGAATGTTTTGTTTGATGCGAAAATAAATGGCGGACAAAAACTGACTTTCTGAAGATTTTTCTGAAACTTCTCACTCAGAAACAGCCAGCTCAAACCCCCAAAACTAATACCCACCCCCTCAAAAAACTCCCTTACCTGATCAGTCAAATCATCAGTGATCACATCACTCCCACCCTTCACGCACATCTCCACGGAATCTCCATTCACACCTTCCCCAACACAAGTCTCCTCCTCATGAAGGGTGCCCTGGAGCATGGCGGAGCGCCGTACGCCGGACACGCACTGGGGCAACATGTTGGCCGCGGGCAGGTAGCGCGCGGGGAACAGAGGGTTCGAAGTGAGACTGGCGGATGTGGAGGGGGTGAGGGAGCGGCCTGTGGGGGTGTGTGGGGGTGTTGAGGAGATAAAAAGGCGGAGTTAAACGCAAAGTTATGTTTGTGTGTAATGATGTCAGGGTGGGTTTTGAAACGTTCTGGAGGCTGACGTGGATGTAGCTGCTATGGGCCCACACACACTAGTGGACATCGTGAATAAATGTCAACTGAATGTCAACTAAATAACACAAATTTCTGTAAACATCACACTTCATAGGAACAATGAAAATTATTGTCACGATACAATATTAACATTAGCACGATATAATGCTCTATCACACAGTAAAATTGAAATCACATAATTAACCAAAATTTAGTTGACACAAATTTTGATGTCAACTAGTATGTGTGGGCCCTACGCGCCATTATTCGTTACAAAATGTATGATTGAGAGCGAAAATTCAATTTTGCCCATGGCACCGAATAGCCGCAAAAGCAAAAAAGGTGGTTCCAATCCAGCTAAAAATGCAAAACACACCAGCATAACTCCTCCTACGCCAACAAACATCCTGGCCCTGGCCATTCTGCGCCAAATTCTCATTGGCGCCACTGGCGCTGGAGCAATTTTGAGGGGGTACCGATGTTTGCCTGCCGATCGGCTGCTCATATTCACCGGATAGGGATGGACTGACTGAACGTGCTTTTGGCGAACTGAAATTGGAATGGGGGGTTTTAATTGCCTTTTTTAACTGGGTGTGCGATAAGTATCGGTAGCAGGGTTTTTAGTTAGATTTGACGTTTTACGTTGAAAAACCTGTGGGCAACTATTCAAATTAAATTTTGAAAGAGGAAATTCGCACAAAAATTCGCTCACCACTTTTCACTACTAGTTCCAGGCTCCAAATCGCACTTCTCATCGGCCGGCTCCAACAAATTCCCTCCACTTTGAACATTTCCCAACCCAATTTCACTGCCCAAACCCGCACCGATTTCTTCAATTCTCCGCCTATGCACCTGGAGCATGCGTTCAGCGTCGTTGCAGCGCGAAGTGAGCGCGTCAACTTGTTGCGTCAACTGGTCGTTTTTTACGCGAACTGCTGCTGACGGGAGTTGACGGAGTTCTTCGGATGGATAGGATTGTAGCTGCTTGTCCACGGCCGTCTGAGTTTTGTTTTGTTTGAGGTTGTGAAATGTGGGGTTTTAGTTGGCAATTAAGGTTTGATTGAATAATTTATAAATATTTGTAAATGTCTAATTTCTATATTTCTAATGTCTTAAAATTAACCTTCATTTGGTGGTAATTCTCCGCCGCAAACTTTGGCGAGTCCATGGCGGTGCTGATCAAAATCGACAATTTGGTGCCATATTTCGCATTGTTCAGGGCCCAGTCGTACACCTGCGGTGAATGTGAATTGAAAATTTGAAAATGGCAAGTACTTTCTTCAAAATATTTTTTAAAGGACCAGTCCCGAACCCTATAAAGTTACATTTAAAGTGTCAAACGTAATACAAAGTGTAAAAGTTCAGTATTAATTGTTTTTTATTTGTCACTTTACAGGGTGCAGAACTGCCACCAGATTGCCTGCTTGCACAATTGACATTTGTGGATCTTTAACTAGACGCAAAACCAGTTGTAAAAAAATTTCAAAGAAAACATCGATCAATCAAAATACAGCCCGAAAAATTCCTTCACCACCCACTTTTTTTTGGCTTCACCCCCCCCCCCCCTAAACAAACCTTCTCCAACATGTGATAAGCGACCAAATTGTCAGCCAGCCTATCCCTGGCTTCGTACAACTGCCGACTGCACTGTTCTAATCGATCGACCAAAGTTGACCAAGTGTCGCGCAAGATTTTCCGCCGCGCCGGGTCCAAAATGGAGGAACACTGCAGGGTGGCCTGTAATTTAAGTATCAAAATTGGTTTTTAAATTGTTACCAGGGATACAAAAAAGTTATTTTTTTCTTAAAAACGGTTTAAAAAAGACAATGATTATATTGATTACAATATTTGTAATGAGTAGAATCTATGGTTGAATTTATCTCGGTGGTGCAGTGTGAAAACATCCAGGGTTCAAGCAAAATCGTGACGTTATTAACACCTGACGAATGTTGAATTTACCGACACGTGTTTTACGGGGAGCCCACGTCATTGCGTAAATGTCATCTAAAATTTACATCTAAATTGAGATGACATTCTAAATGTAATCTAATGCCTGGTTTCTACCCGTAAATACCTAGGTATTTACGATCCGCAGTTAAAATATGACCGTCAAAAAAAGTCATTGAATCTAGTCTCCTTTTCCGCACACCTGTTCAATGGAACTCTCATCCGCATTGCACATGGCTTCGTAATTAGCCGCCAGTGACTCGCCAGCCTCCAATCTCGCTCTAGCTTTAGCTAGAAATTGCTCATAACGCCGTTCTTCTAATCTCAATCGCACCAAGGAAGCGCTCTGTGTGTTAGATGTAAAATTGAGTTCAAATAAATGGGACACAACTTTTTTTTTTGGGGGGGGGGGGGGTTCAATTTTAACTTCTGTAAGTCTATACAAATAATAAATAAAAGTGAAAATGTTCCCCGTTAAAATAAACTTTAAAAAACGAATAAAAATTCTCAGCGATGGATTGAACGGGGCAGGCCTGATACGCACACGTGCCCGATACGCACATATGCCCGTTTTTTTCACTTGACACTTTTTCAAGTGATTTTCAGATATTAGTAAAGTGAAAAAAAGTTGCGCAATGACATTAGTGAACTTTTTTCACTTCACACATATCTGAAAATCACTTGAAAATGTGTCAAGTGAAAAAAATTGCCATTTTTCACTGTTTTTCATTTGACACATTTTCAAGTGATTTTCAGATATGAGTGAAGTGAAAAAAGTTCACTAATGTCATTGCGCAACTTTTTTTCACTTTACTCATATCTGAAAATCACTAGAAAAAGTGTCAAGTGAAAAAAACGGGCATATGTGCGTATCGGGCACGGGTGCGTATCAGTGCACGCCCGATTGAACGCCGTCGGCACTAATTGTAGCAGAATCGTGAACTTCACAAATACCATAACAGGAATTTCAAGTACGTAAATCAATGATAATAAATACACGATTTATCACGATGAACATCAAAATTCCGTTTGTGTAACACCCCCCCCCCCCCAAAAAAAAATCTATCAATCCGTGAAAAAAAGCCCCCCAAAAAATCCCCACACCCGACCTGTCCCGCGTCAACGACTTTGGCATGCTCAATGGCCCCATCGCACCAATTGATAGTCTCGTGCGCTTGAGTGAGAAACACGCGCGCCGCGTGAGTCAATTCCACGTTGCCGCAGAATCTGAAACGTTTTTTAAATGTAATTAAAATTTGTGAAAATGTTTGTTTTTTTTTTGTTGAAAAGACTGAACCATAAATTGTTTCAGTGTATAGAGCACAATAAGTTCAAGTCCATTTGTCACGTTCCCGTAAGTTGACATAAATATAAACACACTGTAAACCATCACGAAATTTGTGATAAAATATGCATAGCTTCAAAAAAGTTCTTTTTAATTTTACCAGGCGCTTTACATTTGACAACTTTCATGGCGCTTGACGAATTGATGTCACACTTAAATAACATTTTACAGGACACCAGACAGAGGGCCCTGAAAAACCCCTACATCAAAACCCATCCACTCAAACCCCACACCAAAATCAACCCCCCTCACCTCTTAGCATTGCCATTGGCCTTCTCCATGATATCCACCAAGGCGCTATACCTGCCCTGGGCCTTCTGCACTGCCTCGGTGTAGGTGCGCACCTTGCCCGGCTCGCCGAGGTTGGCGTAGCTGGTGCGCAAGTGGTGCAGCGCGTTGCTGCACTGCGCGCGCACGAATTGACACACTGACGATGATTCGATCAGGTGCAGTTGAGTACGGATGCTGGGTGGGGGGGGGGGGTTGTTTGAGGGGGTGGCTTTGGCTTTGGCTCACCACTCTAATTAACAGTTGACACTTTCCTCACACTTAACCACTTTCTGATTTAGTACCATAATATATGGTAAATAATATGTCTTAGGTGACACGAATGGCATTCTTTATACTATTTATGAGACGATTGTCAAAATTTGGCTGCATACAGAAAAATAAATCAAAAGTTTTTGAGTAAAATATGAACTTACAGTGTGAAACAGTGCGCAGGAAACAGAGTTACAGCCACAGACATACACCAACTGACTAATTTTGGCAGCATGTTTGAACACTTCACAAAAGGGCAAGAGAAGTAAGGAGTACAGAAAGAAAATGGCACTTAAAACACGTGAATCACACACAAAAAATTGAAATCATCACATCCATCCATTCAAAGAAACACGGCCAAAAGCGACATGAATGAAAATGAATGACATTCATTTCATTCAATGAAAAAACTCCACAGTTTAGCGGACGTCCAACTTACTTTTTTGAATCATAAATACCTATCCGCTATGAAAAAAACCTAATCCGAAAAAAATACGAACAGAAAAAGATCTATGATTTACTGAGATTTACAAAAGTGAATCAATTCAAAAATGGCAAATCCAGAATAATCAAGTGGCGACTTCCGCCCGCAAAAACACAATGATTTGCGGAGAAATGTGACCCTCACTCAAACAAAATCACAATCATTATCCCACTTCATTTTGTACCAGTAAATCTGTACAAGGTGGGCCATAAAAAATGTCACTTAAATATTCTATCTAAGCAACATTCAATGACAAAATATTTTATAAAGAGACCACACTGTAAACAAACAAATCCACCAACTACAAAACACATGTAGATATTTATGTATGGATCGAAAATGACATTGGTTTGTGCACGTTTGAAGATGTGATCATAGTGATATGACACACCTGCATGCACACCTGTTCTTACCTGTACCAGTTTTTTCACAAAAAATAGTATATAATTTGAAATTTTTCGACAAAAAAACGACACTAAATTGCCTACTAAACAAGGCTGCACAAAAATTGGCACACAAAAAATTGTTTTAACAACCAAAATGTGTTTGAAAATGTACAAAAATCAGATGGTCACTCAAAATCCATGCACGTTTTCCATCTGCTATTGCTGCACAGAAACAATTGAGGTCAAAATTTGCAGTATTTACTGTTTGTCGACCTTGAGACAAAAATCCGCATGCACAATGTATGAGCACATGCATCAATATTATATAGAGCAGATGCGGCTTTACATAACATTTAGTGATGGAATGGCGCCATTGAAGGGCGTCGTGGCGCCATTGAAGGGCGTCGTGGCGCCATTTTAGATTGGCGCTCTTTCAAAATGGCGCCTATTATCTGTGGCGAAATTTTTGAAGAGCTATATTGAAACTTCGCACCATTTTTCTTGGCGCTTGCACATCACTAATTATAATACATGGAAAAATGGTTACATTTTTAACCGTGCTCATTTTGTAAGCATTACCCATCATTTCACACGTTGAGTCACATGAATATGAAAAATGGGATTATAAAAAGAGAAAAGAAACAAAAGCTACAATAGGTAACTACAATCTTCAGACAAGTTACGCAATGAACAAAAAACGCTTTTTCAATCAATAAAAAACGAAAAGAAATCAAACAAATAGCCAGAGTGTCGTAAAACAAACGCACATGGAATGCATGCAGAGTGCATCATTGCAAATGAGGCGTGAATTGGCACATTGCCAGCATTCACAGCGTGGGAATACTTTTAGGTCTAAAAATGCGGGGGGGGGGCAAATACACACGAAAACACTATACTGACCAGTGGTCACCTAACCGCCGCGAAATGATGAGACAATGTCACGCCCACATTTCCGTGTTTCCATGCAAATTGTTGATGGATGCATGTTGTCAAAATAGAACGGGGTACATGACATCACGTCACGGATTATCAATTGACATTTATGGTTCATGCAAAACACGAAAATGTTCGAAAATCGAGCGGAATTTCGGTCACCGGGAAGAAGTCGATAAAATCGAATGAATAAATTCAATTGCCCGGTTGCATCACATAACCACATAAATTTGCAGCGCATTCGTGTCGATAACGATCTGAGTTGTAATCTGATAAAAATCTAATCCGGGTCAAATCTACCTGAAAATCATATACAAAAATGATGTTCCACAGCCTTTGATGGCACATAAAAGTCGGGTTTATTGCAGCAAATTCTCTTGTAATCTGTGCATTCCATATTGTAGCAAAATACACGTGGAAAATGATAACCTATGGCAGTGGTAGTATGAAAACAACTGACATTTTACCTAGGTGAAGTTGATGTAAAGTTAAATGACAACATATTTACTTGGGACTGCTGTAATGCTTTGCGATAATATGCTATGCATTACACAGCAAAAATGGAAGCTAGGATGCCTGCAGAAACTGACATAAAATTTTCTTTTGGCATTTCGAAAACATAATTGGACAAAAATCGGTCATAAGTCATAACACAACACAGCGGAAACAGTTATTTCCCAGCCACTACGGGCTTCGAAAATTCAAATTTCGCGTCCAAAATTATGACCTTGAAATTTCGTCACATTATCTTGACATTCATGTAACGACTATAGCACACAATGCTGCACAAAGCGCAAAACACATGCACAAATTGATATAGAAATCTGCATACACAAAATATCATGCAAATTGCAAATACACACAATGTCATGGAGACATTCAAAAATAGTGAGACAAAGCCAACTTAAAATCGGGGATTTTCATCACCGAAATATCGAAAGGTGTTCAAATATTCAAGTACCAGGTAATCATTCGCATTTAAGGGAGGCAATAAAATCGCGCTGGAAACAGTCGGAAACAAAGGGCGCATTGTGCACACTTGTCTATTGGTGGTAATGGGCCCACACACGCTAGTTGACATCCACACCAAATGTCAACTGGTTCCGATCCCGATTCAAAGCTTGCGTTTGAACGCCGTTCGTCGGCCCTTCAGCAATCTCTGAATCGGGATCGGAACCAGTTGACATTTGGTGGTGATGTCAACTAGCGTGTGTAGGGACATTGGTAACACAGATGATTGTTGTCTCATAGGGGCCACACACGCTAGTTGACATTGACACCAAATGTCAACTGGTGCCAATCCCAAGTTAAAGGTTGCTGACGAGTCGATGATCGACGTTCAAACGCAAGCTTTGAATTGGGAATGGAACCAGTTGACATTTGGTGCCGATGTCAACAAGCGTGTGGGGGGGCCAAACCAGAGAAAGTGTCAAACTTTTCAAAATTCTGTCCATAAAGGGCCCACACACATTAGTTGACATCACGAAAAAATGTCAACTGGATGTCAACATAACTGTAACTGAATGACAAATAATAAACCCCCCTTGAATTAACCCATCCTCAAAATTTGCTGGCAAAATTCCCCCTGGGGCTATTTCAAGGAACTACGGTAAGCAAAACCTTAGTATTTACACAAATTTTTACATGATTTTGCACAGTTATTTACATGTGCAGAATCAAGCGTGAGGGTAGAAAATCAGCGATCATCCACAAAAAAATCTACAAAACGACCGACCGCCACGCGTCAAAATTCCACAAACATATTCGTCACTTTACGTCATAAATACGACACGCTAAATTATAATGGAACACTGCCAGAAATGGGGGGGGGGGTCGTAAAAATCTACCTATGCAAATTCCCTTTCGGAACATCAAAAGTAGTCCAGTTTTCAGTGTCACATTTCACGGTCGATCCGGGAACACAAGCGCATGAATATTTTACGGGCGTCGCGACCCAAATATATTCGCTATGCATCGTGATGATTTTGGCGGGGAGCACATTGGAATGGAACCAGAATGATAACGATGGGGGAAAATTTAAGTGAAAGTGTTGGTAAATTAAGGATGTTTTAATTTAAAAGAAAATATATTTTTGTGTATTTTACGCGCAAAAATCTTAAAAAGTTTACAAAAGCACGCCCCCAAAAAATCACAAGCATACAAGGGCGTCAATACACGGGGTCCATACAAAAAGTGCATTGTAAAATGAAAGTTCAAACGAGCCATAGTATCCACATGACAGGGTACCGGCTCCACTGTCAAGATTTGAAAATTTGAGGAAACTTTACCGTCTGCGAGAGTGCCACTTTCTCCCTTCATCCCACAAAAAAATGTAAAATAAAAACTCACTCATCCGCGACTTTCAGAACATCATCAGCCTTCAAATCTTCATTCCACAAGTCCAACTGTTTCGCTGCTCTAATTCGCTTATATAAATCCACGTAAAGTTCGCCGGCGGATTGGCACTGAGCCAAAATGTGCTCCACGTTCTGCATGAGGGGGGGGGGGGTATTTGAGTGGTGATAGGGTGATCTAGGAGGTTAAAAGTTGTATAAAGGGTGATGTCATCAATGCCTGATTTTGATGGTTGTACAAAACTGTTTTTGCTCAATACTTAGTTGACCATCGGCTCTCTGTCAACTGAAAAAATATATTTTTTTAAACGCGTTTCCATAACGTATTATAATTACTTTCTATAAATAGCATAGGTCGTGAATTTTTGACATCAGCGAGAATTTTACCTTCCAGTCGACCGAAAGTATTTACAATTTTTTCAGTTAACTGCTATCCGATTGTCAACTGGCGTGCGCGGCATCGACGAGGTTTACAAGCCAAACAACTAGGGGCGGTCCCGCATAATAAATATCAAAAAGTTTAATTACAGGCATGTTTTTCGGTAAATATTCACAGGCGATATCCACATGAGCAATCGCGCACTTTTACATGACATTTTACGAGATATTGAAACTTAAGTTGAAATTAGTCACATGTAATGACAAGAAACACCTCCACTACAAACATAAATGGGTGTATTTTATCTTACATTAGCTGGCTTAACCCACCCAATATATTTATTACGGCACACAAATAGTGGATGGACAAAATGATACAGCTAAAACCCGGCCTTAACAAAGTGATCAATTACGTATGCATGCAAAAATGATTGATAGCTAACAAAAGTTTTACACCACCACATACACACGTGAATTAATCTGTGTATTTAAAT
Organism: Sphaerolaimus hirsutus; assembly: GCA_964036195.1. Taxonomy (NCBI): domain Eukaryota; kingdom Metazoa; phylum Nematoda; class Chromadorea; order Monhysterida; family Sphaerolaimidae; genus Sphaerolaimus; species Sphaerolaimus hirsutus. The sequence goes on along the minus strand of OZ038458.1, from coordinate 5,193,028 downwards.
ACCCGACATAGCAGCAAAATTCGAAAATTATAATTAAACATTAAAATTGTCTTGGTAGTGAAGCTGCCGCCATCCATCACGACCAGTTTCACATTTTAATTAAAATTGAAATTGGATTTCGAACGGCAGATGGCTTAAAAATTGCAAAAGATGGTGTGCATCGATCATTTTTCCACTACCAAACTATTGAAATCAGGCAGCTAACTTCAGGTAAATTTATGTCTACACCTGTTCATATATTTTATGTTCCAGGTGCGTAGGCATTAAGTAAGGTTCTGTGTAGATTTACATATGCAAAACAAGCTAAGCAAACTCATAACTGCGCAAAAAAAACTTCATTTACATTATATGAAGTGATGCTTTTTCGAGTGCAGTATCATCGTCCACTCAGGTTTGCAACGGCTTTCTCTCAATGCAGTTGCGATTTTGCAAGTGTGGTTTTGCACAACCAAAAATATTAATTTATATGCGCGCTGAAAGACACCTTTGGAATACTCTTTGAATATATTATATACGAATTCTGAATAAAAGCTAAAACGCTCTCAGGGAACGAACTTTCAAGTGGCATGCCAAGTTAATGCAAACAAACAACGATCAGGAATTTGTTTGCATGCCAGTGTGCAATAAATGCTGACACGATTTTTGTTTTTACAAAAATACAAAACCTTGTTTGAAGAGAATAAATATATATTTGCAATACCATGTATATTGCAAAAAAATTGAAATTTGAAAAAAACGCGAAAAAATTGTATTTATGGGTTACAAAAAAATATAATGTATGTGCCCTCAAGCAGGGGTCCCCAATGGGAGGCTGCACTGCGAAATATTTCCAGAGGCAGCTGAGCTGTCATCTATCATGAAGCATAAATTATGGCTACTATCCCCTAAGCCCCCCCCCCAAATTCCTCAGGTATCTATCTACAAAGGGCAAATTTTGAGCAATTTTTCCAACAAAAAAAAATCATTTAAGTTTGCTCCATTTTGCCAATTTTCATCTTAAAATTCCTACTTTTCACTATATACATGGTTATATACCTATTTTTAGCTGTTTAATCTATTTTTATCCCAATATGAGTGATTTTTCCTATTTCTACCTTCTATACCCTGAAAAAGCCTATATATTGAGCCACCATGACCCCCCCCCCAGCACTGCAGCTATCAATCTGTGCAATTAGCTATTTATCTAGCCAGACCCGCAAGGGTCAAAAAAGTGCAGACCCCTGCCTTCATGAAAAAGGATCCAAAAATTATTATGGTGTCATATGCATCAGAAATAGATACATTAGCTACCATTTCAAATGATAAGTGAGTAAAACATTGTATTTAGTATGGCTGGAATGGCAATAAATGGTGCAGGTGCCCAAGAGTATTTGGTGCACTTACACTACGACGTCATTCTACATATGATATGAGAAATTTAAATGTAAATATTTCTGCCTTTTTACATATTTCTTTTTGAATTTTTTTTATCATAAATAACCATGACAAGTGCTCTACTCTTATAAAACCACTCTAACCCAATCTTCACCAATGAAAATCAACATTTATTACACAGAAATTGCAAATACCAGAGGGGCACTTTGATATTAGCCACGGGCGGCAGTGAAATTGAAATGCAAGTCACACAGTAAGTTCATTTCACTTCACCGTGGACGCATAAAACAAAACAAAGGGTGGAGCTAATAAATCATCAAGTGTCCACATTAGGAAGTGAGTCACTTTGAAATTGGAGAACCTTTAAAATTTAAGTTATGAAGTGCAGAATTGTCAAATTTCGATGTGATTTTGAATATTTGAGAATGGTCATTCAATTAAAAGTATTTGAATTTCATTGAGAACACCTTTAATATATCCATATGGCAATGTATTTATAGATTGCCTCAAACATCGAAAAACGTGTCGATTTATCAATTCCATGATAAATGCATCACATGCAATGTTGACTTTCTAGAGGGAATTCTCTCGGGATTCACGTGAAATATTAGACCTGTCAGCAGTTGGAAATCAGCGATACACTTGTTGTATCACGAGATTTATATTTAGGTAAATACACACATTTAAGGATGCAGGCAATAATATTTATGACGGAAGGTATGCCCGATGTGGGTATACATTTCTTAAAAATTTTGCAAACTTTGATTTTGGAAACCCTTGTCCAGTAATAAAGATTTATCTGAAAAAAATGAAAATTGTAGGAAAAGTGAAAAATACCGATTTTCAATCGAAACGTGTGAAATTTTGCCCCAACCAAGGACGTAGCCAGGGGGGGGGCGGGGGGGGCGGCCGCCCCCCCCCTTCCCGGGCCGGACCAAAAAATGTGCCAGAAATGGCACTTTCAGACGACGATTTTGTCGACAGTTTGAAAAAATTTTGCGCACAAGCGCGCATTCACCCTTCACAACATATCTTTTTTGCTGACCAGTCTCCGCGGCCTAAAAACCAGTGAAAATGGACTCAATTTCTGTCCATGTCGCTGTATATGCCTGTAAAATACAGACGTATACTGCTGTTTTAGCTCCAATGCCAACGCCAGTGGCGCCATGGCGTGGCGCCTACGAATGGCGCCAGCGCCACGGCGCCATTCCCCTACAACAGGGGTAAAATTTTAGGGGGGGGGGCGCCGCCCCCCCCGTTCGCCGGGCTCCGTATACAATCCGCCCCCCCCGCTCAAAAATCCTGGCTACGTCCCTGGCCCCAACCAGTTATCTTACAATTTACAACAGGAGAAACAAATGAAAGAACTCATTCGCACACTCATAAAATACCAATGAATATTTATTGGGAAATCAACAATGTGTGACGAAATGAAACCGATCAAAGTGAAAATGGCATAATTTTCCAATCTAAGAAAAATTCAAAATGCAGAATAATAAAAGCCTGAGGTCATGATTTTTACTGAAAAAAACAGTGTCAGTAACAAATTATTTACAATGGTGCTAGCGCCACTGAAAATAAAACCGAGAGGTAATATAAAATCAAACCTCCATAAACAATTTTTTTAAACTTCAGATTTTTTTCCGCAAAATAAAAAAAAACACGAAAAAAATTAATTATTTTACGACCAACGACACTGAAAGTTTGTCGTTGCGCAAATGTAACGAATTTATGGAGTCAAAAAGTGGCGCTTTTCGACCCAAACACAAAGTGACAACATATCGCGCACGTGCATAAAGTAAAGTTGCATTAACATATCACTGGTAATTGAAACAGATCTGCTGCATTAATTTACATCGCAGCCGAGTCTATAAAAACTGGATATCAGAAATACCGCAATGCAAAAGAAACATTTGCGTGCTTACAGTGCGACCGAAGTCGAGAATTTTCAATTTTATGTCGCAATAAAACTTTGTGGCCGCATCGGCAGGCAAATGGAATGGTGGCTTTAAATTTTAGAGATCATTGCCAAACATTTTGTCGCACTAAGCAAAGTACGCTGTTTGTTCATGCATTAAGAAGTGGCAACCTAAATACTGTACAGACCATCATGGCGCATCTGTGAAATTCGGCTAATTGCCAAAAATAGTGAAATTATAATGCAGGTGTCAATTCCGCAGGTGGAGAGGTAAAAAAAACATTTTTGAAGTGAGAAGTAAAAAGTAAAAAAATGTTAAACTTGAAAAAAAAACGTAAATTAAAGTCAAAAGTAAAGTTTACTTTTCACTTAACTTTGTAACCGTCACTTCAAAATATTTTTTTACTTCTCCACTCGCGGAATCGGTCACCTAATCACCTCACAAAAACCAAATCCAACAAAATCCCCCGCAAATCCAACCTTTCTAAACTCGATCCACTCCTCCACATGCGGCTGTCTTTCCCCACCCAATTCCGCACTCAACTCCGTATTACAGGTGGCATTCATATAACTCGCGTCGCCCGCGCAACTGCGAGTGTCCTCTGGGGGACGCGAGCTAGTAGAATGGTGCAGTTGGTCCAGGTTGACTCGGTCCATCTGTGATTTTTGGGGGGGTTTATTGTCGTGGTTATTATACGTGAGAACGACGAATACTGCGCGCTGGAAAACTTTTTGTCCGAACAAAATCAATCATTTTTGTCGTAATGGAGACACAGCGGGATGTCCGAGCTGACCTGAAGACCGGATAATTTTTTTGCACGCTAAAAATCTCGCATCTCGAGAAACTAAGAGGTAAATATTCATAAAATCGCATAAAAATAGGCATGATAATTTCGCATACGGGCCACAATTGAAATCGTGACTTCGCATTCCAGTGTCACAAACATTGAATCAACTTAAACCAATAAATGCCCACACCAATACAAGTCCTTCAAAATCGATCATTACCAAAACAGTGCAAACACAAAGGTCACTCGGAGTCAATCCAACGAGACACAACTCTTGGCAAACTTAGGTCACCAAACACATTTAAGCACTGAGTGACCACTGTCCACTACCCTATAAATGCAACTATCGTAAAGCAATTTACAGGCACTATTAAGCTTTTCAGAATGTTTGCTCAAATAGCACACTGTGGGAACATATGTATGAGGGGGGTGGTATTTGAGGAACCGTTCATGGAAAGATTGAACACGTGCTAACGTGTTGTGGGAATGTATTGTCTGAGATAGTGTTGTGTGAGAGTGGACATTGGGGGAAAATGGACATAGGTGATATGTGGATGTAGAGTTTTGGTGCTAGCGTCGTTTTATTTGTAATGTGTGAGCTCGCATATTTGCATGTGTAAAAGTAGCCATGCAAAATTATGACTGCGCTTCAAGCATTTCATCACTAAAATGCTTTGCTTTTCCATTCAAGACAACAGAAATTATGTCACGGGTTGAAACACCACAGTGTAAAATTTTTTGCGATCGAATAAAGAAATTGATGAGCTTAAACACTTTTGGCAATTTTCCAGCAATGCTTAAATGTGGCCAAAGTTTGCACATTGCACTGCCAATGAATGTTAGCAAGCTATTTACAACTGTAGCCGGGGCGAGCTAAAATCATACTACCTAAATACATCGCGTGTGGAAATGCATGGAATTTCTGCAGTACTATTTATTTGCACAGACACTATAAGACAATTCCACCATCCAATACATGTTATAGTGAACGAATTTCTGACTCAAACCAAAACTCGAGAACTGAAATTTGAAATTGAGAACTCGATCCCGTGCGATATGAATACAGTTCACAATGTTTGTTTTGTTCTAACACAAAAAGCAAGGGACAAACTGCCTTTCGAAATCTTGGATCGCAGAAATTTCCATTTATGTTTAAGTTGAGTGGAGGTGAGAATGCAGCCACACAAATTACAAGTGGGCCATTATTTGCATTGTTATGAAAAAGGGTAAAAAAACATTGTCTTGACTTGAGTTGACCCATCCCGTTGTCATTCGAAAACTCGCCCAGCATATAAGTTGAAATTGAACGTTTCAAAATGAAAATTAAATCTCTGAAAAGGTAAATATGAAAAGGAAATTTCACAGTTTCGTTTCAAACGAATCAATTTAGCATAAACCAGTTTTCATACACAAATAGATTGATTCAAAAAAATCAAACACGAACTCAATCACCAATTTGAATATGATCGATCTTGTTTCCTCTACAGAAATGCAAATAAACAAACCAACAGAATGATGGATTTCCTCGTCAATAAACAGTAAAAGTCAAGTGTTTTCAATGTTTATAAAAACGCCATATTTACCGTTTTCCAATTGAGATTCAAACATTCTTTCAAACGAAAATTTGGTGGTGTGTTATACTCGGCGGACAGCAAAGTATGCACCCAAAATTACTTATGTCTTGGTCGACAATGCGCGAGCAGGATACTTATGTTCGCACTTTCACAAAAAAAGTAATTTTTTTTAAAGAAAAAGGCGGAGTCGCGTACAAGCAACGAATGTTTCTTCCCGAAAAGTTTTTCCTTTTTTGCTGAAACAATTATCATTTTATTTATGATGATGTCATGATGGAGTGTTTCCTTCAGAAAAATGCATAGCATGCGGTCCGCCGAGTATACTACCCCCTTTGAAAATGAGGCGTCAGGTTTTAGCTTACACGTTTGGCAATAGAAACGCTGGGCTTAAAGCCTAAATTATTTACGTCTTAATAACCAGTGTTTTTTAAAATAGATATCTAATCGTCGCATTCCGATACCGCCAGCACCTTTGATAAATTCTGTGGTTACCGCCAATCCCCAAATGAGCCCCTTTAGAAAATTCCCCCTTACGAATAACTCCCCCCCCCCCCCAGTTTGCTGAGTGAGGAAAAATACCCTCCTGGGTGGGATAGATATGTATAAAAAAACTTTTTGGGGAGCAGACAGGCATAGTCGAAAGTGGATCCTGATACCGATCCCAGATCCCGATTATTTTCGGGATTTTGTCGGGCCCGACCGCGGAAATTTACGATCGGATACCAATTTCGATCCCGGAAACACGCAATCCCGATCCCGATCTCCAAAATTCCCGATCCCAATCCGGAAAAAATTTGTCAAATGACAATCCAGTGTGCATTTTATGTCAAGTGCCTCGAGAAGTGCCAAGTTTCACGAAGAGCAATCAACTTTCAACTTCTGCCACACAACTTATAGCCATCATAAAGGTAATGCTAAAAACCCAAAATGTAAAAAACACAAATAAAAACAATTGATGAAACAAACCTTCAAATCTACAGCAGATCTGTATGGGCCAAAAGCTCTTTGTGCCACACTAAAGTGGTCATGCCTAGCCTCGTTCCCGTTGGCAACCAGCCAGAATATCCGCCGAATAGATTCGGGTAGCCAATCCTGAAAATGAAAATGAATGTTTGGAAAAGATAAAATTATATCGTTAAGATTGAAAATATGAAGGTTGGGGCAATTTGAAAAAATCAAGCAGTCACGAAAAATATCATAAAATAACCATTAAAATCGAGTTCGAACCGCTGGAAATTCAAAAACAGGCAGCGGGAAATTTTTTTAAGGAAATTTTACGCGATTATTTCTTCGATAAAATTTTTTCATTGCAATGGAATGCGGGTCATTCTCATGTTCAAAACTGTTCATTTATTTATTGTGAAAACGAACGCCGCGTGGAACGCTTTATTTGTTATGCAAAATCGAATTTGTTAGCATCAAGGCGTCATGTTGAGAGACTTTTTTTGACAATTTTTTTTCACCAGTGTACAAAATTGAGATGAATATTTTGCGCAAAACGTTGGCTTTTAAGTATTAAGTAAGTTTTGCCTAAAGCTACGTTTACACTGCGACTTGTGCCGACAATTCGAAAAGTGAAAAAGTTCCATAATTTTGGAATAAAGTTCCATATCTGCAAGAAAATGCAGTGAAGTATACTCACTAGTTAAGTGCACTCACATGCCAATTTGCAAATAAATCGTCCATGTCGTTCCAGAGTTATAAGCATTTAAAAAATATTTCGCTTGTCGGTTCTTTTTTTGGATCGAAAACCGAAATTATTTAAAACGCTTATAACTCTGGAACGACATGGACGATTTATCTGCAAATTGGCATGTGAGTGCAGTTAACTAGTGAGTATAATTCACTGCATTTTCTTGCAGATATGGAACTTTATTCCAAAACTATGGAACTTTTTCACTTTTCGAATTGTCGGCACAAGTCGCAGTGTCAACGGAGCTTTAGTAAATTTTCTGACTGAAAAGAGTCACTATCAATAAAAATGTCTATGAAAAACAACCATATTTATTTCAATACAGAAATAGGTCTAAATCTATATTTCGTACGTCTTTCTGGTTAAAAACGTTTAAAAGTTGATTCAAACGTATATATCAACGTTCTTGTACACCCCGTGGAATAAATTTTGTAAACTGTAAAAAATGTAAAAACAACGCAGGCCATACAAAATGAAACATCAAAATTACGTTTCAAGGTCCCGCGGCAAAAATTTACTAGGTAAATAAATTTTACTACCATTTTCAAATATTTTTTACGGCAAAATAGCGCTCAATTGAAACTCAAATTGAGTCAACAAAACTTCAATAAAAGCCTAAACTAATAAAACCAATAAAATTCCATCAAATATGAACCACACTGTAAACTGGACCAAAACTGCAGTTTTCATTCACGCATTGAATAAATCATTGCGTCAAATCGACAGTGAAAGTAAATACCGTATTTCTCACAATAGAATGGCTACCTATTATAGAAAAGAGCCACAAGGGTGGTGAGATATCCACAGGGGCAAGAGATTTTTCAAATTTTGCAATCACAAAGAAAACATAGCCTAAAAAAGAAAGTCGCCCAAACAGAACGGCACCTTTAACATAAAGACAGATGAAATCTATGGCCAAATATAAAACCATGCCGTTATATATGATTAAATACGGTAGTACAGTCTGCACACAACTACTCAAGTTCACACTTTGTTAGTGAAACGACCCACAATGATCAATGTGTTATCATGAAATTGCGCGTGCGAAATGAAGTTATCACATGCTGAGAATACACATGTTTGCAGCACACCTCTTCCCCAATTATATTTCCCCGATAATTTGATTCGAATTGATTGAGTATTTGATCGCCCACCGGTGATATTTAAATGTTGTAAGTTTTATATTTGCAAGGTGACTGAATATATTTGTTGGGGGATCAGTTTCGGTAATGCGCCTGAATGGGCCCACACACGCTAGTTGACATAAACACCAAATGTCAACTGGTGCCGATCCCGATTCAATGTTTGCTGTCGAGCTGACGAACGACGTTCAAACGCAAGCTTTGAATTGGGAACGGAACCAGTTGACATTTGGTGCGTGTGTAGGGCCAATCTGGGCGAATTTTCTCGCCGAAAATCGACAAAAATATTTTTGAAATCAATAAAATTTGCTGTCAATCAATTGTGAGATAATTATAACATGCAGCGCATGCAGCCGCTGCAGTATTCCGGTCCCAGTCGAGAATTTTAATCACTGTTTTCTTATGCAACGATTATGCATTGCAAGAATGTGAAGCGTCCATGAGCAAGGGAATAATTTCCCAAGATTTATGCACAAATCTCGCATGCATAAACAGGAGATTTTACTTGCAAATGACAGAGTGAAATCAGTGTTAGATAGTAGTGAAGTGACCACTGGTCACTGTGAAAGTAATTTTTCGTATGGCTAGAGCAACCCAAAATATCCCACCAAATTAAATAGCTGATGAAAAACAAGACACTTGAAGTTCAAGAAGCCATAAATAACTGCAAAAACAAACATTTCTTCTCACAAATGAGTGACCACTGTCCACTCTCACACAAACACACACAAAGGCTGATATGATACCACATTGATGATAACCACTTGGGGACCGAACACATCCCAGTACTCATTAAGCAAAGCAAATTGAGTAGACACTGGAAAACAGTGGCACTGCATAAACACCCCCCCCCCCCCGTGTGAATGGCACTTGGCAGGGGGGGGGGGGGGTTAATTTGGAATGGCAAAAGTGGAATTTGGAATTAAACTTGAATGGTCGATTTAACATCGAGTTCACTTCAGAGAAATTTGTGGCATTTTTTCACTGTCAAATTTTGGAAAGTTGCCACATCACACAGGACTATATTGTTAGGTACTTTCCGGCAAAATGTTGCAAGATAATTCCTGGAAAGTCAAACCAAAACCGAATGCCATGTGTCTGCGTATGGATGGGTGATAAGCATTTTGATTGCCTCCGTATTTCAACCCATTATCACATCATTTATGACAGAATTGCGAGGGTCAAGGGTGAATCTAATAGCTTGAAAGTGGTGGATGTTACACCATATCGCTTGGAAGCTAAATATGACTTTGGGTGTTATAAATATGATTTATCTACATTGAAGACAAACATGTTTCAGATCTGTAAAATCATGCAAAGAAAAAGAACATGAAAATTCAATGCAAAAATCTTCGAAACTGACCAAAAAGGAAATTACCTTCCTTATGCGTTCCAAATTTCCGGAAAACACCTTTACCTACTATATTTACTAACAAAATCTGGCACCAATAAAACACAATGTGCCACTGAAATGTCAGCTGGCACAATAATCAATCAAAAATTAAGGAATTGCCCAGTCATTTGTCACTGACATTTGTATAGAAAATAGTGAAGGTACCTAAATACAAATTGTGATGAGATCAGAGGTCAGAATATTGAATGAGAGTGGATGGGAGATTTTTGTTTCCTTTTGGGCAGTTGAACACCATTTTTAGATTGAAAATAGGTAAATAAATGAGTGCATAGGAAGCCACCCATTGAGTTGTGCAAAACAAGGGGTGGAAACATCATAAATAACTCCGACCACACAAGATGTTGCTTTCCGTGGATATATTGAAAGATATTTATCACGAAAAAAATCAAATCAAAATCAAAGACTTGAATAAGATTTGAATATCAAGCGAGATATTTCCACCCATTAAATTTTCGAACGCATACGCATTTGAGTAAAAAAATATATTGCACAACACTTAAAAACATAAAAAGATATTCTTTCAACACTACTCCTCTTTTGAAATTTTTTTATCCATTCCACCAACAGAAAAACTAGTTGATCCAGAAATAAACTGCACATCAATTCAATAAACATGAATAAAATCCCAAGCCAATGTGTGAAAATAGATTGATTGCCCAAACAGAAATGCACTTTGCACCACATCCCATTACTGAATAAAATGCATCTCACACCCTACTTCTTAATGGGTTTTTACCACATCTCTAAACTTGATTACCATATATTTTCTGAATAGAAAATGAGGAGAGGATATAAGTAGGTAAAAAGTTAGATAAATATCATCTTGTTTTTTTAAAGATCAAAAAAATGGTAAATACTTACAGCTGTCAATAAAAAGAGAGAGGAACTGAAAGAAGAGAAGTGTTATTCAAACATCTTTATTTTCATAGCAATGTCATCTTATGAATACACAAACTGTATAGCACCTGACAGGAAAACAAAGATGTATTTTACCTTTATGTAAAGTGAAATACAAGAAAGCTTAGTGCACCTTAGATCCAAGTTATTTCAACTTTACCTGGGTTTAAGCTTTCAGCGTAGCAAACCCAAATAAATATGCACTTGAAAATGGGTTTGGTAAATAAATAAAAAGGGCTTTTTAAGTTGTTGAAAGCGGCACTTTTTATAGCCAAACAGTGACCGTGACTGTTCATATGCAATATTACTTTCGTGTAGAAAAATCTGTGTTACACAGCAGTTGAGTTTCTAAAATAGATTTCAGTAACCTATATGCATTTAGCTAAACAATCAAACATTTTGCAGTTTAAAACACACATGTTGAGTATACTGACCAAAACTTTCATCCTAACAAACTATGGGTGTCAACTAGGATGCATTCTAAATGGATGATCTACATGTCGAGCAAACATGCACTTCCAAAGAATATAAATAAAATACATGTAAAGATTTATAAACAATAGCACCCTAGCCATGTATGTGACAAATGTTCATGTGCTACCTGGGGACCATGCCATGAATTTCTCTACAACAATCATAGACTTATCTCCACAAAGCCAAGTACACATGTAAAATATACATATTTACATATGCAAATACTCATGTATCACAATGAAACTGGAATGCTTGCATATATCTTGTAAGCTTAACTTGTAGGTCGAATTACTAGCATTCATACACAGATAGTAAAATTCCAGTGTGTCAAAGTGACATGTGCTAGAGCACTAGACTATAATTAGATGTTTGGATATTTAAGAATGCTTGTAGTGGCAGATAAATAGACCCTACAAAATTCTAATTTAGACACATAAGATATTATGGTCTATTATTAAATCTCTACAATAACTTACTCATGTTATTAAATGCTAATATTAACTCATCCACTCACTAAGTGCTTCATGCTATCATCAGCTTAAACTTAGGATCCATTAAATATTTACTATTTATAATAACCTCACACTCAACTCAAGTAACCCTCAAAAACACACTTAAAAAACACTTAACAATCATCTCACAACGTCACCAAACTCCTTAAAAACACGACTCTCACTCCAAAATCACACTCTCAGCTAAATCAAGCATAGCCCATTATATTAGCAACATGACAGCCCTGAAAATCCGCTGTCATGAAGGGTTCATGATTACACGTTCAAAGCAAAATAAAGCTAAGCTTGGAACCATCTGCCTTGGTGAGCTGGTGTGATTGTGGACTGTGTGCAGACTTGGAAATTGGGGGGGGGGTGTTGTTTGAGATTTTGAGACTCTAGATTGACTCTTTGGGCCCACACACGCTAGTTGACATCGACACCAAATGTCAACTGGTGCTGATCCCGATTCAAAGTTTGCTGACGAGTGGACGAACAACGTTCAAACGCAATCTTTGAATTAGGAACGGAACCAGTTGACATTTAGTGTCGATGTCAACTAGCGTGTGCGGGGCTTTTCTTGCCAAATGTCATGGAAAGTGTCAAAAGTCATGTAAAATGTTTCGGAAAATATTAATTTTTATTTTATTTTTACTGGTTGTTTGATATTTTACATTACGTTTGACACTTTGCATGACATTTTACATTTTACAGGGCATTTTACATGATCTGGAACTGGTGTAACATAATATGAGGCACCAGTATTCAAAATAGCAACAAAACAAAATGTTGGCATCAGGCAATAAAAAACGAAGCACCAAATCCAAAAATCACATGCCAACTGTGTGAGAAGATGGTATGCATGTGCTCTTTGAATGATTATTAGCTGCCGCTTGTCATCGCGTCACAACAATCGAGTCATTGACGGAAAAATATCGCATATGACGCATACGAATATCACCATTTTCAAAAAGTACTTTTCATGCTCGAATTCAGCTGATTACTATTTAGCCTGAAATCAGTGCGTTAAGTAAATATTTATCTAATTTCAGAAATTTTCCACCGCCGTCACAAATGGGGCGCGTCATTTCACCGTGATAATTTCCACACTCTTGATCCGATTTGACCCGACACATTTGGTTGAAAATCCGAATTTTCGCATAGAATTGATACATTTTCAACACTGAAATGTTGAAATGTCAATTTTTAACCGCAGCGAGACATGCAGATGACGAAATCATGAAAAAACCGTATTGCAAATATTTTGGTCATCTCTAATCAGTGTACCTAATCATTTTTAAATACAAAATATACCCAGCGCAGTGGCGCATAATATTCAGTCACAAATCGAGAAAATCAGCCAAATTCTAACCCATATTTTTGACAACAAAGCAAATGCATAAAGCAGTTGCTTCAGAGGAAAACCCGATATTTAACCACAGCGGTTCGTAACCCATCCATTCGTAAGCCAAACTATGTCGGTTGTAAAGCCAAAGTACCTCGTTTGTAAAGCCGCAAAGTGTTTTTATTTTTCATTCGTTTCGTCACCCATAGTCGGTCGTTATTTAACCCTACTGTGTCGAAATTTAAGCCATATTTACGCCGCAATTCTACTTATTCATACTTGTATTCAGTTCATACTTAAATTCTCCTATACATGCCAGCCAATACTGTATTTGCATGGCAATACATAAGCGTCAGATGTATTCTCACGGTGACCAAATCTCAGGTCACACACAGGGTCAAATGTCACTGCAGTAAAACACCTACGTACGTAAATACGTACGTATACTTGGCGTACATGATACTCTGCCCTCGCACTCATTTATGTCTCACGTTGGAAGCGTGCCAATGATGATAAAGCATGCGGTTTTTGTAAAAAAGATAAAAAAATCATTGCTGTGAATAAGTTAACGTTTAGCGTTATAACAGAGCTGGTTTTTATCAATTTTTCATGAGAATCGCATGCGTAAAAAATCGTTGGCACGCTTCCAGCGGGAACCACGCGTGCAGGGTGTAAAGTAACTGGAGTATAAATAATGTCATTTGCTATATGTCATTTGCAATCTACCTGCAAAAAATGCCTGTCATCTCACCGCCACTTATATTTCCCTCTTTCTTCATATTTATGTGTACATGGGTTGTATTGTACGTATTTATATTTATATTATTGTATTGCGGCTTACGAAACGACACAATGGCTTTTTTAACGATACACTTTAGGTTAAATATCGACACACTTTCAAAAGTACAATGAGGCTTTTTTAACGACATACTTTGGCTTACCAACCGAGGTATTTTGGCTTTACAACCGATGGGTTAAATATCGGGTAGGTTAAATATCGCTATACTCTCGTTGCTTCACGATTCCCAAAATTGCGCTAGCTTATTGCATGCGAACGACAACGAAGCGTGAAATTTTGTTATGTCGGGTTAGGGTGGCACAAATGGCTTTATGATTGAATTTGCATGAAAATATAACCCCAAATCGAATTTGAACATTTTTAGATGGGGCGGCAGATGGCGTCACGGCAAAATATCAACACATGTTTAAAGCATTTCATTAAAAAATGAAAATTGAACATTAAAGTGTATTCTAAAGCCTGTATTCACATTTGGATATGTAGAGGAGAGGTGCATTATTGCAGTCACTGTACGGACCACTTTGGACCCAGCATATCATTTTTTCGGAAGGTAAATAAATATTTAGATGTTGAAATTTGTCACACAAAAAAAGGTATCAGGAAAATTTGTTGCACTAGACACAAATGCGTGATTTTGCATAGTCGACTCTGCTAATGCAAAGAAATACATAAGCAGTGGTTATGGGTGCTCATTCTGTGCCCAAAAAAACTCAAAAAGCGAAAAAGTAAAAGTAAAATGACAAATAAATATAAATCCATCGTTACTTTCTGTCAGCGTACAATTGGAACTAAAATGTCTCAAAACGGTGTCACTGAACCGTGAAATCGCTTTCAATGTCAATTTTCATGCCCAAAAATACGGATGCCCACTTTTCCATGCGATTCCCAGAGGAATAAAAATGGCGAAAATTGTCAAACAGCTGTGAGATGTGTGCAATCAAAAATGGGCATGACATTTCTAAACTGTGATGTTCACTGCTTGCAGATTTGGAAATGAGGGGGGGGGGGGTAACTTCATTGAATACTTTCACGTTTTATTGTCGCTGTTTGAAAAGGACCCCCAGAAAAGTTCCAACCAAACTTTCGAGACCACAAAGCCATGGACCCAGTTTTTGCAGACAGTGAAAAGCTTTGGAAAACAAAAAATATTGAGTGCCGCAGAAAAATAAAAGAACAATTTTGTGCCGGATTTCTGCCTAGAAATCCATGGGGTCATATATTTACTTGCAACTTGCATACTTGACTCCATCTTGGGCCAAAAGAAATAAAAATTCAACAAAAAAGAAATACTTGGATAGTAAACAAATCCATATACAGTAGTTTATAAAACACGATGTATTTTTGACGTTTGTATTCTTACCAGCCTGGAACGACGTCCAGGCGACAAATCTGCTGCACAATTGCGTACAACAAAAAAACCTACGGAGACAGGTGTGTTCCTGAATTGCAAGCACACAAAATATTCCCAAGGGCGCAATTTTCATTGAAGGTGAAACGCTAGGCCCATAAAAACAAAACATAACTGAAAATTGGATGGAAACATAACATTCCATACAATGGGCTCTATTTTTCGCATGGCACCATTGCAATATGTCATGATACTCATTTTATAATAATGGCTGCCTTGGCTTGTTGCCAGATTTTTGTGACACTCGAATGTTGTGTGCAAGAAGTGCTGAGAAGGCACTCGGTCAAGATATTGAGACCTTTGAAACTTGTTTCTTCAATCATTTTTTGATCCAACATAGACATCGAAAATGTTGAAAACCTCAAATATCGACACCAAAAACTCGATAGGTATATATCATGTCTCAAATGTGTCATAAATGCATAGAGCACTTATTCCTACCGAACTTTAAACTGAAGAAAAAAAACCGCCCAACCAAATTTCTGGATCACCTTTCGCTAAACCAACTTTAATTTTTCCTAAAATTGCCACTTGAAATCCAGGCGCTACATATTTACACGACAACACAACAAAACACGGATGATCTCAGAGCAAGCTGTGGACAAAAACACGTTTTTCATAGCTTACAGCAGCTTACACAACTCACAAAAGGTGTCAAATGTAATGTTATGCTTGGATGATTATAATTTTTCTCTCAAATAAAGCTAGGAATATTTATGGTAGATTTATTCTAAATGTTTACTTGGATTGTTGTTGTATGATTAGATTATGCAGACGGGAAAAATCGAGAAAAAAATTGGTACTTGTGGAAAAATTTTAGTACTGCACTGCATAAAGGCCAGTGGATGTATATTTGCTCACGAAATTTCAAAACAACAGTACCAAACAGTGGGCTGGCACCACATTTGCATTGCATGCGTTATTTACAAATCGTCAGTAGGAAATTGCCCTGAAATTGCCCAACCTCACAAAACAAATAAAACTCAAAATACAAATCATGGAAGTAAAAACTGGCAATGAGCCAAAGCCAACTCACCATGAGGGTAGCAATTCCTTTTATCAGCACTTCAAAACTTCTATCTGCAGCAGGTTCCCTTGCATCCACAATAACAGTTAACTGGCCAGGAGAGTTGCCATTTTTGCTATTGCCTCCAGTTTGATTATCTTGTGACACTGATGATGTTATGTTCTGGATTTTCTGTGTGTTGGGGGACAGCCTGGAAAATGGGGGTTGCTATAAGAATTCTGCAATGATAAAATATGGTCATGTTTAAATAGTAATTAAACAAGAGCAATTGGGAAGCATTCTCACCATCTAAAGCTTAAAATATCAATATTTTAAGAATATTTGTCACCAATATAAGCAGTGACAGAGTTAGGCACTTAACTTCTTACACTTTAGCTTTCTCTTATCCATAAAAAAGTATCTTGCAATTCAAGAACACAAAAATAGGCCAAATAGAAAACTCAAGTCTAAATGCACCAATTCTATGTTTGTACAGCACTAATAATGTGCATTGTTTCAGCCATATTCTTACTCAGGCATACAAAACTGGGTTTAACATTGAACAAATGTGTTTGCACAACTCATTTTCGAAGGCAACACTTAAAACACAGTGCTGTGTAAAGGAATAACACAATATGGGATATTTTTGATGGAACAAAAAATGCACCTCAAAGTGTTTTGTTCATCCGGCGATTTTTCCATTTGAACAAAATTTTCGTTAATCAAAGGTTGTTCGATTTTAAAATCTGTTGACTGATTGAAAAATATTGCAGAAGGGTCAGGGGTTTAGTTTCAGAAGTAAAAAAACATTTTTTCGTTTTACAGAAAGTATTTTCCGTCATTCGTACGATACTCTTTCTTCAGAAACCCCGCTGAGATCAAAATAAATTACCGCCTAAATTCAGACGAAAATGAATGCTTCTATGTATATATTGATGTACAGGTATTTATTTAAAACTAGTTCCCCGAAAAAAATGCGGAAAAAGTGAAAGGAAAAAATCAGTAAAAACCTTGCTACAAATTCTAGCTTTGAAAGAAATTCCAACGCAACTAAATAAATGATAAACACTATCCTAACGCACAAAATGCCTATAGAACTACAACACAAAAGCCTAGCATTCATGATCACGCAACCAAGAAAATGAATCAGACTTATTTCACCTGTCAATGACACAAAAACCACTATAAAGCACTTGAAACGAGAAGTGAAACTAACGAAGCTAGTGAAGTTTTTTAACGAAACTTTCGGACCTCAAAAGTTTCACAGTGAAAACAAACAACAACAAAAAACACTTTTATATTTTACTTTTCTGGGTCACCCTGTAATACAATTTCTATATCATTTCCACACACCATTCACGGTCAAAATGCACATACACAAATGCCAAGTAATCAGGCATGTGAAAACTCCTATAAATACCATAAATGTACATAAAAGTGAAACTAAATGCCAGTTTCCTGGCAGTATATTTCTACTATTTTGATTCCATGGCTTAGTAATTTAAAATTTTCAATGAAAATTTTAGCTAAAATGGCAAAATAAGATTAGCACAAATTTGATTGAAATATGAAGTGTACTTGCTTACTAGCTTAATAGTTAGTTCCTGCTATGCTTTCTACATGTATATCAATATGAAAGAGAATAAAAACATGATAAAAACTTCCTGGTCAGTTACAAAAATGAGGACATAAAATACTCAGTCATAAAACTGCCATCGTGAAAATCAAGTGACCAACACTGGGAATAAACATGACCTAAATATTTTTATAAATATCAGTGTGCACATGAATCATTACATTATGCCAAAATTGTGTGACAAACGTGTCAGCCAGTGGTCTGGCATGGAATTTAAAGCACTGAAGGGGTAAAAAATCTCACAAATTTTTTTCAATGAGTGGGGAAAAATGTATCAATAAGACCTGGACAGTCATGGATAGAAGCTGACCAAAAGTTATTCCACCAGGGTCCAAATTCAATGACCAAAGTTATTTATATCATTGGCAAAATTTTCACTGCATCAACAAACATCAGCTAAAATCAGGACATCATTGATCAAAAATGGGTTTTGACAATCACTGACAAGTAAATAGTATGACATTTTACAGCGCATTTTACATGAAATTATGACATTTTACAGTGTCTGAGAGTGGCACCAGGTGGACCCCCTCCCCAAAGAGTCAAGTCTGAGTAGTGAAAAGTGCCACACAAGTGTCAAGCACCACGATCTCTACACTTTGTGTCGTGTGCCAGTGTGAAAGTGCGCCATTTTGCATTGTATTTGTATTTGTGAAGGCAATTTGTATGTATTTACGTTGAAATCAGTGACGCATTCAAATGCGGCTTATCTGGATTAGATACAACGTGATAATTTCATTGACGTTTCGTATAAATGATTGTATTTCCGCAAAAATAAGCAAACATTTACCTGGCAAAGTTGATGAATGGTAAGCCACTGAGAAAAGAGCCAATGTGTGATAGAAATTCGACAAATTTTCCCATGGAAATTAGCAGAGCAAGCGATCGAAGGTCGAAAGTAATGTCGCGTGAAATCGAAAAACGTTTTTTATGGTCAAAAATAAGACAAAGCATTCGTAAAAAAAAAGAGTTTGTCCGAAAATAAACAGAGACAACACACCAAAAGGATAAAATCCACAAAATGAACAATGAACACTGTTCTCAAATCCGATTATAACACCCAAAAGCATCCAAAAACTTCGCTTTAAAAACATTCCAATCCAAAATCAAACAGATTTAAAAAATCCTGGCAAAAATCAAAATTATTTTCTAACATTCCAAACATCATGACGCAGTCCAATTCTACTTTCACTCCCCAGGTCAATTCATATACAAATCACTCAAAATTGGCAGTTAATTATATGTCAGTATGAGACAACTGAAATTGGCTTCAAATGCATGACTTCAAACGAATGATAGAGATTATTAATAGTGTTGAGTATAGCACTGATTTTTGGCGTTGGCGCCAGTGGCGCCACAGGGAAAAAAGCCAGGCGCCAAAAATGGCATAAACGCAACACACTGGATGTCAACTGGTTTCGGTGTCAACTCGATTTTAGCTCAATTTAGGTAGAAAAACAATTTTCAAGTGCACATGCGGTAATTTCGAAAACGAATCAATATGTGCATTTGTACCCATTTGGGTTTCGCAACATATCAACTCAAAATGTGAATGAAAACTAGTCAGTCCAATTGACATTGTGTTCTATCGGATGTCAACTGGGTCTTTTGAGATCTACATTGAGCTAAAATCGAGTTCACACCGAAACCAGTTGACATCCAGTGTCTGTGGCGCCATAGAGCTGTTTGGCGCTGTGCCAACACCATAGCAACATTCATCCAGTTATTACGGCCATGAGAATGGTCATTTCATGTCACGATTTCGGTTTCAAATTGCATTTTATGCAGCGGTTTCATTCAAATGGATTTGCGGGAATTACATACACGTGTATTTATTAAATGACCTTGGCTGGCGGTTGCATTTTGTGACAGATTTTCAATTTTGGCTTTCAAATTTGAGTCACATCGAAGTTGACATGAAGTTGAATTACAAACTTTCGTCAACGTATTCGTCGTTTTACGGTAGTTAATCCGAATAATCAATCGTGAAAGTCAGCCGTGCACCTTTATTGCATAATAAATAATGACTTACAGTTCAGCGGCAGAAAATGAACATTACTACTCTTTAACAGTGGTCAAATCCAGGTAAACCAAAAAATTATAAAAAATTCTCCGCCAAGGCACTTCACCTTACATACACGCCTTATGTCTCACATTGAACACACAAATGCACGAATTAGGTCTAATAAATTGACCATTGCTTGACAAATGAGCAAATATAGCGCGAGCTACGCATGAAGACAAATCAAAATCGATCTTACCAAACATTCATCAAATCTCAAAAGCATACATTTTCTTCTAAAGCATTTAAAGATCCCCTTACACCTGTACAAACATGCAATCTGAAATCCATACACACCTGGAATTAATCCGAAAAATATACGCCAATACTCTGGATACATCAGCGGCGGACGGGCGAAGCTCGTTGGGTAGCCATGACGGCCTGATTTCAACTATGGGGGAATTTCCATCCGTTGTACCATCTGAAAGGGTTTTTAAAAATATTGAATTATAAATTTGATTTTTATATTCTTCTTTTAAAGAATTTGAAAATCTATTCTTTGAAAGTTCAAAAGGTGTCCGATTTTTTTAACAGCTACCGTATGTTTTCTAATAGAAGGGCGCCCTTCTATCTTCCGTCAACTTTTACCCGCCATTCTATTGGAAGCCGCCGTTCTATTTTTTCGCCATTTTTTCAGACAATTTTTCAAGTTATGCCAAGGTTTCTCAAAGTGTTGCGTCACGTAACAGAGAATGACGATTCATAAAGTCCACTCAATACTTCATCTTCAAAATGCACCAAATAAATGAACCAAATCCACTAAATAACAGTGTCAGCTGACATTTTGTTATTTTTTACGCATTTCGCACAATCCCGGAGAGACCGCCCTTCTATTTATTTCATGGCCCAAAAAAAGTCAAAAACGTGTACGTTCTATTTGCAGACGCCCTTCAATAGGAGACCCCCCCCCCTATTAGACGAAATACGGTAAATGAGTGAATTTCAGTGGATGGATAGAACTTAGGAGCATCGCAAAACTTTGAAGGGGTCAGAAAGAACATATAACGAGACAATATCGAGGTTCACGATAAAAAAGATGATTAAAAACACATAAAAAATCCCGACGAAACCCAATAAACTCACGGGCATACACAACAAATCTGTGCAACAAAAGCTGTTCTTTTATATGCCTCATCTCCTTCGGAATAGTGGCCATGCTGAATTTTTCGCCAGAACTCGAATTCTCTCCATTTTGGCTGTTTGCCAAATATCCAGTCGATTCCATGTGTTTTTCCTCGCAGAGTGGGTATAAAATCGATGAACTAGCAAAGTGTAGAGCGCTGTGCCGGTTTGAGGCGATTGCATTGGCACAATGCCAATTTTGATGGGTGCCTGAATGGGGGGGGGGGTAAATTGCACAACATTTTGGTTTGCACATTTGCAGTTTGTTGCAGATTTGCAGTTTGAGCTAAACTTGCAGATTTGCAGATGGTTGCAGTTTGAATACCAGCGCTAAGATTTCGAAAAAAATTTAAAAAATTCGACCCTAACAACTTAGGGAAATTTGGGAAACTCATACATGCGGGGGTTTAATATATAGCCTTTTTCAACGTGTAGAAGGCAGAAAAGGCGGGAAAATCGTTAAAAATATGTAAATATGAAAGCACATAAAGTAAATATAAAAAATAACTGAATATAAGTAACAGGATCTATAAAATCTATAACAATGTATGAAAATTAGCGATTTTGAACAAAAGTTGGGGTGAAATTTCTCAAAAATAGCTCCAGATAGATTCATAGCTGGTCGATTTGGGGAGTTCAGTAGCCAAAAAATTTGCATCCGGGATAGATAGATAAATAGCTGGGCGATTTGGGGGGGTGGGGGGTTACCCCCTCCAACCCCCCTTTCCTACCCCAGTGGTGTAGTAGAGTGCCCTTACGATCTTGTAAAGTCGCATTAATGTGACAAATTCACAGTGAAATCACAAAAAAGCTACTTAAAACGTAACCAAGTCAAACACGTGACCGGGCATGGCTGTTAAGCATAAAAAAGCCACAAGCACAAACATTATGAAACGATTAAAATGAGAAATGTCAGTGCCAGTGGCAGATTGCATCGCATTTGCTTATATCAAATTGAATGAAAAATATTTAGTTTATTTAGTCATCAACTATTGACACTGAAAATGACACTACATACAGACATATTTACTGGGGTGGAGAAGTTAAGAAGGAATACAGGTATTCCGTTTCCGTTTGGAATTTTTTCAGCCCGGCGTGAAATTTAAATTTCCCAATTTCCGATGTGACAAAAATCGAGCGAAGTAAAGTGGCTACGCATTTTCCCTCTGCAAATCGATTTGCATGCGCAAATGGGAGATCAAGGAAATAAATTCGGGCACTCTAGTTTAATCTCAAAACTCCCGTTTGATGTTGCCCCATGTGATCACACACAAACAGATGGAAATTTGTCTACATTTTTAAGCGACCTGCCCGACTACAGGAAACACATCAGAATCGGGAAACTTGAATTTGGACCCTGAAAAGGAAAAGCAGGGTAAAGGGGGAATAAGATAAGGAGTTGTGATCGGATTAATCATATGAATTATGCGAGAACGTTCATTCCTTGAACTAGGAACGGCCGGAGTTTGTTAACGGTTTAAAAACATCGTTATCGTTAATAAACGGGGTCGCTGAAAACATTTTTTCCATCGCTACTTCAAACTATGAACTTGAATTCCTCGCACCTCACCTTTAAAATCTTTCCACTTCCCGAACTTCCTATCAACGAATTCGACAATTTTTCGAATCAAATCCCTGACACAAGTCACCACAAAATCTTTCACACTTTCCATATAAAAATGGGCGATTTTTGTAGACTTTCATTCATCAAAAATGACGTGTTTCCAAGCCTTTTTGCCCCGTGTAACGAAAGTGATTCTTGTATAAATTGAATGCCATTTTAAACGTGTAAGCTATAAGCGAGCGGTGGGAAAGCTTCGATTCAATTCCCTGCTTAACGATTGCACAGCTGCATCCTACAACTTTTTGCACCCACCATTTGCCGGGCGCAAAAAATTATCTACGGGGTACGTTCCAAAATTTGTGCCCTGGATATTTTGAGATTATTTTGCGGCTAAATTGATTTGAAAAATGAAAAATTTCAGCCAGGGAGCAGCCAGAGGGCAGGGACGTATCCAGGATTTTTGAGCGGGGCTGTTTGTTGACAGAGCCTGGCAAACAGGGGGGGGCCAGGGGAATGGGGGGGGGGTTGGGGGGGGGGGGGTTACCCCCCCAAACTGCCCAGCTATCTATCTATCCCGGAGGCAAAATTTTGGGCTACTACCCCCTAACCCCCCCCCCCCCAAATCGCCCAGCTATCTACCTATCTGGAGCGATTTTTCAGAAACTATACCCCAATGTTCGCTCAAAATCGTTATTTTTCATACCTATATATAGATTTTCACCTCCAAAATCACTAGTTCATGCGTCTAACTGCCTATTTTCAGCTATTTTAAGTACTATATGCTCTTGTATACTCATTTTGAGCTATTTTCACCTACTTTTAGCGATTTTTCTCCCTTTTCCTCCTTCTATGCCCCAAAAACCTATATATCGAACCACCACAACCCCAAACCCCCCCAGAAAATTTTTCAGCTATCTATCCCTCCGGAGGAGCAATTTGCTATCTTTCCAACCACTCAGAGGGTCAAAATTCAAGATACCCCTGGGGGGGCCTCAGCCAGCCCCACCCCCCAAAAAATTTTTCTGTACAGAATGACAGAATGGCACCATTTTTAAGGTGTGTCATCATTTGAGTGGGGGGCTGCACCCCCCCCCTGCCCGGATATGCCCTTGGGGGACGGGGTGGCCACCCCCTCCTCCTCCTGGGTGATACTTGGAAAATGCCAGGAGCATGCAAATTTATAGCAGGGGCTAATCAGCAAGGCACAAGCAGGGGCAAGTAAAAAATTTCAGAATTTTCTAGGATTTTCAGTGTCAATATTTGACACAAGTATTTATGGATGGGCATTGTCTGATTTATTCAGATATTTTAGTTATAGTTATAACTTCAGGCAGATAAAAGGATCAACATTCTTCAAGAAATAAAATACAATATTTCAGGATTTTTCAGAAGTCACACTGCATTTGAATAGAGTGGAAATGTAGCAATAACAGTGAAGCAATGGTGTCACACATGCTGGACATGCTGAATTTGTGTCAACTAAATTTTAGTGAATTTTGTGATTTCTACTTTCCTGCCTGATAGAGCATAGTTAATTGTACATTAAGACAATATAATTTCCATTGTTTCTGTTAAGCGTTCTGATGTAAAGAAATTTTTTGTGTTCTTTAGTTGACATTGTGTTGACACGAATTTGCATGTGCACCCAATGTGCCACTTCATTTTTTGCAGTTACCACTTTAACTGGTAGTAAGTACCCAATGGTCCAACGGTACAGTGACGTGACTCATTGAGCAATTTCACCTATGCTACTCTCTTGCTTATAACTCTAGACTTAAACATGAAGCAAAGCCATAAATTGATGCTGTGGCATGTGAACAATACAATGTGTTATAAATGAATATATCATTGAATTCACCAGTTCTATGTAACCAAGGACGTATCCAGGGGGGGGCGGGGGGGGGCTGCAGCCCCCCCCCCTTCCCGGGGTGAGACTTAAAAAGTCCCGGAAAATGCGACTTTTCCTATATAATTTTAGATGTTTCTTAAAAATTTTGCGCGCAAGCGCGCAATTTCTTCCCCATGCATTGTATTTTCAGCGGATTTGTCCCTTTAAACCAATATTCTTGGAAATGAACACATTTTTGCGACTTTCCGCTGTATATGTATGCATAATTACATACATATAAAGCGGTTCCCGGCGCTGGTGCCAACGCCAATAGCGCCATGGCGTGGCGCCTTTGTATGGCGCAGCGCCAAAACATCTATTCGTACCCATATAGGGAAAAATTTAGGGGGGGGGCTGAGCCCCCCCCCCCCCCGTTCGCCGGCCCCGTAAACAAGCAGCCCCCCCCCCCCCGCTCAAAAATCCTGGATACGTCCCTGTATGTAACCATTCTGAGCACATTGTAGGAATAGAAAGAATTTCCAGCAGCTTAATTTTTTCAAATAACTTTTTCAGTTTATTTTTGAAATTCAAATTAAAGTTGAATAGTTGCCAAAAAATGAAGTGGTACCTAGAGATAGCCAGTGTTTAAAAAACACATTCTTTAAAAAACAGTTATTGGCAAAATTGTTTTATAAAATGTATTGTCTACTGTGGAGGTGTAATTTCAGTGCGCCCAGGGGTATGTATGGGATAGCATTGGAGGGTGATTTCTACTAAAAAATCAATTTTGAAGGTTGACTTGATATGTACATCTCTTTTTGTGAAGGACATACCCAGGGGATGAGGGGGATAAATCGCAGCAATATATAACAGTCAGGGACGTATCCAGGATTTTTGAGCGGGGGGGGCTGCTTGTTTACGGAGCCCGGCGAGGGGGGGGGGGCTCAGCCCCCCCCCCTACAATTTTAGCTAGAGTGGCGGAATGGCGCCACGCCATGGCGCCATTGGCGTTGGCGTCAGCGCCATGGAACGCTGTATATGTATGTAAATATACATTCAAAACAGCAAAAAGCACAACATTTTTAATGATTTGCGGCCACATGGAGCAAATATGATAATAATACCTATCTGGTGATGAATGCGCGCTTGCGCGCAAAAATTTTTAGGCTGACGTTGAAAAAGTCGCATTTCCTGGTCACTTTCTGGTCTCGCCCCGGGAGGGGGGGGGGCTGCAGCCCCCCCCCCCGCCCCCGCCTGGATACGGCCCTGATAACAGTGAAAGCAGGATAACGAGAATGGCACAGCACAGGTAATGTATTGTTTAAGTATTCGATGGTATACGGTAATTAGTGTCCCAGCTTCCTATTTAGTATAGGTATGTAAAATAAAAATTATTTGTGGCTGGGGGCGCTATTTCTGGAACAGCACATGCAGATTGAAGGAAATTGAATATAAAATGCATATGATATTTTTTCGATTTTATACAGCAGCAAAGCACAGAACATCGCATTAAAATGTGCATTGGCTAATCGAGAGCCACTTTTTACCTGAATATTCAGAAATTAAATACATTCAGAAAAGTACTGTATTTCTACCAAAACGTAAATCAAGCTAGCACTAAAAACTATGACTCATTGGCATTCTTAACGCCCCACTGAGCGCAATCTAGAAGTTAGAAAAATGTGGCGTATTACGAAGTAACGAGCATTTCACTTTGGACCCCCCAGGGTTACGACTTATAATATTTACCACACTAACAGAGAATGAAACAGTAATGACACAAAATTAATTGACATCATTTGAAAAAATAATCCAGTCTTAAAATTGCGCGCCACGTGGCATCCTACTACGGTTCTGACAAGTTTCTTTGAAAATTGGTGCAATTGTTTCCAAGGCACGAAACCGGTGTACAATTAAAATCGATTTCCTGCAGTCACAAACGCTAATTTGCATGTTTCATCAAAACACTACGCATGCGCTATTAATCAACTGCACGGCGTCCCCAAGCGCCATTCATCAAACTATTTAATCAGATTCGAAGAAAATCGATCAAAATTGGTTGCTTCGCAACCACTGGCGCGATAATTTAAACAAATGGAAAATGAGACACCGCTAATCAGTTGGCCAGCTGCCAAAAACAATCCACGAACCGATAAAAGCGACCGATCGCCTATGGAAATGCTGCGCCACGCCAAAATTGTCTCGCTTTCGAAGCCTGACTTCGCTGGCGCCAGCGCCATTTCTATGGCGCGATGAAATGGCGGTAAAGTCTAGCAGTTGTGATGCGCTCGCAGCTCGGTCCATGGCGCTTTTTTGCGTGGCGCCAGAAAAATGGCGTCACAAGCGCCAAGCAAAACGGCCTGCGTCGATTGGTGGCGTTGTGCAAATAAAAACAGGACCCTAGTATTGCGGTTGTGTTGACAGTGGACAGTGGTCAGCGGAATGCCTGTATTTATGTATGTATACTCGGCGGACATCACGCTTAGTATGGAAACTTACCATAACCCATCTGAATAATGAACCAAAAATTAAAAAGTTTTTTCATCATAATATTTCGTTTTTACTATGGGATAACTTATTATGAAATTTATAACAAGAATTTATTCATGAAATTACGGTAGGATTCTGCGCATACTTTGCGGTCCGTCGAGTATACATGCTAGGGTTGGGTAGAGATGTCCTATGAACCTTTTTGTGGACACTTTTTTCGTGCGTAGAAAGAGCAGACGCCGCATATGGAAAAAATAGTTTGAAAGATCAGAACAGTTGTTCGCCAGTGTTATATGTGACATATTTATGTTCTTTGACCTGCTTCGCATACCATTTTACATATCCGCTTCTGCACAGGCATATTTTATGTATTTATGTATGTAAAAGTAAAACGAACAGACAGTCCAGTATTAAAATGAAATGCCCAATTACGCCTTCAAGATTAAAAACAATCCATTTTTTCTAGCCCTATTTTACTTTCAGCGTCCCACAGCATGTGAGGTCCTTCTCTAAGCAAACCACAAAAACTGACCACTGGTCACTGTCACAACATACCACAATGCAGCAGATTAGGTCGCTTGGTACTGGGCAAACAAGCAAAAATGCAAATGTTTGCACACTTTTACGGACATTTGGGTCAAATGGGATGTTTTTGCCAACCTTTTTTCTCTGCGAAATGATGGAGAAAATTCCCTTTTTAAGCTAGATAATTGTTGTCATTGTTAAGATTAATAAGTGAATTTCGTTTTTTTTACCGCAACGAGTAGGTCGAATAGTGAATAAATAGTGTATCTGTAAGATAATTTTCAATGATTATTGTGGCAAGAATGCAGAATTTGAACCTTGAAGGCACCATGGAAAATATATCATTTGATTTTGATGTCACTCACACATTAGTAGGGCAATAAAAACAGTAAATTTGTACAATACACACCTACACTTTTTATGACACACGGGACAAACATTCTTGTTGACAAACTGATAAATATGCATCAATGTGGAAAGGTGTAAATATGTCAGGTATGATAACATATGTAATGAAACATTTCTAGACACATAAAATCACAAGGGAAAATTCAAATGTTGTCACCCGGCCGGGTGACGTAAAGTTCAAGTACCGTATTTCCTCAAAATACCCCCCGGGGGGTGATTGTTTCAGAGTGAGAATTTTGAGAGAAAAACGTGAAAAGTGCAACAATAACCACCACTTATAAGTTTTTACAGCCTTATACAAGGATGTAGATGGTATAAACGATGTTCTAACATAACAAGTAAGTGTTTTGAACATCTGTTATGCATTTCCCGGACCACAAATTCATAGTGCCCATTTTGAGGGGGGTATTTCGAGGGGGGGGGGGTATTTCGAGGAAATGCGGTATGCAGTATTTTGAGGAAGTCCCTCTAAATACCTAGTCCCGCACTCAATTTTGTCAAACACCAAACATGAAATGTTCAAAGACGGCGAATGAGCTGAAGAATGAAAACTGTATCAAGGATCGACAAAAATAAATAGCAGTGTAGTGTAAGATACAGGTTTAGTTATTATAAAAGAGCAGGGGCTTTTGAGTCACACATAGCCAAGCGCCAACAGCGCCACTGTGCAACAGAGTTGTACAAATACTGGTATTTTTGAAAAACGTAAACGTAAACGTAAATACCTTTTCTAAATTGTGAGTATTAATACTGAAAACGTAAAATACTTCTAAAATACCCGGGTAAACGTAAAAAAAACGTAAAGGTAAAAAAAAAATTTGAAGTGCACCACCCATGATCAAATGCATTGAAAACACTTTTGCTTTTCCTGTTTCAAGGATTTCTCTGCTAATACGATCACATTCTTGCTTACCTATGTTATTTATCAAACAATTAAGAAGCTAATTGGCCTAAAACATAAATTGTACTTATCGTATCAGAGAAAACTTACAAAATTCACTGTTTTTGTGCATTTTCCATACGATTTTTACGTTTTCTCTGGTACCCGGGTAATTTTACCAGGAAAACGTAACAAAACGTAATGGTATTTTTGGATAACGTACATGTAAACGTAAATATAAATACCGAAATAACCGGGTATTTCAGGTAAACGTAAATAAGTTTTTCCAACTCTGCTGTGCAATGACGCCAAGTTCGGAAGCACGTATTAAAAAGCCAAGGCTGTGACAGCAATTAGCATTGAAAAAATCTCTGGGAGATTTTTATTTAAAAAATATAAATAAATGATTTTTTGATTTTTGATTTGACTATCTTTTCTTTCTGGGAAATTTACTGATATTAAAAAAATTATCAGAAAATATTAAAATATCGCATTTATATTTTTTCCACGTTTCTTTCAAGAGAGGTATAATTTTTATTTTTTTGAAAGATTTTCTGATATTACATTTAATTTAATTTAATCAAATTTTATCGATGCTACCTACATATTTTACAATAAAATACCTATACCACACTTTGGATAAAATCCCCAAGAAAATAAACATGAAATCCCGGGGTGGGTATCCAGAAAGAGAATAAGGAGTAGAGCATAAAGTGAATTCCAGAAGTGCATGAATTCCAAACATGAACCATCCCACGTTAAATAGCAGCGGCGGAAAAATTACTTTCACAATATGAAGGCAATCCTTTTGCAGAAAGGCGCTATTGGCCCTGCGCACACTAGTTTTCACACGAAATTTGGAAAACTCATAAAAGAGCTTTAAACGTGTTTGAGTTTCCCACGATGAGTCATTTTTAATCTTCGTCAACTGTAGTTGACAGCCACCTCATTGTAGAAAACTCAAAAGCGTTCTAAGCTGATTTATGAGTTTTCCAAATTTCGTGTGAAAACTAGTGTGCGCAGGCTCAATGACTTGTTAAAACTACTGGGCAAAGAAATATTTATTTAAACTCAACATATCTTGGGTGGGTAGTCGCGGATGATCAATGGAACAACATCAACATTGAAAAATTATGATTTTGCGTCTATGACACATTAGCAGTGAAATTTTATGCATACTTCAAGCGTGAAATCACCGCTCACTGTAGACTACAAGTAAAGTAATTGTAAATGTAAATACGGCATTCCATCCCCATGTTCAGTTAATGCCAACAATTAATTCCAAAAGCTAAGGTGAAATTGGCAATTGTCCAAAAAACTTCAAGGCTACGCTTAAGTGAAAACTGGGGAAACCACGGTTGAAACTCAATCACGGAACAGAAAATTTGAATGTGTAAACATTGAACGTTCAAATTTAGAACTCCATTCTCAAAGCAGCCATATTGAATTTCACAGTTAAATGTGCAAGCCACTAGACTTTTCAGCCATGCTGAAATGATAGGCAGTGACCCAGGTGTGACAACTAGATTTTGACATTTTAAATATGTCAAGCGGAGTCAGATGTTTTGAAACATCAAGTGTGAGCCTTTTTCATTGGCTAGGAAATGAGTTAGAAATTAGTTAGAAATGTTGTTTGAATCATGGTGGTTCTGATGTTCCTAATTAAATTTTGTATTGTGCCTGCACACACTAGTTTTCACACGAAATTTTGAGAACTCACAAATCAGCTTTGAACGCATTTGAGTTTTCTACGAGGTGGCCATTAACTACAGTTGACAGAGATTAAAAATGACTCATTGTGGAAAACTCAAACACGTTCAAAGCTCATTTATGAATTTTCGAAATTTCTTGTGAAAACTAGTGTGCGCAGGGCCATTTAATCAACAAACACATCATGAAAACTTTTTAAAGGACAATTTTGAAAAGTGTAGTTCACTGTCTGCTGAATTTATGGTTAAAATTGACTTTAAAATGAATTTTAGAATTTTAAAATGAAATGATTTTAATAATGATAAATAACTAGGGGGCTCAGCACTAGAGTTCAATTGGGGGCCAGATTTTTGGACTGGGACCAGAAATTTTCTAATGTCAGGAAGTGGGACTACGGTGTTGGGACCGGGACCGGGACCACCCCAGTCCCAACTTTTTGCCAAACTATGTACCGGACCTCGACCACGGTCCCATTTGAACCTACTCAGCACCCCCTAAATTGTTACTTATAGTGACTCAATGGCACCTGGCGCTAGGAAATTTTTCTAGGCGCCATGCCATGGGCCATTGGTGCCAGCGCCATGAAGAGCTGTATATGTATGTGAATTACAAACGCCCCATGAACCCCCCCCCCCCAAAAAAAAAAAAATTTCAGCTATCTATCCCTCCGAGGGGCGATTTACTCTCTATTTTACACCTGCAGGGGTCCAAATCTACAAAACCCCCGCATAGTTTCTACCCCCTCTAGTGCCATGTCTGTATTTATCAGTGTATTTATGTACTGTAAACGCAATCAAAGTTTCAAAACCACATTAGTGTGGGTTACTATAACTAGGGTTGGAAAAAAAACGTTTTTTTTAACTCGATGTTTTTTTAAAAAAACAACGTTTTTTAAAAAAAAAACGTTTTTTTTTAAAAGCTCCCAGATATGACCTAGTGACAACATATATAGGTATATCAGACACTGGCAATACTCTGTGATGTTAAATATGACCATATAATGGCTGTGGAGCCATGGGATAGCATTATAAGTGGTGATTTGTGTCAAAAATATCCATTTTTTGTCGACATATCGTTCGTATATCGCCTTATAGTCGAATGTTCGTGACTTCAGGTAAAGTTTGGCACGGAATGGTGATCAAACAAGGTTATAAAAATAGGTTGTTACTTTGGGAGTGAAGTTACACACTGTGGAGGTACATGGAAGCACATTACCTCAATATTATATATTACAGCAACATATGTCGGCTTATTCACCCATGGTAGCACATAAAAATGGATGTTTTGATACTAAAAATGCAACAAAACCAATGAAAACAACCGCCAATGTCAATTTGTGTGTGAAATTGCGCGTTTGCGCGCAAAAATTTTGCAAAATGCCTAGTGCTTAGTACTAAAAATTTTGGTCAATGTTTTTAAAAAAAAAAAACATTTCGGACGTCATGTTTTGTTTTTTAAAAAAACGTTGTTTTTTTTAAAAACGTTTAAAAAAAACATCGGCCAATTCTAGCTATAACATTTTATGAGCTAGTAAATACACTACACTAACAGCACAAAATTTGCCCATTGAAAAATGTAGCGCAGAAAAAAGTATCTGTTACTGGTGAAGTATCTGAAACCGGCGCTATTTTCAAGGAAATTCTAAATCTGACATCAAAACAATCGCTAACAATGCTAAAAGTGTGGACAAACATCACTTGACTATTGTAAGCCAAAATCGAACAAATACAAAGGTCAATCAAATATATAAAGTGCGTTCGCAAACTGCCTGTGGAAATGAATTTGCAAGCGTAAATGGGATCTTGCAAATTCCTGCAAAAACTAGAACTATTGGCGATATTCGATAATTTTCTGGATACTGATTGGTCACTGCCATAGGTAACCAGGTGTGTAGGTGAACAAATCGTCTTATTTTACTCGAATACAAATAAGGCATTTTCCGAATCCTCAATTTACATGTGCAAAACGATTTGCACTGGCTGCTTGCGAAACCGATGTCAAGTGAAAGTCACTCTGAAAATTACCTTATTTACACCTTTCACCGGTCATCACAGGGTGGCGCAATTTGACAATAATAAAGTAACCTTGGTGCGACATTTCAAAATGGACCACCTGTAGAAAACCGCAAAACAGGATCAATAGGATATGGCAGGATGTCTGTGTTTGGCAATGAAAATCCTCAGTTTGTCTCAGCGCTACAGGTGCAAACAAAGAGGGCATAAAATCGACCTCGCTGCATAACTCACAAAATCGAATATTATTTACCATTCTTATAAGTACAGGGTGTTCCATTAGATTTTTTTCAGATTTTCCAATCGATTGTAGTTTGATCTTTAAAAACAACAAAAACAAGATCAGTTGAAAAAAAGTTCACTGATCTTGGGAGAAGTTGCGATGGATCGAATACTGAACCACCGCTCAAAATCCTAAATACATCCCATAACTCAAAATGGTCACACGTAGGTAAAACCTACATAAATACAATGAATCCGTATGATGTATTTTTAGCCAGAAAATACACAACGCATTTCAAATATGCAAAAAGCGTAGACAAAGACGGAAGTAAAAAACCTAACTGCCACATTTTCACTTAAAAAAAGGCGGCTAAAATTGCGCGGGGGATCATCATCACCTTCTTAAAAACGCGATATCAAATTTTTGAGTCACTTGAGAAGCTTTTGAAATGAATGTACTTATGTTGACACTTGCAAAAATGGACAACTTCGATACCCAAATAGAAAAAAGGAATAATTCATTTGTAATATTAATCCTCAGCAAAAAAAAATCAACCGTTTTCCAACCCAAAGCAAAATGATAAAAATGGGAAAAATTTAGTGAAAATATCCACCGAATTGTTAACTTTTCAAATGCCATGCAATGTGCATGGCAAATATTCTTTTTCGTTTTACCGGGAATTTTATTTACATGATTTTGACACATTTTTTCTGACATTTTACACTTTTTCAGGGTGCGGGATTGGCCGCTGCACAGCATTCAGTTCTATGTTTATGAGGGCTGAGAAATCCTTCAAAATAGAAATTGCTTGAATTCTTCGAAATTACTTCTTGATAGACATGAAATATACATATTTATAAATATTGAATTTTCACAAAAAATATTCCGACAGATTTTTTGCGACCTCTTAACGTCAATTTTAAGTGACTAAAGTAAAAAAAAGAAACGTTAATAAATAGAACACATTATGCCATGAGAAACGAAAAAATACAGACAACTGTAAAAAGATGGATTTTACACTATTTTAAATTCAAAATGGTGAGAGCAGCTGCAACACGAATGCAAATAAAAATCTCGGCAGGGAACAGTGTCTTCAGCTAAAAATAATGGAACCAATGGTGTAAAAATTTATGTTTACAGTGTGGCTCATATTATATTTTACAGTGACTTTGCGTATTCAAAATCCCATACGCAAATTTAAATGAAATCTCTTAAATCGAGTTAGAACAATAGTTACATTGTTGCATTTATACAGAGCAATAAAGATTATTTAAAAAATTGAAAGTGCTTCATTTGTCACCAGCTCAGTTAATCGGAAACAAATGCCGAAAATCCTCTCAAAAATCACGATTTTGCAACAAAGCTCTTTCAAAATTCAGAGCGAAAAAAATGCGAACACAATAGACATAAATATAAATACATAGAATGGCATACACGCTGGGCAATATGAAAATGACAATATGTGGTCGAAATAAATCGGGAAACATCTGTGCCATGCAGAGATAATCAAATAAAAGTGGTAGTAATTTAGCCGTGTGATGCGGCCGTGGAAGCGGCACCGTTATTCAGTCAGTATCATGCACAATCTGCAATAAAGAGTCATTATGCATGAAATGGAAACCCATAACATGATACATGCGTGGGCCGTGGTGTTTTTCATACAGGTTGTTTATTTATATTTTTTATATACCTAAATAGTTTACATATTTTGAAAATTTAAATTGAGTGTGATTATAGAAAAATAACCGCAAAGTTAAATCTAATGCCACCACTTCAAAATTGTGTCGTTGGTTGTTTTTTCGTGTAAAAATTTAATCATTCACCTTTCAAAAGCACATTTTTGTTTGTCTTTTGGGGTCAGACATTTCTCACGAAGTAGAAAATATTAGCTCACTTCACAATCAGACAACGGTAGGGATAGAATGGCGCCACAAATGGCGTGCTGAGTTGTGCTGTGGGCGCTGTTTGGCGTCACTGCAAAATACCGGTTCGGTTCCCGGTGATCCCGACAACGAAAAACAAAACAAAAAACCGGCCCAAACCCGACTTCAGCAAAAAGTCGGGATTTTCCAATCCTAAACCGGGATCCCGACTAGGGTTCAAACGGGATCCTGCCTGATCCTGAATCCTGAGAATTTTCGGGATTTTGTGGTCCCGATCCAGATTCCGAAATGTCAATAACAATCCAAAATGTCAATAACAATCCCAAAATCCCAAAAAAGCCAATCCCAATCCCAAAAGTTTTCAGAACCCAATCCCGCTCCCAAGACTGAAATCCTGATCCCATAAAAATCAGTGGAAAAAAAAGAAGAAAAATGACATTTTTGAACTAAAAAATGCAAATGGAAACCTCCCTCATCTATTTAATGCCTCTTTTCTGACATCCGAGTGTGTTTTAGACCTCTTTGAACAACTCCAAATGCCAGAATTATGGCCAAAATTTTGATACTGAGACCCCAATCCCAAAAAAATGTCACTCCCCATCCGGATCCCGTAGCCCCAATCCTGAAATCTGAAAAAAACAATCCCAATCCCAATCCCCCAAAAAACAATCCCAATTCCAATACCAAAATGTTAAAAAGCCAATCCTGATCCCAAAAAGTCAATCCAGTTTGAACCCCAATCACGACTAGGGTTCAAATGGGATCCCAATCCTGGATCCGTGAAATTCCGGGATTTAGCAGTCCCGATCCTGATCCCAATCCCGAAAATTTTCAAATCCCGATCCCGATCCCGAGAAACTCCAAAGTCCAGGATCCCGATCCCGGAAAAATTAGTGGAAATTATCAAAAGTGAAAAAATGACATTTTTGCATGTAAAAATTTGAATGCAAACCCCCAGCGTTCATTTTATGCCACTTTTCTGGCATCCAACAGTGTTTTGAGACCTTTAGACCCCGTTTACACGGATTTTTTGTGACGACTCGACAACAATAAAACGTTCAATAAGTTGAGTAAAAAGGTTCCATATTCATTAGAAAAAGTGGTCAAGTATACCTTCTACCTAAGCGAATATGCAGGCCAAATTGCAGACTCGTGCTTGTAGCTCAAGATTTATAACGTTCGAAAAACGTTTGCTATTGTCGCTGGCTGTCGGAGACAGTCCGACAACTGTCCGACAACTGCAAAAGTTTTCAAACGCCTCTTACTCATGAGCTACAAGCACGATTGTGCAATTTGACACGCATATTCGCCTAGGTAAGATGTATAATTGATCACTTTTTCTCAAAAATATGGAACATTTTTACTCAACTTATTGAACGTTTTATTTTTGTCGAGTCGTCACAAAAAATCCGTGTAAACGGGGTCTTATGAACAACTGTGGATGCCAGAACATTGGCCAAAAGCTCTATCCCAATACCCCAATCCCGATCCCAAAAAATGCCAATCCCGATCCTGATCCCGTGACCCCAATCCCGGCCAATCCCGATCCCGATCCCGTGACCCCAATCCCGGCCAATCCCGATCCCGATCCCGAAATCTCAAAAAACCAATCCCGATCCCGATCCCAATCCCGAAAAGTCAATCCCGTTTGAACCCTAATCACGACCCCATAATTCCGATAAGTTTCGGGATTCAGCGATACCGATACCGATCCCAAAGCCCCAATCCTGATCCGGAAAATTACAAATGCCAATCCCGATTTCGGGACCACAATCCCGATCGCGAACATTCAAAAGATCAATCCCGATCCCGAAACGTTATAGCCATCCAGTTTGAACCTACCGTATTTCCTCGAAATACCCCCGGGGGGTTTCTTTTTTCAGAGTGAGAATTTTGAGGGGGGGTTAAACGAGGGGGGGTATTTCGAGGGGGGTTTATTATTTCGCCAGAAATTTTTTGAAATCCCAGTACTTAAATGTTGTCTGAAACGTACGCAGACGTCAAAAAATGCAACAAAAATCGCCATTTATAAGACGCTTAAGACATTTATAAGTGTGTAGACGTACAAACACTGTTCTAACATAACAGAGTCATCGTTTTTAACGTGTGTTCTGCATTGCCGGGATGACAAACCGCAGCCTTTGTCATTTACGTTCTCTATACACTAAATTTGGGGGGGGGGTATTTCGAGGGGGGGGTTTATAAGTTCATAGTGTCCATTTTGAGGGGGGGTATTTCGAGGGGGGGGGTATTTCGAGGGGGGGGGGGTATTTCGAGGAAATACGGTAATTCCGTCCGAACATAACGCCATTCTCGATGCCGAAAACCCACCCCCATTTGAACCCTAACCCCGGCGGGTTTTTTTCACAACCGCAAGCAAAGAAAACAAAAATACAAATTTTTCCAATGTCCCACAATATCCGAAAGTATAGCATAAAATTTCAATGAACAGTGATGGCAAAAATGTGAAAATAGCAAGGTCATCAGCGGTCTGGGAACAAGTGTCAAGTGAACAAATGGAAAATGAAAATTCATTAATACATGTTATTTATGTCCTTCAAACACACATGAGATATAATCTTCTGGTGAATCAAAAACGGAACTCGCGTGATGGACAAAATCGTTCCCAAGGCAAGGGAATACTTTATTTGTGCAAAGGAGCAGTTTTGCAAAATTACAAAATTACAACAATTTGAGCTGATTTTAAAAAATGACTATCAACTGCCTATCATTAAAAAATTACCAAAACAAATTTCCTTTTTTTAAAGGACACACTTTGGTGATGTTAAATGCCAAAATGTTGTAATATAAACCAGATCACTTCTGAAGACATTTAAATGATTGATTGATCATCTCCAAAGTTTATGGGAGCAAATCAATCAAAACACTTTCCATGGTGCTTTACACTGTCACATATTTACAAACTCATAAAGTACTTACCCAAACCAATAACTAATGCAAATTTTTCAAAGGGAAATAATTTCCTTTCAATAATTACCTATACGGCACACCCACACACTAGTTGACATCGCAAATTCGTGTCAACTGAATGTCAACTAAAGAACACAACAAAAAATTTAAAAGCATCACACTTAACAGAAACAATTAAAATTGTCACGATGTAAAATTGTCAGTGATATGAATTAACTATGCTCTATCACATAGGAAAGCTGAAATCACATGATAAACCAAAATTTTGTTGAATTTAGTTGACATGAATTTTGATGTCAACTAGTGTGTGGGCCCATTGATAAACAAATTATACACGGGTAGTAAAAAGTTAGTTCTTAGTAAAAAGTAGAAAGTAAAAGTAAAAACTCAGTAAAAAGTTTCTATTAACTATCTAATTATACAAAACTGAATATCCAATTTTGAGGGTCATTAACAATTTCAGCCTAAACACCAAAATTCAACTGTGAGACAACTGTGAGAACCGAAAGCCATAAAATTAGCTCCGGATTTCGCAATAGTAAAAGTTGGTTAAAGCGGCAAGTGAGGTGCAGAATAAATTACGTCGTCGAATTGTGTGAAAGGTTCCACGGAGGAAAATGATTGATGCACCGAAATTTTGCGGAATTTGATTCCGCAACTACATTGAGAATCTTTCAAAATGAAAACGCTTCATTGAAAATTGCAAATACCGCGAATACTGGATTGAAAAAGAGAAAAAATATATTTGAACAGAAATGTGATACGGATGGTGGCAATAAATAGTGTAAATATACAGAGAAAAAAAACAAGCTCGTTTAAAGAGGTCAAAAGCAGTTTACTGAATCTGTTTGGCGGTGAATATCAAAGGGCTGCTGTTTATACATAATCAGACACACAAAACATTACATATGTACATACATCTAAACATAGGGAGGCCCCCCGGGGGGTGACATTTGGCATAAAAGCTGGAAAATGTGGACAGCATTTTGATGGAACAGTAAACAGAAGACATGTTGAAGGGTACAAATTTCTGGTGAAATGTAGGGGTTTAGTGCTGAGTCCTGGGTTGGGGGTAGGGTTCAAACGGTATCCCGATCCTGAAAAATCATTCCTGAAAAAGTACGAATCCTGATCCTGATCCAGAAAAGTCAATCCCATTTGAACCCTAATTGTGGGGGGGGGGGGGTGCAGGCCCCAGGGGTTATCCATCTGGCTACTGCGAGGTAAAAAAATCTATTAAAGCACCTAAAATACGTGTGGTTTACATAAACACTTATTCTATGAACATATTGGTCAGGGATAATTTTTGGCAACATCAAAAATGCAAAATTATCATATTTACTCGATCCTTTACTGTGAAATGATGCCAATAAATGGTCCAGTTATTAATTCATTCACTACATTCGGTAGACTTCAAAGGAATTAAGGGGAATTCTTTTGGTGTTGCACAATGGTCGTAAAATTTTTGGCCCGCATAAATATCGTAGCAAAATATTTCATTGCGCAATGTCCATTCACGAATGGCTTTCATTCAAAGTAACATAGCCGCCATAAACTGGCAGGGTTCAAAATAAAAATAAAGATGCTCTGAGAAATACAAATTGAAAAGTGAAAATACTGACGTCGACTTTCCCAAATCGAAAATTCACTAGAATTTTCAATTGTTCAAACCAAATGTGATATGTGAAGCAAAGCCATTTAGTGCCTGATTAGTTACATGTCTCATTCCCCGCGGATGAGGGGTGGTCCATTCTCAAATGCCCATAAAAATGTGTAATAAATTTTAAGCTGTGACCCACCATTCAATGTAATATCAACCCCAAATTAAGGCACAAAGCTTAGCGCAGACCAAGGCTGTACACATGTGTCTTTGTGGTGGGGGGGGGGGGGTAGTCCAAATTTCAGGAACGTTAAGGGGTTGAATGACTTGAAATTACCTAAAATTGAAATGAAAATGAATGTAATCAAATGAAATTCTAGATAAAACATTGATTTATATCTAACCAGTCCGAAATTGTAAACCATTTATGTCCCCAAATTGTAAACCTTAAAGTTTGACAGGTACTTTCTAAAAAATTACATTTTACAAACACTGTTTTTTTAAAATAGGATGTTCGCAAGAGGTATGCTCGCAAATTTTAAAATATGAAATCAGCATTGACATTTCCCAAAGCAAAACACCAAACCCCGATTACCACATCTGCACCCACTTTCCCCGGGGGAGTTTTGTCCCGGTTCACGTGTGGAATAATGAAACCATGCGCAGTGTCCCTGGAAATGAGCTTACGTGTTTCCATACGACTTAGATGAGACAAGAACACAAGATGTTCAAATTTCGAGGAAAGTTTAATGAAGGCCTGTCTGTTGAAGACTGAGAACTCTCTTAACAGAGTAACATTGAGTATTATTGAGTATTGGGGGCTGAGTAAAGAGCGACCAGAAAATGTGTCAAACGTTTCACTTGAAAAATGAGAAATCTGAAATTTTTAACAGAATTCAAAAACCGAAATTTTTTCCACTTTTCACCCAATTCACACATAAATACACCAAAACTCCAGCTGATCAAACGATGGATCGCTTTCAGAAAGTCAATATTTCGGTGAAATGCATAGACATAATCTGCATAACCCGACTGCATCAGAGCGTTTAGAACTTGCACGCTGAAAGCAGGAAATCACATATGCACACATAAAATATGCGAAATTAGGTACCTGTATACTGTACTTTGGAATTATTGATGGAAATGTGGAAAATGCCAAAAATGTGCAAACACACCGATTTCAACCGAAATTTCGAAAACTCATAAATCAGTTTTGAACGCATTTGAGTTTTCTGGGATGAGTCATTTTTCATCTCCGTCAACTATAGTGGTCGGATACGCATTTTAGAAAACTAAAATACGTTCAAAACTGATTTATTAGTTTTCGAAAATTTGATTGAAAATTAGTGTGCGCAGGCGTCAGGCACAATCTTTTAGATGCAAGTAGTCGGGCGAAAATGGCGGCACGAGGTTTTCAAAAAAAATTTTTAGCATTAACGAAGCGCGCATTTTGCGAATACGTCAGCACTGGTACTAATTCCAGTAGTAGACAAGTGACAAGAAACGTGGTAAGTAGTGGAAAATGGAAAAAAGTAAGTGGAAAAAACTGTGTCGAGTAAACTCAACCAAAAATACTTGTCAGTCACATAGTTAAGTTTACTAGTTTATTCAGTCTTGGATTTATACCCACTACCTAATACTTCACCTAAGTTTACTAGTTTAGTTTAGTTAGTTAAGTTTACTAGTTTAGTTTAGTTAGTTAAGTTTACTAGTTTATTCAACCTTAACCTTTAACTTAACATACCTAATACTTTCCATGTCACCCGTCTTCTTGCGGAATTGACGTTCGGAAGCTTCTACTCTGTCAACTCAATTTTCATGTTTTTGAATTGACATTGACAAACTGCTCTATGCCAACAAGCCAAGACCAGTGATTACAGGTGCTATTGCGGTGTAAAAATGGAGATCGAAAAATCCGTTGCCTTTTCAGACCGCATTAACATCTACCAGCCGACCGCCCGAAAATAAAAGTGAAACGGATAAAAATGCTTACCCATTTAACGTCCTCAGTCAAAATCCGAGTGTTTTCCCCAGCCAAATACAATAGCATTCGGCTGCGAGCTTAGTTTGAACAGTTCACATCATGCCTCCGTCCTGCGAGAAAAGTAATTATGTCAAACTATTTAGACAAAATATTGGACGAGTGCCAAGATCATGACAACGATAGCAAAACCAAAATCGAGAACGGGGCTCGAAGAAAAAATTTCTGAAGTAATAAATTCAACGCACGACATTCATATGAAGCGCGAAATTGTAGATGAAATGTCTTCAACAGATAAGATTTTGGTCGGCACAGTTCCCATTCACTCTGTAACCTTGGTTTATCCTGCAATTTTTTCGTTTTGGCAATCGTCCAAATGCGTTTTTAAATGATCGAAATTTTAAATGATTTAAATTAATTTCACAATCAAGGAAAACATGGTGTACATTATGTGAAGTTGGCACCTGTCCAAAAACCCGTATGGATACCCGTTTGTATACTGCTATGACGATGGTGAACCGGCGTGGCATGTTAGTGCGTGAGCCGCCGTTAGCGATCATATCCGGTCGCTATATCGCATTCCGCGGACGTTATCACTGACTCGGACGGAAATCTTGTGTCTTTTACACTCGTTCGTACAATATGTAATCGTATCCAAATAGAAAATAGGTAGACTTCATTGGCAAAATGCCAACTTCACATAATGTCTGCGATCCAAAATAGGAGTGAGCAGGTTCGTATCACATTCGTACCGCAGTAACGCTTGAGCGCATTTCAATTTGCATACCTATGCAGAATTGTATACACGAAGACAGAAGGCTTCGAAATATTGTAGGAGAAAGTGTCTTTCTACCGGCACCAAAAAACGTTCCTTGATACACACGACAATAAATTTTTCGATAAGAGAAGACATCACATTACGCTAACTGTATTTATTTGGTCTAAAAGTTTGCCAGCTCTGAGTATAAGAGAATATAAGCGACCCCCTTTTTGGTCCGTTTTGGCGATTTTTTGGCCGCGCACTGAAAACAATTTGTACATTCAAACGCCTCGAATAGATAATTGAACAATGAAAAATATATATGTTTTATCTGAGGTCCCTGCAATTAAATCACCACCTCAATTTTATTTGGAACATTGCCAGTGTCTCAAAACCCTTCTGCAAGGGGTGCGACGATATCATTATGTCACCTTTTATCGTGAATGTTGTTTAACTAATGTCAGAAAAGTCACCGCCAGATATGGCACCATTGAACCGACTGAGCGTGAAGTTCTTGGGCGACGCTATAAGCTACAATGTTGTATTTTAGTAAATAAATTGAATGAATCAACTACTGAAATATGCGCAGGTATGCTTTTTCCATTTGAAGGAAGCAGCATATTCGTGTCGTGTTTAGTGATGTAAAAAGCGCCAGAACTTTGGCGCCAAGCGCCATGGCGCTTTTCCGACCCCCAAAGCCAAGCGCCAATGGCGCTAGAGAAAAATGGCGTCAATCGCCAGAAGCGCCATGGCGCTGTTTGGTTTGGCGCTAGCGCTATGCATTTTGTTCCTGGCGCCAGTCAAAGATAGCGCCAAAAACGCCATGGCGCTTTTACATCACTCGTCGTGTTACGTTCCATTCATAAGTCATTACGCACACTTGAATGGTTTTTCTGCTAATGATTTCCGCCATGAGAAAAAATTTCACGGTAGCCAAGCAAAAACTGATAAATTCTCAAAAGCGCATACATATTTATAATGTTTTTATATAAACCACACACAGATCAAATGCGGTTTGTCTTTACACCCAGACAATAATGAACTGATAAGAACGAATGCATTGTCAACTACCTAAACGTTGCCCTTAACTTCCTATTTTTAAATTGTGAAAAAATTCGGCAAGAATGAAAGTTGTAACCCCAATAATTCTAGTAATCCTCCTTCAATTTCTTTCCTGTCAAACATTAAAGTTAACTTTTAACAGCATCCAAGAACAACTGAGTTCAGAACCTGAGTTTGTCTATCAAAGATCAGAAAGTTCGTCGCTTTTTGGCAGCAGTGCTGAGAGGCGATTACTTAATCACGATTTTAGATCGGTTTTGGAGGAAACTGAAGGTAGGTATAATAAATGCGTTTCAATCATAGTTGTTAAAATTTATTTCGTTTACTACATAAATATGAATATTCGGCTTTTATGTATTTACCGTATTACCTCGAAATACCCCCAGGGGGTTTATTATTTCGCCAGCAAAATTCGAGGGGGGGGGGGGGGTTATTCGAGGTGGGTCTATTATTTCGCCAGAAATTTTCAGAAATTCCCCATACTCACACGTAGAGAAATCAAACAATTACATAGATTTATATGTGTTTATAGGCATATATACCTGTATATACACATAAACCCTTCCCTAACATCACTCATTAGTTTTAACGCGTGTTCTACATTATACAAATCACAAACTGCGGTATTTGTCATGTACTTTCTGTTTACACTCAATTTTAAGGGGGTAATTTCGAGGGGGGGTTTATTATTTCCTCAGCTGAATTTTAGGGGGGTATTTCGAGGGGGGGTTAACTCAAGGGGGGGATAATTCAAGGTAATACGGTATACTTTTTGATAGTAATAGAGTAAACAAAACGTATTTCAGATAGACTTTTTCAATGTATATA
Organism: Sphaerolaimus hirsutus; assembly: GCA_964036195.1. Taxonomy (NCBI): domain Eukaryota; kingdom Metazoa; phylum Nematoda; class Chromadorea; order Monhysterida; family Sphaerolaimidae; genus Sphaerolaimus; species Sphaerolaimus hirsutus. The sequence continues at coordinate 5,149,200 of OZ038458.1, read as the reverse complement.
ACTGAAAAAGGGAAATAGAGGAAAATAGCCAGAACAAAAATGTAAAAGCAAAAAAGCATTGTCAAGCTGGCACTTGGTGTTCCCAGCCCATATGCCCCTGAGCTGTTCAGTTACATTATGAACACCACTAGTTACTGGCTTCTATGTAACATCTGGTATTTAGTTACTAATTAAAAATATGAAAAAGCCTAACTGATAATCAAATACTCTAAAACATAATTTTTTTACTGAAAAGTGTCAAAATTCAACCAAAAACCGCAATCTCATTGTCTTACAGGCTGTGCCAGCTCAAACTGGTCATGGGAAAACATAAAGCATGAGGGACCCCATCATGAATCAGGAGATATTAGATCAGTCAAAGTGTGTGCTTCACAGAATAAACCAAACACACTGTATTTTGAAAACCTGCCTGGAAATCCATGCAACAATCCTAAAGGCCCTGTTGCTGAGGCGGTGCTCAAAAATGGAGTGAATCAAACTGGATGGGCATATTTGGATGTGAAAACAAATGGGAATTTTAGCAATAAGTTGATAGCATACGCTGCTGGATTAGCAGAGGGTTGAGTTTTTAAATCCATTGACAGTTTGACTTGATCTAAGCAATATTAAAATCAAGTTTTTTCAGCTGCTGTGTCAGTGGATTTGATCAGCTATCACATGCACAATATTGGTTATAAAGATTGCATATCACCCACTGACAAGAAAATGAAAGAATTTTGTACAAGAATGGATGCATTTCTGGCTCAGAACATGAATTATATGCTGTCTATGGCTGATGAGAAAACTGATGATCCATATTGGCAACATGTCAAATTGGCACTGTACCAACTAAGTGGATTAGATGATGCATATTCTCTACTGTATAGAGAAAGATTTTCATCATACCGTGCTGTCAATTTGAACACCTTTGAGCCCAACATCAAAAGAAGCCCTGCTCTACTGTTTGTTTCTATAGGCGGCATTTACACGGATTTGCTGTGACGACAAAAAACGAAATTTTTATAACTGTTCTTGTGCAATCAACGTGAAATATATTACATGTGTGATACCTCAATTGATCGTGATTGTGCCAGCTTCACTGCCTGGGGCATACATCAAATTCCATAATTTCCCTAATCACGCACACTAGATCACACTTTTTTCATGTTGTCGTAGCTTTGTCGGAGGGTTTGTTCTACGCAGCCTCGCTAGCGAGGCCGCGTAGAACAAACCCTCCGACAAAGCTACGACAACATGAAAAATACATTATCTGTTGTGCATTATTGCATAATCTATAAAAATTAAATATTGTTCCATGCAATGGGGTTGATCAAATAATGATCAATTGAGGCGTCCAATCTCTATACTTATTGGTTTTCACCCAAAAACATGGTTGACAAAATCACAATTTTTGTCGTCACAAAGAATCCGTGTAAACACCGCCTTATGTTGCAGTATCTCAGAGAAAATTGTAAAAAATTACTATTTCAGTTGGATGCAACTTGTTGGTGATCTGGATGATTTGGAGCAGGCATTAGGAAAACCCAAAAAATTGTGGATCAGACCAGAAGGTATTGGCCATTGCTCAGCTTTCATTAAGCCTGTAAATGGAAACAGTGACTTGTTGATGTCACACAATTCTTGGATCACTTTTGAATCAATGATGAGGATTATAAAGAGGGTGTCACTGCAGTTTGTGAACAATGGAGCAAAGAATCCAGGTGAAGCATAAATTTGTGTTAATTTAAATGTTCACAATAATGAACCACTCATGATGAAATTTGATGATGAAGGGTATTTGTTTCTAAACAAGTTGCCAAACAAGTGTCAACTGTCAAACGTTATGTAATTGACGGTTGTATACAGCTCACACACCCACCTTCCATGTGCATCTGTGTTATCATACAAATCTTCATACCTACTGCATTTGAAAAAATTTCATCCAAAAGCCACATAGGTAAATATTCACACAGGTCACACAATTTCCTTCTCATCATATGCTGGAAAGTTGGCATCTTATGATGACTTTTACATCACATCAGCCAAATTAGTTGTGTCTGAAACAACCATCCCCAATTACAACAAAACTTTATGGACACATGTCAACCCTAACACACTTCTCACGTGGATAAGAGCACTCGTTGCCAATAAATTGGCATCAAATCCACACCAGTGGGTGGAGTTGTTCAAGTTGCAGAATTCTGGGACGTGAGTTCAATGAATTTTGGTCTAAATGTCACTTTAAAAATATGAACTTTGTTTTACTGTCATTATTTTCACAGATATAACAATCAGTGGATGGTTGTGGATTATAAAAAATTCAAAGCTGGAAAACCCCTGCCTGACTCTGGACTGTTTTACATCCTTGAACAGCTACCGTGGGTTTTTAGCACATTTTTGATGAACTTATCAACGGAATTTATAATTCAATCACAATAACAAAAGAAGAAATAAATTTTCAGCGGCACAGTTCACTTTGAAGACATGACAACAACCTTGAAAAAACAAGGGTACTGGTCCAGTTACAATGTGCCATATTTCAAATCCCTCTACAACATTTCAAATCTCACATCTATGGTGGAAAAATATGGTGATTATTACACTTATGAAAAGACATCAAGAGCACAAATATTCAAAAGAGACTGGGGAACTGTGAAAGATATGAAAACCCTCACAAAACTGATGAGGTAATATTCTCTTGTTTTGTTTTTGAAAATAACAGACAACAGTGGTGATGGAAATTGCCAGGAAAGATCAAGGGCACCGTGTGCCAGTCTCTGTAAAATGCCCTGTCAATTATCCCTGTGAACGACCCGTAAAACGTCAAAAATCATGCAAAAGAGCATGTAAAATGTCAAAAGTCATAAGAAAGACCCTGTAAAATGTCAAAAGTCATAACCTGTAAAATGAAAAACGTCATGCAAAACGCTAAAAATCGCAACCAAAAAACGAGAACCAGAAAATGGCTTTGGCAAGGATAATATCAGGTTGTAAACTAATGAAGTGTCTTTTTTCGATTTCATACAAATACACATTTGTGCATCCCACATTCTTTTGTACGTTGACCGATTTTGATGCCATTTGAGTATGTTGGGGTTTGGGGTCTGGGCTATGAAGAAATGTTTTTGTTTCCTCGAATAATCCCCCAGTCCCGAGATAAGGGGGGTCTAAAAAAAGGTGGTCATTTTGCATGGCCGATCTACACATTCACTTTGAACCTTACTCACTCAGCCATTTCTGGGCCAATTTGGATCGTTCGACACTTAAAATGATCAGCACAACCATTAGATTCCATTTTTGTGGTCGGATTAGTGATGTCTAAATTACGTATGCCGATTTGACCCAGTTTTTAAACACCAAAAATAAATTTTTCTAAACAGGCTATCATATACTTTAGACAATGGGGATTCATATACCAAAAAAATTCTTTCAATATCTCTTTCCAATCAAAAGTAATAGAACTTTAAACTTCCGCCTCTCATACATGTAAATAACTAATCAAGAACGATGAATACAGATAACCTGAGCATAAAAATGAAACTTACAGGTTTTTCTGATCATTTTAAGTGTTCATTGGTGGAAATCGGCTGAGAAATGGCCGAGATATGGATTTCTGAAGTCACATGCATTTGCTCGTCATGCAGATTTTTCTATTTATTGTTGGGAGTAGTGATGTTAAAGGCACCGGGAAAAATGGCACCGCACCGGCACCTTTGCCAACCCATGAAAAGGGCACCTGGCACCCTGGGGCACCGGCCAGAAAATGGCACCGCACCGCACCGGCACCGGTGCCTTTTGGAAAAAATGGCACCGGCACCGAAGGGCACCGGCGGGTTGCCGGTGCTAGCACCGAAAGGCACCGCACCGGGCTGGAATTTCCGAAGTAAATATCGGGCAGTTTCTCACTGGCGACACCTTCGGAAGTGCATATTTCCATGAATTTTCCACCGATTTTGATGGTTGAGCACTTAAAATGATCAGAATGATGTGGCGATCACTTTTATGAAGCAATTACAGTGATTACAAATGAAAAATAAAATATTTAATACACTACATTGCCCATAGCCACTATTGTCTACTGATAGGAGTCGTTGCTGTACAGAGAACGGAACTATCTCTGTCATAAACTGACAACAAATTTTGAACAAAAAAGTAAAACAAATATAAAATATAAAAATGATTTAAAATTCAACACAATTTTAGATTCGCTCATCAGATCACGTATCGGGTATAATGGATTTCACAGTAGGTATATTTGATGGGATGTTTACAAAATAAGCCAAAAAACGGTTGGGTAAATATATTGCTGTTTTTTGAAATATGAATAAGCACATATTTACTATGGGCAAAATTGCACAGCACATGAAGCCTTCGCCGGTGCCTTTCCCGGTGCCTTTTACTTTGGCCTGGTGCTAGCACCTTTGGCACCGGCAAAAAAATGGCACCGCACCGCACCGGCACCGGTGCTATTCTGAAAAAAATGGCACCTGCACCGGCAGGGCACCCCTGACGATTGCAATGGCACCGCACCAGCACCGGTGCTGGTGCCCTTCGGTGCCCAGCACCGGGGCACCGGTGCCCCGGTGCCTTTACATCACTAGTTGGGAGGCGAATGTTTAAAGTGACTTTTGACTTTTAAATAACTTTTGACTGGAGAGAGATATTGAAATAATTTTTGGGCCAGATTTATTCTTTTCGTCTATAGTATATGATAGCAACTTCAAAAAAATCGTCTTGAAAAATTCTATTTACGATTATTTTTCATGTTCAAAAACCAGGTCAAATCGGCATACGGGATTAAGACATCACTAACTCGACCACAAAAATTGAATATGCGGATTGTCCTGATTATTTTAAGTGTTGAACGATCCGAATCGGCCCAGAAATGGCTGAGTTATTAAGCTTCAAAGTCAATGTGCATATTGGCCACGTAAAATGACCACCTTTTTATTGACCCCCCTTATCTCGGGACTGGGGGATTATTTGAGCAAACAAAAACATTTCATCATAGCCCAGACCCCAAACCACAACATACTCAAATGGCATCAAAATCGGTCAACGTACAACACAATGGAAAGCACAAATGTATATTTGTATGAGATGGCGAAAAAAGACACTTCATTAGTTTACAACCTAAAATCATGTTGAATAGTGAATGCATGTGGAAGAAAGTTTTTTGTGTTTTGCCAGATCCTAATGATACAAATGTAGATCCTAATGATACTCAATACATAGTATCCAAACACAACGGCTCAAATCGAAAATGATTTAAAGTGTACAACAGTGTGTTAACTACCGTATTTGCTTGAATAGTTCTCCCCTTGAAAAATTCCCCCCCCCCTCCCGAATAATCCCCCCCTGTAAGACGAGTGAGGAAATAATAATCCCCCCTTGAATAATCCCCACTTTAAAGATTTGATTAATTTGTTATACCTAATTTGGCACGGTATTGTGTTTATAAGGCATATTTTGTGAAATGAGTTGATTAAAACCTGCTTGAAAATTTTGACGAAATAAGAATTTCCCCCTTGAATAATTCCCCCCCCCCCCCTTCGAATAGTTCCCCCCTCAAAAATGTCTGACGAAAAAACGATCCCCCAGGGGAATTATTCAAGCAAATACGGTATAATTTTTCACCCATCCCAGATACAACGACTTCCAAAATGACCCGCTGAGCCGCTGCAATTGCACCCCACCCTACAGTGGTATCAATGCTATTGCTGCGAGGAATGACTTGAATAGAATTGATGGCACCTACCCATTTGCCGCCTTGTCATTCAGGGATCATGGTGCCATTGATATGAAGGTGCGGAAAAATTATTTTATTTATTTTTTGAATGTCCAATTTATTTTTAAGGCACTTTTTGTCATTTTAAACAGAATCCAGTTTTAGTTAGGTATTTCCCATCAATTAGATCTCACTTGAAGTGATGGAAAAGCGCTTTGCGCTAGCACCAAAGCAAAAAGCGCCCTGGCGCCATTGGCGCTCGGCGCTGGGGGTCGGAAAAGCGCCATGGAGCTTTTGGCGCTTGGCGGCGCCAAGTTGCCGCCAAAGTCCTGGCGCTTTTTACATCACTACACCATTGTCACTATTTTGACTTAACACTCAGAAAATTAAAAAATTTCTCTTGTTCATTTTAATTGCCAGAAAACACCCCTCAGGCAGTGAACATGTCAATGGTCAACTCACAAAACATCCTGGCTGTCAGCGGGCCCACCTGCGATCAGCAGCCAATTTTTGTCTGGAGCGAGGTTGCCTTTGGTGCCGAGAAACAACATGTCGGACAGCCGGACAGGTGGAATTTTCCGTTTGTGATTGTGGATTGGTTGAAGAATAATTAAGTGTGATTTTGGGTGTGTTGTTGTTCGGTGATGATGCTTCAATTCAATGAAGATGTTTTTATAACACGTCCCAGTGTTTTACCAATTTTGTTGATGTTAATTTCTGCATTAATCATATTTCTCCATAAAAATATACAAATATAGTAACAAAGTGTAACACTCTGTGAAGATTTCTTATCACTCTGTGAGGATCTCCAGGCCCAAAACTTAAAAGTATCAAGTGCTTTTTCTCGCTGAAAACATTTACAACACTCCAGTGTTTTTGGTAATGCGCCACCCACACTCAAAAGGCTGTTTAAAAAAATTAGGTATTAACGATCAAAATTTCCATCAGAATTTTCACAAATCAGCCATCAAATTCGGAATAGGCACCACAGTTAGGTTAGGCTAGGATGTTATTGCAGATCTGCCCAATTCCACTTCACGTCATAACTGATTTTACATTTGATTCAAAGAGATCCGATTTCAAGACTTGAGATGCAATTTTACAGCGATATATCACTTTCCAAATTTGTATGTTGGACACCACCCTCCGAGAAAACCGATTTTGACATCTTTACTATAGACAGAGTGACCAAAATGTATTTACGTCCCAAATTTTATGGCTTCTCATTCTAGATTTCGATCGAATTCACTTCACGCATTTTAGGCACTGCATTCGCGGTGCTTTGATTTATGGCCAATATCTGTAATGGCCCAATTTCACGGATGGGTTTAGAAGAAAAACGCATAAAAATGCTACTGGTAGTATTGTATTGTGCGCTTCTTTTGTTCTGATGTGAAACCGATTTTTGGGCAGAATTTTCTATCTTTCAATTGTTCTTGCGCTGAAAATGCGAATATGTCTGGGCTAATGATGCGAAAGCGCCAGAAAGGATCCAGGCGCCACGGATGCCACAGAAAAATGGCGCCGGGTGCCTGGGGCGCCACGCCACAGTAGAATGGCTCCGTGGCACCATTGAAAAAACGAGCGCCGGGTGAACACACACATTTTTTACACACAGATACAGCAAAGTGTGAAAATAATACATCAAATATTGGGCACATTGGGCACACATTTCCCACCCACTACCCAAGAATGTTTTCTTAAAGTTCATAAAAATTAAAACTTGATTGTAAACATAATCCATCATTTATGCTAGACAAGAATAATAATCAATTTCGTTCCATTAAAACCATTTTCAGTTTAAAAATTGACTTTTGTGGTGCCCATCTTTCAATTTGATTCTTTTTGTTCTGTTTACGCAGTTCTCAATTTTATAACCCTCAGGTGCCATTGTGGCCCCTTTTAGGGCCAAGGGTGCCACGGCGCCAAACCCAAATGGTACCTCGAATGGCGCCAGCGCCATGGCGCCATTCCATCACTAGTCTGGGCCTGCTTCAGCATTAGTTTTATTGGGCCAGCCACGGCCCGAAACTCTTTTTCTGGAACAGTGGTTTAGCGCTGAAAAAAAGTTTTCATAGATGGATATTCATCAAGATTGGCTTGGCGCACCTTTTTTTATTGAACGCCAACTTTAAGAGACCGTGATTGATTCCCCATTATTATTTTTCTAAATTTCAACGAAAAGATGTTATCTAGATTTCATATCCATACTTTCTCAGGTGAACACACCCTTTCCCCAATTTTGAATAATATCTGTTCACTGGAAGCATGACTCATTGCAGTTTTATAGCAATTATACTGTCGGGTTTTATCAAGATCTTAATGCACTACGTTATAGTGTTCACTAAACGATTTCGGCCACTTTTAAGAGACTGATTTCAAATTTTCTTGCGTTAATGGATAGTCTTTGTAGTCAGGGTCAGAAGTGAGTGGGTCCGCCATTTTTCAGCACTTGCAAATGAAGGTACTGTAAAAGTTGGAATAAACGACTGTGTGCATTTTACACATGGTTGTTTCTAGCGGCTGTACTCAACCACCCAATTTTAAATGTCTGGGACAAACACATTCTATTAGAGGTGCCGTTCTATTGGAGGCTGCCGTTCTATTGGAGGCTGCCGTTCTATTTTTTCACCAATATTTTTCAGACATTTTTCATTTGAACAGTGTTTTTAATGAAAAAATGAACAATAGTTTATTATCAGAGCATCAATTCGAACAAAACCAAATGTGAAAATGACCCTAAATCATAAATAGTTCTGAACACCTTGGATGTACTCACCACTAGTGATGTAAAAAGCGCCAGACTTTTGGCGCCAAGCGCCAAAAGCGCCATGGCGCTTTTCCGGAACTAGCGCCAAGCGCCAATGGCGCCACAGCAAAATGGCGCCAAGCGCCAAAAGCGCCATGGCGCTTTTCTGGACCTTAGCGCCAAGCGCCAAAGGTGCCAGGGGGCCATGGCGCCAAGCGCCAATGGCGCCAGCGCCAAAATGGTATTGCCTTTAATGATACAGGCGAGACAAAGTGCTATTTTCTTCACTTTCAATAACCTGTATTGCCTCCAAAAAGACAAAAATGGTCAAATAATGGAAATCAATAAGTTTTCTTGCTCAACACACAAGTGTAACTAAGACTGGTTCAAATAGATAGCAAATTCCCTCTCTGAAGTGGTAGAAGCTGAAAGATTGTCTGAGGGTTGGGTGTTGCAGCGTTTCAATCAAGCTATATTTCAATAGCTAAATTACATACTGTATTTCCTAGAAATACCCCCCCCCCCCCCGGGGGGTGATTGTTTCAGAGTTAGAATTTTGAGGGTGGTTAAACGTGGGGGGTATTTCGAGGGGGGCTTATTATTTTGCCAGAAATTTTTTTGAAATTCCAGTACTAAATTGTCGTACGCAGACGTAGAAAAATACAACAATAACCGCTATATATAAGAGTCTATTGACTTATTTAAGTGTGTAACACTGTTCTAACGTAACGATTCATTGTTTGAAACGTGTGTTTTGCATTGCCCGAATCACAAACTGAAGTTTTGTCATGTATGTTCTCTGTACACTCAATTTGGGGGGGGGGTATTTCGAGGGGATGGGTAATTATTTCATAGTGTCCATTTTGAGAGGGGGGGGTATTTCGAGGGAGGGATTTTGAGGAAATACAGTATCTGAGTAAAATATCTATGTAAAATAATTACATACATGGCCAAAAATTGCTGAAAATAGGCAATAAGGCACATGAGTCATGAACACCGCGGCGCAATTATCATTCTCTGGCGCTTTTTTGGCGCTTTAAAAAATGGTAGCGCCAAGCGCCAATGGCGCCACTGGAAAGTAGCGCCAAGCGCCAAAAGCGCCATGGCGCTTTTCGGAAACAAAGCGCCAAGCGCCAATGGCGCCACAGCATTTTAGCGCCAAGCGCCAAAAGCGCCATGGCGCTTTTTGTTTTGGCGCTAGCGCCAGGCGCCAGCGCCATGGCGCTTTCACATCACTACTCACCACCCATTTTTCTAATATTTGTGTGTTCTGGCACTCGACCAACGTAATTTCTACCTGCCGTTCTTTTGGAGTTGCCGTTCTATTGGGGGTATGCCGTTCCATTGAATAAATACGGTAGGTTAACACGGTTGACATGGTAGTCATTTTATCCTCAGTATGCTTACAGGGAGGAGTTACTCCAGGCGTAAGCAATGAGGGACTGTAGCCAGTCAGGTATACATGCCAATCAAAGATGGCTGTGCCGCCATTTTCCAATTAACTCAACTCGGTGCATTTTGTTTGCATGAACTGGCCGCACGGAAATCTTGATAAAGTGTTTGGGTCACTGCCAAAATTGCGACGTACAGTCATGCGTATGCGTAAAAATACGTTTTTATTTATTCGCCATCAAAATTGTCATCTAAATGCGATGTGATTCTTTGTGACAACTGGGAGGTGGCCTCAGCCGATTTTGTAGCCGTGCATTTTGCAGGGTGGTCCATTTTTCTTGCGGGTTTAGAATGTGGACTATTTTTACTAGACAATGAACCACTCTGTATACACAGTAATGAAATGTGATGTAAACAAGATGGAGTGAAATGACTTGGAATGATTGAATGGTCAAATCAGAGTTTTCGTGTCGGTAATTGATAATTTAAATTGATAGAATGTGTATGTGTACTATTTAGTATTTTGTAGTATTTGTAATCGTTCACTTCCCGTCCCTAATATGCATTTGTTCTTCTCTGCACCGAGTAAATGAACGATTGTGATATTTTTATTGTGCACATCCGTTCACCATCGTTGGCACTGTTGAAACATTTTCAGAAAACAATTTATAACTCCCTAACCCTATACATAATTGTATCTGGCCAAGTAGGGTATGCACTTATAGGGCAATTTAAGCCCTACAGGCACATATAGGGCACAACAGATTATCTCTTCTCTAGGGCATTTCATGGACTTCATGTACTTGTAGGGCTTGAATTGCCCTATAAGTGCGTACCCTACTTGGCCAGATACGATTAGGTATGTATAGGGAAGTTTTGAATTGTTTTCTGAAAATGTTTCAACAGTGCCAACCATGGTTAACAGGGGTGTGTATCTATTTACTATTTTTATGTGCAAATTATTCTGGAGCATATAGAAATTAGGTATAAGTGTAACTGATCTGACAAGTAAACTAATGGACAACTAAATTTTGATATGAAAAAACCGTATTTCTTGTAATAGAAGAGCGCCCTTCTATTTACGTCAATTTTTTACCTGCCGTTCTGTCGAAGGTGCCGTTCTATTGGAGGTATGCCGCTCTTTCTAGAAGAAATACTCTACTTGTCGTTTGACCTACAACTGATAACTTCACTCATTACTTACACCTATCACTTGACCACACGCTAAATTGACACCACGTGTAATTGCAGCCGAAACGACCACAAAATTTCCAGATTTTGGTATCCACCCCCAACCAAATTGTCGGCCCAAACAACAACATGTGTTTTTCAAATGAAATTCACTCTTGCATCTACGCGGCGGCGCCATTTCAAATATTCAAATTTTCTACCAGCGTCCAATATAATGCGACTTTTGTTCACTATTTTACCTTGAAATGGATTGGATTTGTAAAACAAGTTGCAAGACACATGTAATAAATACCTTTCAGATACAATGATTTTCTTGAAATTCCTTCAGTTTTATCAATTTCATGACTAACGTATTGGCCCTGCGCACACTAGTTTTCACACGAAATCTCGAAAACTCATAAATGAGCTTTGAACGTGTTTGAGTTTTCCACAATGGGTCATGTTTAATCTCCGTCAACTGTAGTTGACGGCCACCTCATTGTGGAAAACTCAAATGCATTCTAAGCTGATCTGTCAGTTTTCGAAGTTTCATGTGAAAAGTAGTGTGCGTAGGCACATTTCCTGACACATTTCAATCGGTCCAGTGAAGACATAAGAAACTTTCGAAACACTTTTCGTATCAAAATGCTAATGATACCAAATTTTTACTTTCCGAATAGGATTTCTCGAGTGTCGGAATCAATTTTACGATTTGAAGACATTCATAAATGGTGAATTTTATTTATTTCCCACCCATTTTGTAGCTTTGACACTGTTTCGCACCATTTGGTTTCCACTTTTCGACCTAGAAATATCAGTGGCGGAATAAAAACAATTAGAAAAGCTAGAATTAGAAAATTAGTTACCTAAAAAAATTTAAACTAGAAAATTAGAAAAACAATCGACCGACAACTGAATTTCGATCTATTTCCGTCAATGTTTTTTTTATTCCTTGAATCGCGGATGACCAATTTCGTTTTATTTTACCCTATCAAATACAGTGTCGTAATTTTTCTTGTATCTATGACTGTAACGTTAGATAAACAAGGACCCCGTGATTGATAAATTTCAAGTAATGTTTGGTAATTAGTTATTCGAGTGATAAAAATTTGCAATGATACTGTTCTTGTCTTCAGAATGAATTGGACTAGCGGTAACTCCTAGGCACTGTAAAATACATAGTGTAAAATGTAAAGTGTCAACAGTCATGTAAAATGTCAAATCGTCTTTTATTTATCACTGGACTTGACATTTCACATGGCATTTTACATGACTTTGAAACTGTGCATGACATTTTACATTTTACAGTGTGCGGGGCACCAACCCCAAAAAACCTTCGAGTTATTAATTTTGCCTCCCTGCGTTCCTAAATAACAAAGTGAATTCGTTTTAATCTCCATAACCTTGAAAGCATTTATTTGATTGATTTCGATCATCGATGTCGACCTCCTGATAATCCGATAATGTGAACACTGTGAAAAAGGTGTCAAACTCATTTCGCCAAGGTCAAAAATTTTTGTTCGCATTTGAAATTCTATCGTGTTAAAAGATTAGTGAACTGCATTGTTGATTCCACATATTTTAATTTTTCCTGCAAATTTCATCTGGGTAAAATACCTAAAAGTGTTCCTTACACGTAATTAGCGTTCAAAAAATCTCGGGAGATTTTGATATTTTTGGCATAAAAAAAAGTTATATATTAAAAAAAGTTTTCGGAGAGATTTTATCAGTTTTTTGAGAAGAAAATAAAAATGTCTAATTTATATCTATTTATTATTTCTCTGCATTTTTCATAAGGACATATTTGGTCAGATTTTTTTGACAGATTTTCTGGGATGATATTATATTTTCATAAAACACCCATTTTTTCAACGCTAACCGTCGAGTAACTGTTCCGTGTTACTTTCTCCGGATTTTTCTTGGAACTGTAAAGTTATTCAAGGAAAGAAATCATTCAGGCGTGAATAATCGTCATCAGAGTTCTCATCAAGTTTAGCTGTGTGCGTACTGTGTACTCTTACATTTTTTGAAAACAAAACACCTTGTTTCTTCTGAGGGTGCACCGTTTCAAATGCTAGCCGTTTCAAATGCTAGGAAAACGCACAGTTCAAATGCTGAAATGCACCGTTTCAAATGCTACTGTGCTACAGTTCAAATGCCAGCATGTCATTTTGTCATACCACACATTTTACACACTTCAAATGCCATTTAGTGCTATACTTCAAATGCTGATTGATTTTTGTTTCATACCTTTTTTTTACACGTTTCAAATGCTGCATTTCCCCCTTATACTTCAAATGCTCATTCCTTTTTGTTTCATTCATATCTTTACATGTTAATTTAGATTTCGAATAACTTGTCACTGGGTAGTCGGACTCACGTCAAATTTTAGGTCAACACTAACAACTCAATAGGAAAGAATCCCTGAATATATGGCTGCGATAGCTCCACTAGTTCTCAAGTTATTCACATAAACATGAATAATTTTTGCTTTACTACCACTTCGTGGCAATAAACATTGACAAAACAGAAGCTGCAGAAGAAACCCAGACCGGTTGCAGTTAACTATTCATAAGAGTGGTGGTTATACTCCGGTTACTTTACACCCTGCACGCGTGGTTCCCGCTGGAAGTGTGCCAACGATGGTTAACGCGTCCGAGTTTCATAAAAAGATGACAAAATTGATTGTCGTTATAATGTTATTCATTAACATATTCACATCGATGAATTTTTTTCATATTTTTATGGAACTCGCATGATTTAATAATCATTGGCACGCTTCCAACACGAGACATAAATCAGTGCGAGGGCAGAGTATCACGTACGCCGAGTATACATTGAGTGATAATTTGTTGCATTTTGCGAGTCGGTGCACATCACTCCTTCGTAATAAAAATATTGCACTGGTTTTTGTCGTTTTTATCGCTCAATGCCTATCGTCGTGAGGTGTTGGTAGTGACAACTGCGCGTTCGCATGAATAACCTGTGAACGAGTGGAGCTATCGCAGCCATATTTTCAGGGATCTCTCCCTATTCAGTTGTTAATGTCGACCTAAAATTTGACGTTAATCCGACCACCCAGTGACAAGTTATTCGAAATCCAGCGAGGTTGTCTAAATTGCCGCGCCCTGTAGATAAAAACGTTTCCAATGCATGTGGTAATGTTCAAAACAGTTAATGAGCAGCGTCAAACGCCACGGTATGCGGTAAGTTTTCAAAGGTGAAATAACAGGCATGCATTAAAGCAATTAGGTAACCATGTGCAATAAGTGCAATATGGTGCCATCTGTGAGCTTTAGCAGCGGACAATCCTTTGAAGGCTTCAATCCACTTGAGTTGGGAACTTTGGTGCACATCACAGTGACATGCAAATCTCCAACAACTCGCTGCCAGCTTGCTTGCAAAACAATAATTACATTTGATATTTATTTATGTATGGCATGGGCAGTAAAGTAAGGCAGTAAGGTAGCGTCTGGGCAGCATTTGAAGCGTGCAAAAAATGAGTGTGAAGCAAAAACGATTTGGCATTTGAACTGTAGGACTACTGCGTATTTAGCAATGCAGAATGGTATTTGAAGTGTAGCATTTGTTAGCATGAAAGGATTTCATGCTGGTATTTGAAGTGAAGCTAATTGTCATTTGAAGTGAAGTTTTTTGGCAGCATTTGAAACGACTAGTATTTGAAGTGGTCTGGCCTCGTTTCTTCTGCTATAATTTACCTATCATTCGCCTACTACCTATTTCTCTTTACGGCACATAACTCTGCCAATCCCGTATGGGGAGTTGTTCAAGGGAAATTAGCTATTCGAGGTAATACGGTAACACGTAAAATAACAATTGTTCTATATTTCAAATCAAATGTATAAGTATTTATTTATCATATTCTAAAAAAGGTCTCGAAATTTTCAGGCTCTGCGATGTACAAAAAAATTGTTAACCCTTCTTAAAGTTTTTTTTTTACAATAAATCTTCTCAAAACTTCAACGTTACAAGTCACTTCACGTTATTTTCTGAACTGTGAACACGTGACGAATTTTTTTATGACGCATTTCGAACCAGTGTATTTGAAACATCCATCAACTGTGATGAATATTAAATCAGATAGTTTATCGCCTCAAATTTTGGGGCCGTGTTTTTTACACCGTTTATTCTCAGTCGGCTTTTAAATGGTTACAAATATTTAGATACAGATTTTCGGCAATTTCTAAAACAAGCAGTAAGACTAACGGCAAGTCAAAATTGTCAGATTCATCAAAGTCCGACAAATAAAAACAGACGAAAACACTTGTTCCCAAGTTTGAGTTGACTCTCTTGTAACCATAGTTGTTAAAACGTATTTACGTTTACTCGATAAATACGTATACTCGCGTACTGCGTGAATACAATTACGTTTTCTCCCGAAAAAATACTGGTGCTCACATACTCGCGTACTTTTTGAAAGTACGCGAGTACAGAAAACGTATTTTATGGGACAGAAAATGTCATTTTGCCAAACAGAAAGTGACAAACATAGATTTTCTCTGTGACAACTTCTTTGATGTATTTCAAAGTAAGAATTGAAAAAACACACCAATTTTTACGTTATTTTTGTGAGAAAAATACTTACTTTTATGTTTTCTGTGAGAAAAATACCCATTTTTACGTTTTCCCTGTAAGAAATACTCCTTTTTACGTTTTCTCTGTAAAAGTAACTGTTACGCTGTGTAAAAGTTTAAAAAATACTTTACGTTTACACTTACTTTAAAAAAGTTCAGTATTTTTAACAACGCTGCTTGTCACTTAGAATATGTACTAAGTATTTATGTCTAATTCAAGATACATTCCCGAATCATTCAGAGCAATCAATCAATTCCCCCCAGAATATTCAGTTGCCAAACTATTTCTTCCTTCCCTAAGGCGGATTGCACCTTTGAAATATACACAAGTTACCGTAATCTCGTGATTAAAAACCGATAATTAATCTTGTGCCCTGTGCGCACCTAAAAACGGTTAGACCTTTGTCCTTGACTATCAAGGCAAAAAGTGCGTGCAAAGACTTTTGAAGCCATGCGGTGTGATTAATCGTCTTCCGTGAACTGGTGGTTTGTGTAAAAAGTGTATGTGGAAATGCACTTTGTTTTGTGTCACACAGCATGGGGTAGTGTTTTTTGTGCCGCCCCCCGATCAGACATCTGCCGATGGTAGAGGCATTTTTATTTTTTTTTCTCATAAGAAGTGGAATTTTATTTTTTTTTTGCAAAATTTCCTTACAGAGTCGTTGTTCCGTTTTGATTTTGCATTCAATTTAGGCATTAATGAATTCACCATTAGATTGCACGGAAATATTGCGCAATATAAAGATTTCATCAAATTTGTAGTTATTATGAATCCAGGTGGCAATCCCATGCCCTGTAAAGTGTAAAGTAAAGTGTCAAATGTAAAGTCAGATGCAAAGTTAAGTGTCAGATGTAAAGTCAAATGCAAAGTAAAGTGTCAAATGTAAAGTCAGATGCAAAGTTAAGTGTCAAATGTAAAGTCAAATGCAAAGTAAAGTGTCAAATGTAAAGTCAAATGCAAAGTAAAGTGTCAATTGTCATGCAAAGTTCAGTAATATAATCTTTTCTTTTTTTTGTTTCGATTGACACTTTACTTTGCATTTGACTTTACATTTGACACTTTACTTTACACTTTACAGGGCTTGGGACTGCCCAATGTTGTGAATCCGTCAAAATGCCTCAAAATTTCATACCCTACCTCCATTAGGTATACATAAATCCATTCTCATATCACTTTTGAATTATTAGTCGCATTAAAATCGGCCAACCCTGTAGAAATATTTTAGCCATCTTCAAAATGACCCGCTAGCATAATATTGTGCCTCTAAAATGAGGTTCCCTCCATCAGGGAGGGTACTGATGGTAATCTCCGCAATGGTAATCCCCATTCATGTACTAATGGTAATCCTAGGCTGAACAATATGCAACAGTTTCAATGTACTGGTGGTAATCTTATATTTATGGTTGGTAATCGTATATGTACTGATGGTAATCCTCAATGTGAGTTGCATCTGTTTTTCCCATGTGTATCAAGTGCACCCTGTGAGAACAAAGTAAACACATCATATTCACACTCACTTGACAAGTTTATAACCTGTGACAAATTTCACAAGTAAATGAACTCTACAACTATGTAACAGATGCCACATGGTCTGTTTTCATTGTGCAAACATTGTCACAATAATCAAAAGTAACTTAATCTAACAAAGAATGCTGCCCTTAAATATTAGAAAGTATGAAAATGTGCTAGCTTCAATAGGGTGTGGCTCTTAAAATATAATTGAGTGTTTCAATTTTTTGTTTGTAATATTGTGAAAAATGAATGAAATCAATATTGATACTATCTGGTATTACCAAAAGAAAACATTCTTATACATTCTTGCAAATTTAAAATTTATTTGTATACTTGCTTTTTGTGCAGAATGTTACTGTGCCAGGATAAATAAAGTCATTGTGAAAACAATATGTTATGGACAAAAAAAAACTTACTTTTTCATCATAATTCTAATGGAGTATTGTAGATTTTTTTGGAAAGTGCAATGCTGTAAATGACAGAGAAATCAAATATATAAATACAGGGGTGGGCATCTTCAGTTACCGCTGGGAAAATGCGATAGATTGAGCTACGGTTGAGCTATCAGAATGAAATTTTAACACAATGGAGTAGACTCCATAGGACACCTATTCTGAAGTTTGCAACCCAAATGGCCACATTTTGGGTGAGTTGTGGAACACACAGTTTTTAGTGTAATTTTGTGACTTGGCGTCACCCATAGGATAAATCGAGGGTGGCATTTGAGGGGGGGGGGCATCGGTCGTTGGTGTCGTCCCATTCTGTCGTACATCGGCCGATTTTGATGCTCTTTGAGTATGTTGTGGTTGCGCCTACTACCAAATTCTTTTTTTACTCGAATAGTCCCCCAGTCCCGAGATAAGGGGGGTGAAGTCACAAAATTACACTAAAAACTGTGTGTTCCACAACTCCTCCAAACTGTGGCTGTTTGGGTTGCGAACTTCAGCATAGGTGTCCTTTGGAGTCTACTCTATTGTGTTAAAATTTCATTGTGATAGCTCAACTGTAGCTCAAGCTATCGCGTTTTTCCAGCGGTAACTGAAGATGCCCACCCCTGTATGTTAAATGATTTAGGTTTTTTTAAATTCGAAAATGTAAAAAACATTTTTGATTGTCAATGTTCTAAATGTCAAAGAACCACCATGTACATGTGATTGATTGAATGGATTAAGTGAACTTGCAGCAAAAAAAGTCAAAAATTCTTAAAAATGTTTCTAATTTAAATAAAACTCAACCATATTTAAAGGGCCACCCCTTAGCACATTTTCACCTTCCCAATATTCAAGGGCAGCATTCTTTGTTAGATAAAGTTACCTTTGTTTTCAAACGACTTTATTCATCATGGCACAGCAACATTCTGCACAAAAAGCAAGTATACAAATAAATTTTACATTTGCAAGAAGGTATATGAATGTTTTCTTTAAGAAATACCAGACAGTATCAATCTTGATTTCATTGAATCTTCACAATATAACAAACAAAAAATTGAAACACTCAGCCATATTCTAAGAGCCACCCCCTATTGAAGCTAGCACTTTTTCACACTTTCTTATATTCAAGGGCAGCATTCTTTGTTAGATAAAGTTACCTTTGATTACTGTGACAATGTTTGCAAAATGAAAACAGACCATGTGGTGTCTGTTACATAGTTGTAGAGTTCATTTACCTATACATGTGTAATGAATACACTTTTTCCATTCATAAATCTTGTTATTTAAGGATTGAGTATAAACACATGTAATGAATATGCAACGTGTGATTTTTTTACGTTCATCGGTCTTGTACTGATGGTAATCCAAATGTATGAATGGTAATCTTCTATGTACGGATGGTAATCACAATTGGATTACCATCGGTACAGATTACCACTGAGCAGATTACCATCAGGAATCTACCCTCCATCATGTGAAGAATTGGGATGCCAGTCATAAACAAAATGCAGGGTCTAATAAATCACGCTGGAACCTTATGATGCGTTTTGGTAGACCGAATGGTGTTCGTATTTTACTAGTGATGGAAAATTTTCGGTCGATAGGGATGGTAAAATTCTGTGGCTTTATGGAAAGGTGTCATTTTTGACTTTTCTTGTTTCGTTCGAAAATGGAGTTTTTTACTAAGACGACATTTTAGTTGAACGACTTTTTTATGGCGCCATGATTTTTGACGGTGCGCCATGGTTTATTTGGCGTCGACGCAAATAGTTATATTTTACTCTCGTAATTTTTCATTCGCACTTGTTTGCTCGGAGATTGACAGAGGGATATTGCTGCAAATGTCAAAACAGCTTGATATGTTGAAGTTTTGACACTTGCTTGACAGTTGACATTCATGCATTAGGCATTCATTAAAATGCTCGCTGCTCCATCACTTCTAACATTGGCAACATGCCAAATCTATAGGAAAAGGCTGTCACTGAAAACAGGAATTGGGCATTTGCATGCTATTAGTAGAATAGGCTCACATTTCTGGGTCAGCTAATCATGTGCAGAATAGTACACAAATACAAATGCAGTGTCGTTTTGCATACATTTTTGCATGTGCATAAATAACTGGATTATTGTGATCTGATCAAATGCGAATGTCATTTACGTTACTGTCAGATTTATTGTAAGCATTCGCTGCCTGATTTATGCACATTCACAATTTTGTTTAATTAGCGTATTCGAAATTCCCCGTTAATTGTAGTTATTGCTTGAATTTTTGATGTGACCTGACAGTTTTGGGTCGGCGCATGATATTTAACGCGTTTTTATTATGATTGAACCCGCATTGAATAGATGAAAGTAGTCAAACGCATCACTTTGGGTGACACTTTTTTGCGGCAATTTTGTATGATATTTTAGTGCATGCATGCAAACCATTCAAACTTCACTTCAAATTTCCCATTTCCACAAATTTCAACCGCAATTTGAATAATCCCCCCTAAAATATTACATGTCATTGTTTGCATAATTCCGGACTATACACAAATCCTTCCCGATTCCTCCAAGTGGCTCCATTAGGGCCGCTTAAATTGTGCAAATATTTCATGAGAAAGCTTCCACTTTGAGGAAATGTGCCTTACCTAGCTTTAGCGTCGTAGAGATTGTGTTTCATGACGCATGGTCTCTTGAATTTCGGTTGGAATTTAGGTTTTAGAGAGGCCTAAAATGGAACTTTTAAGCATTTTGCATTTCAAAATGCATGTGCATTTCGACAGGTTTCACTTTAAATCGCTGAAAATTTTCAACACTATCAGTTAAACAATATTTAAATGGTCTCTACATTCCCAGAATCCAGAGAAATATCCATTTCAGACCGCCACATCTCACTTCCTTCAAATGTCTGATTCTGATGTCATTAGCAAACAGTTCCTGATGAAACTGAGTCATGCCTTGCCATTTACCATATCCACTTGAATAGTGAATATCCTGATTGACCATATTTCCATAGTTGTTCAAACGTATTTGAGCTTTGTACTTTTTGAAAGTACGTGAGTACAGAAAACGTAGTTTAAGGGGCAGAAAACGTCATTTTGCCAGACAGAATGTGACAAACATAGGAAATTTTTCTATGAAATACTTATCAGGGGAGAAAAATACATCTTTGACGTATTTCGGGGTAAAAATTGAAAAAACACTGATTTTTATGTTATTTTTGTGAGAAAAATTAGTCACTTTTATGTTGTCTGTGAGAAAAAATACCCATTTTTACGTTTTCCCACTAAAAATACTCGTATTTATATTTTCTCTGGAAAAAAGTATTTTTCTCACCTTTTACGCAGTGTAAAAGTAAAAATAAAACACATTACGTTTTCTGTACTCAGGGGTGAGTATAAAAAATACTTTACGTTTACGTTTACTCAAAAAAAGTTCAGTACTTTTAACACCTCTGCATATTACATGTGCCTTTAGACACATTGATTAGTAATATCTAACTCTCACTGACAAAAAATATTTCATCCAAAAATATATGAAACAATCGTTCAAAGTGTGGTGTGTGGGATTATTCAAGGTTATACTGTATCCAAAGCGCTCGGACGTGTAGCTTGAGTGAATGCAATGCATTATGCAAGATTCTTCATGGTCACATCTAAATGCAAATGCGTGTGCTTTCAGTTGATTGTGCATGTTGTGCAAGGGGGTGGACAGTGGTCACTCGTGAGTCACGGAGAATGGCGCAGTGTGTGTGAATTGAGCCATTTGTGTGCCAGTGTACTGATGAGTTGAGTATATTGCCAGACTGGAGTAATGTACTCATTTAGAAGATTACTGTACTTTTGGTTTTTGCTGCAACGTTGGGTAGTTGGTTTTGTTTTATATGGTGTTGATATGCAGATGACATGCCTTTAATTAATTCTCCATATTTTCCGCCAAATCTGCAATCTTGAAATAATCCCATTGTCTGATTTCAAGCATGGTTCTAGTGCTGGGCTTCTAACCTAGCTACTTAGAAATATTGAGTTCTACACAATGTGCACATCTTTCCTGACTGTGACATTGAACGAACTACTCCTATTCATTCACAATCAAGCTTTATCAATTCACTGCGCAATTGAGTTTCCCAGTGCATTCATTTCCCCGGAGGCATCATTGCGAGGCTTTGTGCTAGTTCGCTGCAACGATTGTGGTGACGTCATTTGTGTCCCATTGTTTTCGTCATGGTGCATTTCGTCACACAGTAAGCGTCAATGTTCCCTGCAACCCAAATGATGCAATTTTTCAAATATCTGAAAAACTGTTTTGACGATTCATCCAGTGTGTCTCTAACTTTCTTCAAAATTGGCTTCTAATTTATGTGACCAAATTGCACAAGACCTTAAGCACAGGTCGAAGTAAAAACTGCGACAAATTTTTACTGACTGCGCTCTAATGAATTTCTACCTCATTTGGAAGTTGCGCAATGAGTAATGTACATATTTAGATGTAGTCCACACGTATGGGTCATTTATTTTTCCTCTGTCAAATATTTCCCTTTTGTTCCTCTTCACCAGTGCATAACGTTGCGATCTAAATAATTTATGGAAGCAAGTTTATGGATTTACTGTCTGAACAACTGTCGAATTCCGACCGTTTTTTGTTTTGTTTGAGTATGTACAATGTTTTATAAATGGAAATAAAGCTTTCAAGAACAGCTTTTGTTATTTACTTATTTTTTTACCAGAACTTTTAAGTGTGACACAAAATGCGAGCTTAAAATCGTGCTTTAACCAGTAAAAAATGCCTAGTGTCAGCAACTGAGGGGACATATGTTGATGGAGTAATTACTGCATTTTATCTCAAAGAACAAATGCCATTAAATTTATTATTTTACAGCCTTTTCTGGTGTCAAAATGGCTTTTTTGGCACCATGCCGCCTTGCTTTGTCATTAACATATTACAGGGTGTGCAAAAGTATCAAAACATTTTTTTGACATTATCCAGTTCTTTTTATAATTACAATTGCAATAATTATAGACACAGTTGTGATTACCTAGCTTTTGAAATTCATTTCTTACTCTTCATTACTGATTGGATTACCCTGTAAATATAAGCAGGGAACAGAAGGTGTCCACCATTTTGTGAATGTGGCTTTTACTGAATAGTGGATGGTCTTTGGTAAAATATTAAGTGTATGCATTTACATATGTATGTAGTGCTTTTATTTCTTTGTGCTTATTTTTTGTGAGTTATTGGGAGAATCAATACGGAGGTTTGCATTCTTTTACCGTATTACCTCGAAATACCCCCAGGGGGTTTATTATTTCGCCAGCAAAATTTGAGGGGGGGATAATTCGAGGGGGGTTTATTCGAGGGGGGGGGGGGTCTATTATTTCGCCAGAAATTTTTGGAAATTCCCCATACGCAGACGTAGAAAAATCGAACAATCACATAGATTTATATGTGTTTATAGGCATATATTACTGTATATACACAAAAACCCTTCCCTAACGTCACTTAATCATCAGTTTTAACGTGTGTTCTGTATAGTACAGATCACAAACTGCGGTATTTGTCATGTACGTTCACGTTACACTCAATTTTAGAGGGGGGGGGGTATTTCGAGGGGGGGTTTATTATTTCCTCAGCCGAAATTTAGGGGGTATTTCGAGGGGGGGGGTTAATTCAAGGGGGGGATAATTCGAGGTAATACGGTATATGAATTATTATTTTTCCTCTTTGGTTCCCTTAATAGGATCATATTTTTCCCGCGTAGGGCTGTAGCATTTTCATCCGCATTTTCACAAAATATTTTTTTAAACATTCTGGAACTTCCTTCCAAAAGATGTAATATAAGTCCAAGGCAGACGGGGTAAAAATCATTCATAAAATTATGCAAGCATTTCTATCCTACAGCTCCTTAAATACCTAGTTGTAAACTGGTGGAAAATATAAATGAGAAAATCACTTTATTGTATTTTACAAATCCCACATGCAACCTGTTAGGCTCTCATCTTGTGTGAGGGTGCCCCCAAGTATTTACTATATATACCCTAGGGGGCACCCCCCTCAGGCCACCCTTGCTGCAGAAAAAAATTTTTTTCCACATTTTTCCTGGAAAATATAAATGAGAATTCATACAAATTTTTGTTCCTGAAGAAATTTATATTTTTAATATATTTTTTTCTGGACATTTGAGACCAAAAAGTTTTTTTAACATTGGTAGCTTGTAAGTATGTTTAACTTTTCTACCCCCTCAGAACCCCCAGAAGCCCCACACAATGATGGCGTTGTTGATCAAATCCAAAAAATATTTTTGAGAAAAACATAGGTTTAAAATAGTGGACAATCCACTATCCCAAGCTATTCATGGAGCACATTGGGGCCAGAATTGGCTTGCTCAGTGTCAGGGGCAACATATGGCTGCTCCTGGGCCCCGTTTTTGCACTTATGTATTTTTTTTATAGCAAATGATAAAAACAGCCCTGTGTAAAGAGGGCACTCGTGTCCAGCACCAGGACAGCGTGTCCAGCACCTGCAGTGTCGTGATGCAAATTACAAAATACTTGTGCCCATTCAATGTGGGCACTAATTATCTGATAAAAACCTGTAGGGGCCAATGGGCAATGTGCCCTGTATCTAGTGTGAGTGGGCCAGACAAATAAAGAGGTCATGTCCAGAAAATAAAAAATCCAGTTTTTTAATCACAACCACAATTTAGGTAATCACAAAGTTAAAAATCATTGTTGACATGGCTCCGCGGCACATGTCTGTTTATCTGGGGTGATTTTTGTGTGGGGGAGTGGGCAGGGGGTCAAAATATACCCCTAATTACCAGGGGGTCAAAAGATGGCTTTGGGCAAGCCACAAGGACTGTTAATTTTTAAAAAAAGCACCAACACAAGTGTATTCATCACTTGTGTTGTAACCACACCAAAAAATGGCTGCACACTTCACCACAACTATATTTTGTGTGGTATTTTGAAAATTCTCATTTATATTTTCCGGGAAAAAAATTGGCAAACGATCTTCGTCAATCTGTAGCAGCAGAACAGGGGGGTGCCATGGGGTGCCACTTGGCATATATGTAGGCAAATGTTGTGGGCACACCCACAACAAATGGCAGCCAAATGGGCTGCACGTTTTCCTGTGAGATTGTTATGAAAAATGAGGTACCTGATTTCTCATTTAAATGTGCCACCAGTTTAGTTACTTACTTTTCCATTTGATTTCAAATTTTCCACATTACTAAAACGCTGATGATTAGTCAGCTAAATAAAATGTACATAAATACTGAAAATGGTGTCTGTTTGCTTTACCTGTGTTATGTGCACTATCAAATGGCTAATGCTAATGTGCATACATCATGAAAATTTGGTGATAAAAGTGATGTGATAGTAGGCCATTCAGTTCAGAGCATGTATGTAAATAAATACTCTAAACACAGTAGTAAAATTTTCTGTGGGCTGTTTTGTTTTGTTTTCAGCATTGGTTGGGTTAAGTACACATTTGAGCATGATGTTTTTGTTAGGAAATTGATTTGACCCCAAAAATGTTGGATCAATTATTTTTCCAGTTGGTGGTATTTTCTCTGACAATTTTCAAAGATGTAGGTAAATGTCTTTAACTGACTGCATGAAAACGTGGTGTCAATACAACGCAGTAACTTTATTACATTTTTTACCTACATATGCCAACCAATGTAACATGTGCATGAATGTGGCATACTTACTTTATGTAAATACAGACACCGTGATGTGTATGTAAAATTCACACAATTTATGTCAATACTTGGATATACCCACCCACGTTTCAAACAGGTGGAATGCGGGCGTATCAACTTTTAAAACAACTAAAAATGCTGCTAATAAATCTTTTATTATACCACCAAACAGTGATAAAATGGTTTCCAAAGAATGGTACTATAAAGTGGAAGTTTGATAAGAAAGGCACTATTCCGGGAAGTTCTAGCACATTTTGGAATGTTTTTCACACTTTTTTACTACGTTTGCCTATCATTTGGCTTTTTTACGATGTTACTATTTTACATAAATATTTTCATTCAGCGCCACATTTTATAATTCAGATTCAATTTGAGCCAGGTATTACAAATTTTCATAGAGCAGTTTTTATCCTCTTTCAAATTGTGAATACCGTATTTCTTCTAATAGAACGGCGCCGTTCTTTTTTTTCGTCAACTTTTTTACCTGCCATTCTATTGGGGGTGCCGTTCTATTCTTTTCGTGGGTGTAAAAAAGTGCCAAAACCTGCCGTTCTATTGGAGGTGCCGTTCTATTGGAGGTATGCCGTTCTATTAGAAGAAATACGGTAGGTATTATACATTTCTAATTTATTTTTCGCACAGCTGACTAGACTAAGCCATCCTAGGATTCATATTACCTAAATTTCAAATTTACACCTGCATCCAATTCCGCACAATCGTAAATACATTATTGTTTCAAGTGATTCTCTTCATTCTTGACACTTTGTTGCCACTTAATAAGCTGCGAAATCAATCCCTGAAGCGACAAGAAAAGTTGTAAGGGCAGTGGTAAAAAGTCAAGTGACAAGTAATACACTTGACTCAAAGTTTAACACTTTTCGTGTCACTTGTTCACCATCGGAATTGTCTCCGCCGCCGTTTTTTCTTTTTTCTCATGATTGTCGTCGCCTCACTGCGAACACCGCCATTTTCTGAAAATTTATGCGAACACCCGATGAAAAACACGTCCAAAAAATACAAAAATCGCATATATCTACCTTCACATCAAGGTATTATTTATGGTACCACTTTGCACGCATAGGCGTGAATGCAGCCTATTTGAAAAAGCACTAAAAAGTGCACAAAATTGCATTGCACCATCCGTTGCTAGAGTGCAGTGCAGTGCACATACAAAAGTGTTTAAAATGTTTGTGTGGGCAAAATGTTTCACTTAATTCTCTTCATAGTTGTTAAAAGTACCAAACTTTTTCAAAGTATTTATGTGTATGCATTAAGTATTTTGTTTTTACTTACCCCCCCCCCTGAGTACAGAAAGTGTAAAGTAAAATTGTTTACATAAATGTAATTGAAAGTGTAAATGAGAGTAAAATACTTTTTTCCCCGGAAAGCATAGATGTAAGTATTTTATTCTCAGGAAGGTGTAAAAATGAGTAAAATTACCTTTTCTTTCTGGAAAATGTAGAAGGAGCATTATTGATGTTTATGCTGGACAACAAAAGGGTATTTTCTTTCTATTAATAAGTGTTCTTTATGAAAAAGCAGGTGTACTATACTGTACTTTAGTACTCTGAAAGTAAGTGTACAGGCAAGTACAGATACTTTTTCAAAGTATGCATATGTGTATTTACTTGGTACTCATTAACAACTGCAGTTCACTTAGCGGAGTCCCTTGGTAATTCCTTGGTAAACTAAAAATTATGAAATTTAGTAGACCATTTTGTCTGTCTAATTGTTCAGTTGTTTTTTTCATGTATGTATTTGTATTATATTTTACATTGCATCAAAATAGCCTGTATGATGACTTGATGCTTTGATTACTAAATCAGAATTGTTAAAATCACCATACTTTTTCAAAGTATATGTAAACATAAAGTATGTAAATATTTCTACCCCCCCCCCCCCAAGTACAGAAGACCTATCATAAAATTTCTTTACTTTTACTCATGAGTAAATGTCAGTAAAATACTTTCCACAGAAAATGTGAAAGTGAGTATTTTTGAGTAATTTTGCCCCAATTTCCACGTAAAATCACTCATTTTCATATTTTGCCCCCATTTTCACCTTAAAATTGGCCTATTTTCGGTTTTTAGCTACCTATATATAATCTTTTTACTAATTTTTGGCTATTTTTCTTTTTTTAAAGCCATTTTCCACTCTTTTCTCCCTTCCATGCCTTGAAAAGCCTTTATAAATGACTATCAGAAATACGTTTTTTTGTACTCGATTGCTTCAAAAATATAGGTATGTAAAAGCAAGTAGAGGAACTTTTCTTAAGAGGAAACTTTAACGTATTTACTCTCTACTCGAGTACACGTATTTTTTATATAAAAGTAAATACGTTTTAACAACTATAAATAAATATTTATGATAATTTCTTTCTGCACGTAAATCCCTGCAATCCCTGCTCAATGTTAATATTTTAGATTTCCCACCGCGGTTTTTGTGTTCCCATAGCGCTCATGTGTTTACATATTGTCTAAAATGGCCGCACTTTGTTGTGTTTTGTTTCAATAGACATTTTCATGCTTGAATGCGAAAATATACGCGCCCCGGTAATTTCGGCGTGGTTCCCGTATGCCAGATGCGTATAATTTTACGCCATTTGCTTTGTTTTGCTGTTGGGATTTTGTGGGTCATTTCGGAGTTTACTAATATCCTGTTAGCCTGTATAGGACAGACTATATATTTCTATCCTCTAAAATAATGACACTTTTCCACAAAAAAAGGTATTTTATGAGTAAACAATCCCGCACCAATTTTTTCTGCTCGCGAAAATTCTACAAAACGATCGATCAAATTACGCAGAAAATTCAAACAGCGCCAGCACATGTTCAGTTTACTCCGCTGGCGGCAGATGTTTGATGTTTTTCATGCATCCATGCACATGATTTTTCGTTTTGCACGTGAATTTTTGCACATGATACATGCATCCATTAATTAGGCAGACTGGTCAATAATTTGCCTTAATTGACACGTTGCCTCAGTCACATTTTCACGCAAAATTTGCACTCAAATGGTGTGTTTTTTCAGACACACTGTAAAATAGAAATGAATAATATTTTGGCAAGCGCATAGGTTATCTGCTGTGATTTTCAAAGGTCCCGCTACCATTCCGCTACTACATTACATCGGATGAATTTTTTTACTAGCACGCTTAGGCTCCGCACTGCCAATGCAAGTGTGTGTATTTAGGACTGCACTGAGCTTGGCGTGCTTGTTTTGTTGAATGTTTCATTAGAGTGAACTGTTTCAGCAATGAGTACATTACTTTATGCACAATTTCAGTTTCATATGGACATTGGTCCATTGCACACTTTTATCTGATCTGATATGTCTTTACTCTTTGTTATCTGTTGCTATCAATTTTATGTCTGATGCAGTCTGCCACCATTTTTTCTAGTTTTAATTTGTTGTGGAAATTTTTGTTGATCCTCAACACAAAAGCTTGTGGGTATGTTGTTGAACTATTTTTGTTTTCTGTATGCTTTCTAAGATATTATGTTCTATTTTGCTCTTTGACAGGACTTGACTTAGGTAATTACTTTATCGGCACTACACACACTAGTTGACAAAAGCACCAATTGTCTACTAGTTGCAATCCCAATTCAAAACTTTCTCACAATAAGCTTTCCAATGAAGGATTTTCAAATGCAAAAGTATTAAATCATGTTGCAAATGAAGCTGTAGTGTTGAGTACAAGGCCATCATGTGTATACAATAGTGCAAAGTGTTATTTTACTTGTGAGCATACTCCAAATTGGGATGGGAGCCAGTTGATAACTGGTGTCATTGTCAACTAGTGTGTGCAGGGCAGTGGTAAGCTAGGGCAGTGGTATTTAGGGTTGCAGGGATTCAATTTATAGGCGTTTTAATGTGTATGAGTAAGAAAAGGGATCAAATTGCTAAAATTTGGTGAAAAATAGCTCCAAAAAGGACATAGTGTACTAAAAGTAGCTGATAATAGGCAGTTAGACACATGAACTAGTAATTTTGGAGGTGAAAATCTATAAAAAATTATGAAATTCAGCAATTTTCAGCAAAAATTTGGGTACAATTTCTCATAAATCGCTCCGGATAGGTAGATAACTGGCCAACTTGGGAGAGGGGGTTTCCGGTGTAAATTAGTGTTTAGGGGGGGGGTAGGTATACGGGGGGTTTAGGGGGTAGATAAACCCCCGACGAACCCCCTTTCCTCCCCCTGGTGCAGGGCCATTGACTCTGATTCACACACACACATGGACACTGGCCGTTTTTAGAACAGTGCGAGTGGCGATAAGATGTATGGAAAAAGGCAGACTTTTCACATTTCCCCAGTGGTCTGGCAACAAAAACACCCATTACTCATTTCAGCGCTTTTCCACTAGATTTTTTTATTACTGAGCAGTTGGGTTGGTGTTGTAGACTGGCGCTGGGCAGAAAATGTGAAAACATTGACAGGGTAGGTTTTTAGTAGTTTTTGGTCTGAAAAAGTTAATTTAGTATTTCTGCTGAATTGATTGAAATCGCTGCCCAGAAAAATGTTGTAATTTTTGCAACAATATTTAATTTTTCCTGTAAGTTTCCGTCCATGGAAAGCTGCCAATTTTTTCGAATGCAATTGTTGAAACTTGGCAATTGGCATGTGCTGCATGTCTTTTTTCAACATGACAAACTTCAGTTCTAACCAGTCGTTTTGTCATTTGTTCAGCGTTCCATTTAACATTTATTTTGGCTCATGTTCCATTGCATTGCATTTTGTATGATCATAGCCGCAAAATTTGGAACACACTGTATTATCGGTTTTTCCTGTTTTGGTGTTATTTCCCACAGCGATTTCCCACTGTAAATATAGAGGAATCTTCATTGAATACAATATCACACTAAACAAACTTTTGCCGTTATTTATTTGTCTTGCCGTGATCAGTATTCCGGGAGGTCTACCATAATTGTGGGAACATAAATAAATTTTTATTACATAGCTTAATTTTATTGAGCTCCGAAATTTTTCCTCCATAATTTTCCACATTATTTTTCACCGACTTTTTTTCCAGTGCAATTACCTCAGTTTACGATCATTACCTTTTTGTTACGATCAGCCGCGCATACGCGAAGCCGATATTGTAAATAATAAATCGATCTCTTTCCGTAGTGGCGATAAATCAGATCACTTGAACGGGTCAAGTTTGCACAAAGATTGGCGGAAAATTGCGCGCAATTTCGTTTGGCCGGGTGCCAATCATAGACCCTGTAAAAAGCCTTGTAAAATGTCAAATGTCATGCAAAGTGTCAAAAGTCATGGAAAATGCCCGGCAAAATGGCAACCGAGTTGCCATTTTGCCGGGCATTTTCCATGACTTTTGACTCTTTGCATGACATTTGACATTTTACAGGGTCTGGTAGAGCCCCCAGGTGTGAAAAATGCCAAAAAAAATCCAAAATTTTCGGAATTTTTCCTTTTTTCTCTCAAATTTTTCCGCCGTTGTATTTGTAAAAGGTGGACGACCACCTTTGGTTCTCATCCATTCTTTAGATATTATACACCTTGATTTCCCATGTCATCCCGTTCTGAGGCTATTTTCCCGCAAAAAATGCCGTTTGCTCTAATTGCAAAGACCGATTATCTAGTGCAATGGCCGATTTTGTAATTTTGTTGACCCAATGGCCCTGCGCATGTTAGTTTTCACACGAAATTTCGAAAACTCATAAATGAGCTTTGTGTTTGAGTGTTTGAGTTTTCCGCAATGAGTCATTTTTATCTCCGTCAACTGTAGTTGACGGCCATCCTATTGTAGAAAACTCAAATGCGTTCTAAGCTGATTTGTGAGTTTTCGAAGTTTCGCGTGAAAACTAGTGCGCGCAGGCACAATTAGATATTTTGAGAAATAAAAGAATTATTTCATAATCTGCCAACCGCCAATTTCCCTTTTCATTTTGATTTCTGTTTTCAAATTTCGAACATTTGTTCAAAACGGACAGGTGTCGAAAAGCATTTTTGCCATTCGGAATTTCCGACCTTGAATTATGGGAAGGAAACTGTGTGCTACCGCGCCGTTTGATCGCGCCGACATTCCTAATTTTTAAATCGTGATGGAAAATTTGAAATTTGATAATTTTGTCAAGTTATGTTCACTTTCTTTAATTGTCAACCATTTCAGTTGGCAAAAATGCTGTCATTTTACAGTGACAGGTCATTTTCCGCCAAATTTTCTTTTGTCTTAGCTTTTTGCACATAATATCTCCGCGTACGTTTTTACGTGTGAGAAATGAGCTGAATTCTTAGAATGCGTATAGTTTTTTTCTCTGTATTTTTAAGAGCGGAAATAATTAAAGCTTCCTCAATTTTTTTACAAAATTGGACCAAGGCATTTGAAAATTTCGCGCATGGGAAGTACAGCAGCTGTTCAGATAATGAGAAAATTCGATTATTCAACCGATTACTTCCCTTCTCAAATTTCAAAGTTCACATTCAAACGCATTCTTTCCCAATTTCAGATTGCCAGCGAACTTTGATTCCTATCTAAAAAACCTATTTTCAAATTTGGCCATTCGATTTCTTCTAAAAAATTTACACCGAAACAACATTTCTGCGCGTTTTACAAATGGCCTTGTGTTTGTAAATCGCGCAACATTTGCGCGGCGCGTTCAAATTTTTCAATTTATTCCGGTCTGGCACGGTGCCAAAATCGGTTCTAATCGAATCTTCGGAGGGATATTCTGCTGTTAAATGGCAGAAGCTTGCGTAAATTAACCCCGCAATTGATTAATTAATTAGCAACTAATTAATTTATTCGATGGCGGAGCAAAATTTCGATTTGGACGTGTCAAGGTGCGCATCGGCGGCCGCGAGCGACATTACTTGCAGTTTTGCATACAAAAACTGCAATGTTTCCAGCGAGACAATGAACTCTGAGGTTAGATTTTATTGGTTTTGAGGGTATTTGAAATGCGATTATTACTGGGTGTTTTGAACATGAATCCTGTTCGATTTGATGTAAAATAAATATTTTATTTGAATGGGTGACAAATACAGACGGTAATACAGTTTAAGTCATGTATCATAAAATGCAGAGGGTTCAAAAGAGAACGAAGCCCCTCTAATTCAGCTTATCGTTTGTGGTAACCAGCCATCGCACTCGATGTGCCACTCACAGACCCAGTAAAATGTCAAATGTCATGAAAGTAATGTAAAATAGGGAAAAGCTTGCTATTTGAGAGCGCATTTTACATGACTTCTAGCACTTTGCACCACATTTGACATTTTACACGGCCTCGAAATCTGTAAACGTCTCGAATCAAATCTCGAATCGCTACATCGACAAATCAAATTAACAATTTCCAACCCTACCTTCCCAAAATCAATTGCCATTTATTTCCCAACTCTACCAAACTTCCCAACTTTTCAGACCATACTTTCATCTCAGCGACCCTCCTTGGATTGTGTCCGGGAAATGTTCCGCGAAAGGTGCAATTTACTGTATCACGATGTGCTCGATTTAATGATGCAAGACGATCTTGACGATGGGGATTTTGGAGAGAAAGACACCGGCTGCGGTGATAGTGTGAGTTGTTGTGTTTTTTTTTTGGGGGGGGGCCCTGTGCCGGTTCCGGTAGATGCAAAGTTTAGTGATAAATGATAAAAGCGCAGTAAAATGACAAATTGCAAGTCAAGAGTCGAGTTAAAAGTTAAGAGACAAGTGGAACAAAATTGTATGAAATGTAAAAATGTGAACTTTACTAGGGTTGGCCGATGTTTTTTTAAACGTTTTTGTTTTTAAAAAAACATGACGTCCGAAATGTTTTTTCTTTAAAACATCGGCCGCAATTTTTAGTACTAAGCACTAGGTATTTTGAAAAATTTTTGCGCGCAATTTCACACACAAATTGATATTGGTGGTTGTTTTCATTGGTTTTGTGGCATTTTTAGTATCAAAGTATCCATTTCTTTGTGCTACCATGGGTTAATAAGCCATCATATGTTGCTGTAATATATAATATTGAGGTAATGTGCTTCCATGTACCTCCACAGTGTGTACCTTCACTCCCAAAGTAACAACCTCCTTTTATGACCTTGCTTGATCACTATTCCGTGCCAAACTTTACCTGAAGTCACGAACATTCGACTATAAGGCGATATACGAACAATATGTCGACGAAAAATGGATATGATTGACACAAATCACCACTTATAATGCTATCCCATGGCTCCACAGACATTATATGGTCATATATAACATCACAGAGTATTGCCACTGTCTGATATACCTGTATTATTAAAAAACCCGTTTTTTTTACTAAAAAACCCCGTTTTTTATATAAAAACATCGAGTTAAAAAACAACGTTTTTTTTCAACCCTAAACTTTACTCTCAACTTTTTACTTTACTCTTCACTTCAATTCTACTCATAGCTTGCCATTTGTCATTTCATTAAAATTTTATCATTTGTCATTTAACTTTGCCTCTAGTGGAACTTGCCCCTCGGGTCAGATCCAATTGTTACGTAAGACGCCCCTGCACTTGGGTAGCAGAATTTACCGTGCCGTACCGTTTAGCGCAGAGATGTACTGTTTGCAACCCTACCGGACACACAAGTGAGGGCATGGAACTGTGCCCATTAACGCAATTACTCTCATATAGGGTCCCCTGCCTGAGCCTTACGGGCTAAAACCCCATGCACAAGTTTACCCGGTGCACAAGTAGCAATATCTGGTGCCAGGGGTCTCCTAGGTGGGGGCTGCCCCCAAATCAGCCAGCTATCTATCTATCTGGAGTGGCTTTTGAGAAATTTTGCCCCAATTTTTGCTCAAAATCACTAATTTTCGCACCTTTTTATAGTTTTTCACCTTCAAAATCATGCTTTCCATCTATATACGTGGTTATATACCTATTTTTAGCTATTTTGAACCTACTTTTGGCTACTTTTAACTGATTATTAGCGATTTTTTCCCCTTTCTGCCTTCTTAACCTTGAAAAAGCCTATATATTGTGCCCCCGCCAGCCCCCCCCAAGCACCCCCAGCCCCCTAGCCCCCCAGCCCCCCCCAGGCCCTCCAGGCTGCCCCCAGAAAATTTTTCAGCTATCTATCTCTCCGGAGGAGCGATTTGCTATCTATCCAGCCCCCGCGAAGGCCAAAAGCTTGGAGACCCCTGTCTGGTGCCAATGTAGACCCGGTGCTCAAGTACACGGCCCCTGTCCTTGAGCACTGGGTCTTCATGGGCACTGCAGGGGTGCAGTATGGGGGTTGGAGGGAGGGGGTTACCCCCCAAACGCCCCAGCTATCTACATATCTATCTCGCGATTTTTCCTTCCGAAGCTTGAAAAACCCTATATATTGAACCTCTGCGAACCCCCCTCCAAAAACAACAAGTATACACATGATTAGCGATGGAAAGGCGCCATTTGAGGGCGCCAAAGTACGCTGCATCATGGCGCCCTTCTACTACTTTTGCTACTTGTGCACCGGTACAGTGCCCTTATGTCCTTAAGTCCTTTAACGCTGCCTCTGCAAATACATTTAGTCATGCAAACGGGAGATCTGAGGAATACAAGCATGCATTTACTACCAGACTAGGCCGCAATTTGTAAAAACGTAATGTAGTATTCAGACGCCTGAATAAGTAGCTAAAATGTGTCAAGTGCCAAAAATCGATTTAAAACTGGTGAATGTGAACGAAACTTTGCTCAAAATGGGCTACACAGTGAAGTAGCAAGTTTGACTCTATTTTGGTTAGATTCATTTGTTTACATTTATTTACGTGTGAACATTTGTAATTCGAAGCCAGGTTAAGAGTTCGGCATTGTTATTCACTGTTGCTGCTGTTTTATTCACACCTCCAGTAGGAATTTGATTGAAATTGGATATTGGGGCTGGTACACAGTTGCGCGCGGCGGCTTTTAGAAAACCGCTAAAACTGAAATTTGTATCGGTACTTCACATTCGAATTTGGTGCTCAGTACACTGTAGATTTCTAGATTTCAGCAAAATATTTGTGTAGCTTATTCTCAAAAAGTTTTTCATCATTCCCCTATTGCATGTCGTAAATATAACAAAAACAGAATATGCAGGATTGGCTACCATTCACACCACGCTTCGCTGCGCTTTTATAACTTTTCGCTCACAAAATTTTCTTGCCTAATCACAATCATTTTATTTTAAAACATCACGTTGTTGTTTACTTGCCTTAGCAGGGCACTTAATATTCCTATCTTCCTTGAAATTTCACATGCGCGACCAAACAATCCAGAAACCCCCCCCTAGGGTTCAAACGGGATTGACTTTTCGGGATCGGGATCGGGATCGGGATTCACTTTTTGAGATTTCGGGATCGGGATCGGGATCGGGATTGGGGTTTCGGGATCGGGATCGGGATCGGGATTGGTTTTTTGAGATTTCGGGATCGGGATCGGGATCGGGATTGGCCGGGATTGGGGTCACGGGATCGGGATCGGGATTGGGATAGGCATTTTTCCGGGATCGGGATTGGGTTCTAAGGATAGATATTTTGGCCATTTTTCTGGCATTCACAGTTGTTCATAAAGGTCTCAAAACACTGTTGGATGCCAGAAAAGTGGCATAAAATTGACGCTGGGGGTTTGCATCCACTTTTTTGCATGCAAAAACGTCATGATTTCACTTTTTATAATTTCCACTAATTTTTCCGGGATCGGGATCCCGGACTTGGGAGTTTCTCGGGATCGGGATCGGGATTTGAAAACTTTCGGGATCGGGATCGGGATCGGGATTGATATTTTTGAGATTTCGGGATCGGGATCGGGATCGGGATTGGGGTTTCGGGATCGGGATCGGGATCGGGACTGGTAAATCCCGGAATTTCACGGGATCCGGGATCGGGATCGGGATCCCGTTTGAACCCTACCCCCCCCCCAATTTTTCCCCCTCAAAAAACAACAAAAAACAATTTGTAACCCCCCAAAATCACAGATCTGCACCCCGCGCGAAATCTGCACCACGCCTCCATCAGCGACGATTTTCAGCCCCCCAGGCAGTGAAAATTTGGCGTCATCCGAAGCCACAGTGGGGGAGGATTTAGGAAATGCTGACGCCTGTTTGGAGGCACTGGCTTCGAGACACAGGTGCGTGATTTTGGCTGAAATTGTGTTTGAGGGCCTGAAATTTCGTGAGTGCAATTAAAAATCGACAGAAGCTCCTTGAGAATGTCAAAATGAGATGTCACCAAAATTTTGCGACAGATTTGGGTAAAATTTTATCATTCACATGCATAAAAATAATTTATTGCTAAAAATAAAAGTTGCTTAAATAACATTTTTAGATTTTATGTTCGCATCAGAGAAGATAACTTGAGGTGCTTTTATTAGTTTCTCATGCATTTAAATATCGCTAGGTGCCGGTAAAGTACCCCAGGTGCCAATCCCAGATCTTGTAAAATGTCATGCAAAGTATCAAAAGTTATGTATAATAAATGTCAAAAAAATTCCATTTACCGGTCGTTGGACATTTTACAAGGGATTTGACATGACTTTTGACACTTTGCGTCACATAAGACATTTTACAGGATCTGGGAGTGTCCCCAGATCACCCCAAACCTGAAATCCACCACTGTACCTAATGGTTGCGCTTCGTTTCCCTGAAATTTCGCACCGTATTCAATGAGCCCCTCCCAAAAATTGCTCTCTGAACACCTCCCGGGCACCCGCCTTTTTATCGTATCCAAATCTGGATACCCCAAAACACCACCAATAATAGGATACCCCCCATTCAGGCGTCTGCTAGCCCAAGCGGACACCCTAGCCGCATTAGCCCCCCAACTCCGCGACGAGTTACACTTCCGCATTCGGACGGTTGCCGGCTGTTTGCACAAGGTCAACGTGGAACGCGGGAAAAGGAAGGGGCAAAAGGGGACCCATAGGGCTGATTGTGTTGATGAGGGGGGTCCTGAGGGGGTCCAGGGGGGTGTTGGTGAGTTGTAGAGGGGTTGGGTTTGTTGACAGGGTTGTTGCGTCGTTTTTGTGTGGAAGTTTTGCCTGAAAATTTTTTTTGATGAAGAATTTTCGAATCTGTGATGAACTTTACAAATTTCGAATCTTTTCCAGAATAATGTTGCGGCGTAGGCAATGTCAAACTTAGTTTGAATATATGGTGTCTGTGTGAGAAGACTGTTTGGGATTTTTTTTTACAATTAATTATTTCGGGAAAGTTGGTTTATATTCTCAAAATTGAATACATCAGAAATTGTCGTACTTTTTTTTCCAGCATCTCAGCATTTCTAAACAAAAATTTCTCCCCCCCCCGCTCAGCGGCTCAAGTTCATCTGTGGCTGTCAACTGTAGATTCCATTTTATCCACCTTGGAACTAGAATTGCGCACGGCAGAAAATTACAACGAAGTGCAGCAAGTGCTTGCCAAGCAACAGGTTTGTTTTATTCTTCTTGACTTGTTTTGGCTTGTTGCCAAGTAGGACATTTATGATTTTTCTACATGGTGTTCATCCGCCATATACATGCGTAAAATCCCAGCGTATTGTATTTACATTGATCTGACAGTTACAAATTTAACGTTTAGTATTTAAACTGATCGCTGTAGAAATTCGTTCCTGGTTTATATGTTGGAAGCGTATCGGCCCAACACACACTAGTTGTCACACGAAACTTCGAAAATTCATAAATAAGCTTAGAACATGTTTGAGTTTTCCACAATGAATCATTTTTAGTCTCCGTCAACTGTAGTTGACGGCCACCCGATTGTAGAAAACTCAAATGTGTTCTATGCTGATTTGAGTATTCGAAATTTCGTGTGAAAACTAGTGTGCGCAGGCACAATAGGTGCTGCTGTAGGTGAAAATATGACTGCTGGTGTTCATTCTTTTGATAATCAAACTCTGTTTTCCGTTACCCAAAGCATATGAGTGCTGGGAATAATGTTCGGAAAATTCGAACAATTTTTATTGTTGAGAAGGGGCATGGTTTACAAAAAATTGAATTAGACATCTGGGCCAACACACACTAGTTGACATTGCAAATAAATGTGAACTGAATGTCAACTAAATAACACAAATACTTTTTTATAGCATCACACGTAACAGGGCCCTTTCTCTCTGGGGTCATTTCTACACCTACACAAACTTTTTTCATTAAATTAAATTAATCCGATAGACAGGTACTGTGTTTAACTAGGTACTCATTCCACCCAAATGCGATCGTTTCGATGGATTAGTCACTTGCTTCAGCAAACGTTTCTATAAACAATCGTACTTCATCGTTTACAACACGTTGAGTGAAAATATATTTACTTTACTTTTTTTTCTCGGATTTTTCTCTGATCACCATTCTCTGCATAAAATTTTTTTGCCTTTGTGTCGTGTTACAAATCGGAAAACAAATAAAGTAGACGGTGGGATTAGCTACGGGAAATCAGGGTTTTACTTTTGTGTATTAGGGTCGGAAAAATCTATTTTTTTGAGCTGTCCGGTTAAAAATAGCTAAAAATAGGAAAACAAATCGTCTACAATAGCTTTCAACGCTATTGTTTTTTAATAGATACATTAAATTACATAATCTGAATTAATGGAATTATTAGATAAAGGTTGTTCATGTGAAGGAAATACTAGGCGGTTTTTTAGGTATTTTTTTGACGTGGCAATCCAATAAGTATTTATTAGGTAATTTTTATGATTTTAGGGTGGCTTCGTTTTATGTCGCTATCACTGCTGCTGTAAGCGCTGCTAATATTTTCAACATATTTGCATTTTTATGGAAAAGGTCCGATTTTTACATATTAACTGAAACTGGTTGACACGTGTAATACGGATCACCGGATTATTTTTAGTTTTTGATGATCAAAATACGTTTTAGAAAAAAATTGAGCAGCAGTGCACATTTATTTGTTCATAGGTTGGAATAAATCCGTACTACACAGGGGTAGGTGTCACTTTAACTAAATTCTGATCGAAATGCGCTCCAAATTTCAACAGAATTTACAAATACATTGTGACATTTTGCAACTAAAATAAAAAGCAATTTTCTCCCAGAATAATGTGTCAATAGTCACAATTTATTGCGTTTTTAAGTTTCAGTTTCAACAGAAATGTGAGAAAGTAAAGTGGTTGACTAGGTGGTAATCGTTTTGTTACTCGTACGGTGTGACTCAGTTTGAAAATTTGTTGGGAAAATTTGATATTTGGAGTGAAAGTGTAGTTGCTTGGTGTATTCATTCATACTTTGTCTGTTGGTGAAATAAATATGTAGACAGGATATTTTCTGACTGAAACATGCTATATGCAAATATTTCTGTAATTACATTTACATATTATCTTACTGATATCTTGTATTTTCGAGCAAAATCTCAAACGATTATCTTGTTCATTTGCAGACAATATTATGGAAATGTGAGATTTACAATTTTCTACTGCTGTAAAAAATTAAGTGGATAATGTGACCACCTCCAAAACTGTAGCAACAAGAAGTGGTATTAAATATAACTTAATTAGACAAGAAGTGTATAAAATATTAAATTTCATAATTTAGATATTTTTAGGAATGCTCCGTTTAAACAGACCTCCCGAGTTTCGGAACACACCAATACATTTTTTAAATGAAAACATTTCCCGTGGGTCACCCTGTATCCCCTCCACAGGTGGTGCACTTTTCCAATTTACCTGGGCCATTAGTCACTTCAATCAAAACTGCGTGCAAACTGATTTTATTCATTTTATTTGTGAACTCGTTTTTACGCAAAAATTTCCAGTGCAAAAGTCAAAACGGTCATTATTTACAATTTGATCTAAATTGTAAATTCGAGGTGCTAATTGTTATGATGGATTCTTACAAAGTTCGCAACTTGAAATGGCACATTGAAATTTGATTGCTTTTCAACATAAGTTTCGCGAATGTTTCAGGGTGTCGAATTTCCGTTTTGGCTTTAATTCATCCGCTGCCCAAAATTGAAATTTTGACCATTTGCTGCCGGGATTTACAAGTCCCATTGGCAATTTATGCTACCGTAATTTTTGGAATTCATGTGCAAAATTTCTAGATCTGAGAAGGAAAATTTCAAAATCGTGACAACTTACAAATTTTAAAATACGTCAAGCTCAGACAAAAAGTCAGCTTGTACGAGATAATTATTTGATTGCCGCTTCACATGCAGTAAAAACCTGTCTTGATTTTTGTCACTTGACAAAGTGCAAAATTTGTCAACTATTTTACTTGATTACTTTATTTTACCCCAGTTACGGTAGCCGAATTTACTGCGCAATTTAAATAGTGCAAATAAAACGGGCGGGTCACAATTTTCGCGTAAATAGAAATCCGGTAGCCGAGCAATAAGCTAAATAGTAAACGGTGTCCAATGTCACACCTTTGCGCTGTCTGCAAATTTGCGAATTAGCGTTGCGAAATTTCGCTTTTATTCTACTACTTTTTGGGGTCTACTCTCATCGTTGAGTGTGAATATTCGGTAAAATTGTAAGGGTTCCTTGTTCAGTTGTAATAATTTTTTGGAATATTGGATTCTAATGGGGGCGCTCGCATACCCTGTAACATGTGAAATGCTCTGTAAAATGTAAAATGTCACGCAAAGTGTCAAAAGTCATGTGAAATGACTTTCAAAATGTAAAATGTCATGCAAAGTGTCAAAACTCATGTTAAATGCCCAGTAAATGTAAATATCATGCAAAGTGTCAAAACTCATGTTAAATGCCCAGTAAATGTAAATGTCATGCAAAGTGTCAAAACTCATGTAAAATGCCCTGGAAAACTGTAAAATCGGTTTGCCATTTTACAGGGCATTGTACATGAGTTTTGACACTTTTCATGCCATTTTACATTTTCCGGGGCATTGTACATGACTTTTACATTGCATGAATTTTTTTACAAAATATGGCTGATTCCGCAAGTGAACAAGTGACAGGAAGTTGTAGGTGATAAAGGTCATAAGTGGTAAGTAAAGTGACAAAGTGCCGCTTTCAGTCGCAAATTTACTTATCACTTATCAGGTTTCATGTGTCATGACGTTCCACTTCCCTTGTCCCTTACCTAGTTGCAGAAAAGAAGCTTTTATATCACTCAATTTGGCTAATTTCCAAATGCTATTTCATCCTGTCAGTTCAGGTAATGTGCACTTCCCACAAAATTTATGCTGGTTGAACTTGCAGCTGGTTATTTCGCGTCAGTTTGAATGAGAGGTGCCAAAATTTTAATGTAAATTTCTGAGAGATGTTTTCATATCTTGAAGGGTTTTGTATATTGTGGGAAATAAAAGGAAGAGGGTTCAAGATTCATTCCATAATTTTTCCCAAATTTTCAAAATTTCACTCAACTTGCTTTTTTAGAATCAATATATCAATTTGTGTCTTTTTGGCAAGCCAAAAGGGAACAATTTCTAAATTCCTGTCAAACCAGCTGTTGAAACAAATCTTTTTGAACATTCTCATTTCTGATGTCAGCGGAAATTTTAGCATTTATGCACATTTTTGACCATAAGCATTTGTCTTGGTCAAAACTAGTACTGGTTACGTGTGATGACATTTTCTAAGTATTATTTATGTAGTTTCCTTAGTGCAACTTGTGCAATTTTGTAGTGCAAAGTGTGCTGTAGTTTATTTATTTTTACTCAAATGGCTAATGAGTACTTCCCTTTTCACTGAAACTATATTTCTCTCAGATATCAAGAAATTTTCTTAGGGCAATATCTCATGGGGCAGTCGCTACATTCATAAAGACTGGCCCAAAAGGATAATTATTCCCAACTTTTATGATCCAAGTTATTTACAATCACATCTTGATACCGTCCTACCGTAATCCCCTGATTCTGAGTTTACGAAACTGTTCGTTTTAGTTAACTGGACAACATTTTACATTCACATATTTATGCAATTTTTAATTGCGGCCCTTACACATCAGGGTCACAAGTGACAAATGACTAGTGTCCAGTTATCATGGTCATAGTATCATTGCACTTTATTGGAGTTGTTATTGGGTTTTTGGGGGTTGATGCCTGGCGCTTAATTTTGCATTCTTTTGGAAATTTGGCCTTGAGCTTTATGTGTGTACATTGTTTCAGATTGTTTTTCCTTGAATTTTCCTGTGACTTTGAATAGAAATTGGTCTTTCAAAAAATTGGGTACGCAGCGGTTTTAAAAACTTGAAAACCGTTTAAAAAAAAAGTTGTAGCTGAAATTTGTTACATGTATTTACTAAGAATTTCGCATAAAATTTGTCTGAACCGCTGTCTCAATGCTCTCGATGAAATACCAATTTATCTACATCAAAATAAAATCTACTTTAAATTACCTATACTCTAAAAACAGTGTCATTGCATCTTTTACTTTACAATTTTGGTACCCCCACCTAACAGGTCAGCACATTCCACGCCCCAATATTAGGCGTTGCCCAGTCAAATCAACCATCACTACTGGAACCTCATTTCACGCGTTTACATTCCGCGCGCGAATCCCCATACTTACAGTAAACGTGAGTACGCATTTGTACACTTGCGAACTCACCGGGGACCGTTTTAATACACGACTGCAATAGGGAAGGAGGGGGCGGCAATGATCAAAGTGATTTATCGCCGCTGATATGATAGCGCGACGGCATGTACATTTCCATGCGACATTGCGCATGATGTGAGGCTGTAATTTGGTTCGCTGTGTTTGGGTGTCACATGAACGATAGGCATGTGATGGCAGATTTCTGGCATTGGTGACCTTCGTGTTGACCATGATTTTAGTGGATTAGTTCGGTTTGAAGTTGATTGTGGTTCGGAATTGGGTTGGAGTGGGATTTTGATTCGTTTGTGGCGTTCGATGTAGATTTTGGTTCAAAAGCATGGTCATACCTTTGCAATTTGCATGTGCAAAACGAACTAAATTTTAAGCCTGCGTGTTGTGCTTATCAATGATCCCCATTGGCATGCGTATCGTCTTGCCTAAGTTCCATCAATATGAAACTCAAGGCAGTTGTGGTTTTGCAAACTACATTCTGCTCATCTCATGCAAATGTACCAGTTCGCATACTTATTCACTTGAAACCAGGTGTACTCACCTGTTCAAATTCAAATGTCACCCATGGCCAGTTTTGTGTGCACAACGGTGCACTGCCTGTGTTCGTGATGCGTTGCTGCAGTGCACTGCG
This sequence comes from Sphaerolaimus hirsutus, assembly GCA_964036195.1. Taxonomy (NCBI): domain Eukaryota; kingdom Metazoa; phylum Nematoda; class Chromadorea; order Monhysterida; family Sphaerolaimidae; genus Sphaerolaimus; species Sphaerolaimus hirsutus. The sequence goes on along the minus strand of OZ038458.1, from coordinate 5,105,865 downwards.
TGCGTGCGTCAAAGTGGCAATAAATTGAGCCGGAATTTACGGCTGTGGATTTGAGTGTGTTTGACTTGTGAATTTGAACCGGTACAGTGCGTTCATACGACTGGTGGATTTTTCTGTCATGCATGATTTTTACATGCAATCTCATGCACTTTATTCCATAGAAACTTTTCCGGCGCCCATTTTTCAATCAAATTTCACGGATTACGGTAGTGCACCGCCCTGCAGTTGAATATTTGGCTATCATTTAAATACCTGCTTAAATATTTGCACTGGCCGCACCTGGCGTCGGGCCAAATTTGAAGCCATGTGGCATCATTAAATGAACAGCCATGGCTCATTTATATCGGCATGATTCAGTGAATGATCATTGATAATTGCTTCAGCACGCTTTCTAGACAATTTTGATTCTAGATTTTTATGGCCGCATGTAACAGTTGTGACCTTGGCTGGCTTTCCTCTGTTGATATAGGGTGTGTCGCTATTTCTGCAACATTTATTACCTTTTCTGAGTTTGGTTGTCCCATATTTTAGGTGACAGCCTTTAGGTACCAGCTATTTAGAAATATGCAGTCAAATTGGAATGTGATATGGATGAATAATGAAACATTGATGTATTTGAGTGATTTGATATGTTGATCATTGTGCTTTTCATGGGTGAATCTGCTGTTTTGATCATTTTTGAGGGGAAAATGTCGATTTTCAAAAAATCTTATGTTCATTTTCTACATAAAAATTACACACGAAGTTGCGAACATTCGTAACAGCAATTTTAACAGTATGAACAGCGATTTTATTTTGCTGGAACACCGTGCAAATGCATGTTACCGTTTCATTTTTATGGGCGTGGCTGTTGTGTAATTTCCACCCCAGATGTTGTATGTCACTTTCGGTTTGACAGATATGTACCGCATTTTCAGAGTGATATGTGTCTATTTTCAAGATATTTTGTCAACATTCAAAATTTCGAACAAACATGACAAAATTTCCATATGGTATATTGAAAATTCACCTGGATTTTTTTGGTAAGTAATCTAGTGTTCATTTGCTGTCGGTGACCAGAATTTTTCAGTGCAATGACCCGAAAATTACTGCCAAAATATGTAAATTCTCGTCTACGTCAAAGCCGTTTTATCATTTCGAGCTGTCAACATTCTACACTATTCTGGTCCATTCCCTAAAATGCGTCAAATTTTGTGGCCGCCGATAATTTTGCATGCAGATAGAAATTTTGCATGGTGCCTTTCGATCATTAAATTTCGCTTAATGCTCAATGAAAAGGGACATCTGCCGCTTCACTTTTGGAACGGCCCGCAGATGTTCGTTGCCAAAATTTTAATGCTTGTGATTTTAGTGTTGGTAGGATAATTTTTTCAAATTTTTTTTTCGAAAACCAAATTTTAAAGTGGACTCCTTTTGGCGAAATTTTTAGTAACCATACCGTGTGAACGAACCATCAATTTTTGTCTTACTGTCATGTGAAGTTTTATTGTTTTTGTAAATATAATTAAATATTAACGTGATAAAGCAATTTTCGCGCGGGTATTTCCCCCACCTTAACTTGAAACAATAACTGATTTTTTAAATGAAAATGAACATTATTTTGTTTGTCTCTCAAAATATATTTTTTTAAACGGACGTTTAAAAATAATTTTCCAACCACACTCTCAAATTGCCATGAAAATTGTCGAAAAACGTTGAAATTTGAACATTGAAATCAGTCATGTATGCCTCATTTTGCGATTATATTCATGGGCGCACATTTTGATATGGGCATAAATATTCTACCTGTAAAATGAGCGGCAATTTTGTATACGCAAAATGCGTTTTACAAATCGAAAATTGTAGGTTCGCCATTTCACAATGTTGGTGATTTAATACCCGGGTGTATGTGTAGGCGTGTGAACTTAGCTTGTCTGAAATTCGAAATTTGTAGTAGAAATGATGTGATGAATTGTGACAAGTGATGGTTGAAATGATAAATACACTGTGAACAAAGTAATTTTGGCACATTGCCATTGATAGTGGTAATTGTGCCATGCTTCGTTTGATTTATTCCATTTATGTCGTAGTGGTACATTTTTACGTGAATTTGTACCAAAATACGTTATACGGTATTCGAATTTCCGATATGCATTGTATACTCGGCGGACCGCAAAGTATGTGCAGAATTCTACCATAATTTGATGAATAAAATGTGCTAAATTTTGTAATAATTAATTTATAGTAAAAACGAAATATTATCATGAAAAAAACTGGATAATTTTTGGTTCATTATTCAAAGAGGTTATGGTAGGTTTCCATACTAAGTGTGATGCCCGCCAAGTATAATAACAAAAATACTATTTTTAGTCATGGTGTGTGATCATTCTGCTTTAAAGTTATCTTTAAATGAACGATTTGTTAGTTCATCGTTTCCATTGTCATTTTGTCCATTGTCAAGTAGAAAGTGCTTTTTACACCCCATTCCAAAATCACCCCAACCCCCACCCCCCCCCCAGTTGGAGACCCCCACTGTTTCATTCCACGTTGACATTAAAATCTAGATGTTGCATCATTCATGCATTAGGCATGAAATGTTGAATGCATGTGATGCTTTTAATTATTACTTGGTTCATTGATGTATAGTGGACATCAATGTTTATTTTCAGGGTGTATTTGTTCGTGAAGCAGGTGCGAAGGAATGTATATATAGGGTTGGAAAAAAAACGTTTTTTTTTAACTCGATGTTTTTTTTTAAAAAAAAACGTTTTTTTTTAAAAAAAAACGTTTTTTTTTTAATAAAAAACGTTTTTTTTTAAAAGCTCCCAGATATAACCTTGTGTCAACATATATAGGTATATCAGACAGTGGCAATACTCTGTGATGTTATATATGACCATATAATGTCTGTGGAGCCATGGGATAGCATTATAAGTGGTGATTTGTGTCAAAAATATCCATTTTTCGTCGACATATCGTTCGTATATCGCCTTATAGTCAAATGTTCGTGACTTCAGGTAAAGTTTGGCATGGAATAGTGATCAAACAAGGTTATAAAACGAGGTTGTTACTTTGGGAGTGAAGTTATACACTGTGGAGGTACATGGAAGCACATTACCTCAATATTATATACTACAGCAACATATGACGGCTTATTAACCCATGGTAGCATATATAAATGGATACTTTGATACTAAAAATGCCACAAAACCAATGAAAACAACCACCAATGTCAATTTGTGTGTGAAATTGCGCGCTTGCGCGCAAAAATTTTGCAAAATACCTAGTGCTTAGTACTAAAAATTCCGGTCGATGTTTTTTTTTAAAAAAAAACATTTCGGACGTCATGTTTTTTTTTTAAAAAAAACGTTTTTTTTTAATAAAAAACGTTTAAAAAAAAACATCGGCCAACCCTATGTATATATGTACATGTGTATTTACTGATGGTTGGATGTAAAGATTTTTAGGGTTACATTCGTAGGCTACTGATTTTAGTGTTCATAATTCTCTTACTGTGAAACTGAATTGTCATTTTCAAGAGAAATATCCTGAAATTGAGTTTCGAATATTTCTATTTATATAGAACTTCGAGGGTTTCTGTCCTAATGCCAGTGCAGTATATTTGCAATACTGTTTACTCGATGCTGAAATTAGCAGTGCGTTTTCTTGCTTATTGTGGTTAATTAAAATTTTATACTGAAAATATTGATTAGAATTTGTAACTGTCAGATCTTCTGTCAGAAGATCACTGAAGTGTTCTTCTGTCCATTTATTAAGATTTCTGTTATTGGTTCTATGCAAACTCGGTGTCAACTTGTTTCCATGTCAATTCAGAGTTTAGTTGACAAGACACAGGACAATTTTCAAGAGCACGCCAGTGTCGAAAAGGAATTAATATTGCTGTGCGCATTTGAATATTGTTTCTCAGCCGTCAACTAAAATCTGAACTAACCAGTTGACACCTGATGACATGTCAACTAGTGTGTGTAGGGCCATTCCAACCACCACCTATTCCATTCCACTTAAAAACTTAAAAAAACAACAACTTTACCCACTCAATTTACAGGCTCTGCAAGCGCGCATTGAATCCGAGGGCCGGCGTCACATTTCCACGCTAAACTCCGCCCACAAAGTTAACCAAGTTCGAGCAGCGAACTCACAATCGGAAACGAGTGTGGCTATAACCTCTGTTCGCGGTGCGGAACGAAAGTGGCATGCACTTTGGCTGAGGAGTTTGGAATTGAGGTGCAGGGCTGAGGAGTGGGCGCAAGTGAGTGGGCAGTGGGTTGAATTTGAAATGGAAACGGATGTCAATTCTGCAGGTGGTCAAGTGACAAGTAAATTTCTGAGTTAAGTGAGTAACTAAAATACCTGTCGTTTGTGACAGGGGTCTCCTAGGGGGGGGGGGCTGCCCCCCCCCAAATCAGCCAGCTATCTATCTATCCCGGAGGCCGCTCAGCTATCTATCTATCTCGAGGCAAAATTTTTGGCTACTACTAGGGTTCAAACGGGATTGACTTTTCGGGATCGGGATCGGGATCGGGATTCACTTTTTGAGATTTCGGGATCGGGATCGGGATCGGGATTGGGGTTTCGGGATCGGGATCGGGATCGGGATTGGTAATTTGAGATTTCGGGATCGGGATCGGGATCGGGATTGGCCGGGATTGGGGTCACGGGATCGGGATCGGGATTGGGATAGGCATTTTTCCGGGATCGGGATTGGGTTCTAGGGATAGAGATTTTGGCCATTTTTCTGGCATTCACAGTTGTTCATAAAGGTCTCAAAACACTGTTGGATGCCAGAAAAGTGGCATAAAATTGACGCTGGGGGTTTGCATCCACTTTTTTGCATGCAAAAACGTCATTATTTCACTTTTTATAATTTCCACTAATTTTTCCGGGATCGGGATCCCGGACTTGGGAGTTTCTCGGGATCGGGATCGGGATTTGAAAACTTTCGGGATCGGGATCGGGATCGGGATTGGTATTTTTGAGATTTCGGGATCGGGATCGGGATCGGGATTGGGGTTTCGGGATCGGGATCGGGATCGGGACTGGTAAATCCCGGAATTTCACGGGATCCGGGATCGGGATCGGGATCCCGTTTGAACCCTAGCTACTACCCCAAAAGACCCCCCCCCCCCCAAATCGCTCAGCTATCTATCTATCTGGAGTGGTTTTTGAGAAATTTTGCCCCAATTTTCGCTCAAAATCACCAATGTTCGCACCTTTTTATAGTTTTTCACCTTCAAAATCGTGCTTTCCGGCTATGTACATGGTTATATACCTATTTTTATCCATTTTATACCTACTTTTGGCTACTTTTAACTGATTATTAGCGATTTTTTCCCCTTTCTGCTGTCTTAACCTTGAAAAAGCCTATGTATTGTGCCCCCGCCAGCCCCCCCCCCAAGCCCCCCCCCAGAAATTTTTTTCCAGCTATCTATCCCTCCGGAGGAGCGATTTGCTATCTATCCAGCCCCCGCGAGGGCCAAAATCCTGGAGACCCCTGGTTTGTGAATTTACATGTCACTGGCTGTCACTGTTGGCTTGTCACTTGTGATGTGACTTTGCTTACTACTTATGACTTTTTTGTCACTTGTCCACTTGTAGAATTGTACCCATGTTATCCCAGGACGCCATAGGCGTTCTGTCTTTTCTTTCCTTCTTTCAAAAATTATTTTTGGAAACATCCCGTTAAAAACAAACACTTTAAGTCAGTGAATAATAGGTAAAAAGTTTTTATAAGTGTAAATATAGAGACTTATGTATAAAAAGTTATGTCTATTACCGTCATATAGTGTTCAACTGTAGAGTCATCAAATACCTACTGTGTTTGTTTCTGCTTCAAAAATTCAATTTGCATAGACTCTTCTCGTATAGTCGCTGCACACACTGGTTTACTAATGGATTTTTTTGTAAACTCATAAATCAGTCTTGAACGCATTTGAGTTTACTGGAATGCATTATGTTCACTCTCCGTCAACTGTAGTTGACGAACACCAAATTCCAGTAAACTGAAATGACATTCATAGTTGATTTATGAGTTTACTAGAAATTTTGTCTACTGGCAGTAAATTATCGTAGTGTGTGCAGCGCCATGTCGCCGTTCACCGAACGTTATAAGTGACCTCGGCAAGGATATTTTTTATGTGCACTACCCGCGTTTTCATTTTTTAAAAATGGCAACTGCATCATCTTTTAATACGCGGCAAAATCGACATTTTAGCGAATCGTTGAAAATAATTGACTCGAATTACGTGAGCAATAATTCCGGCGATGTGTGTTCACAATTCGGCAATTTATGCGGCAAATTTCAGATGCGTATTGTGCGTAATAGTGGGAACGACCTTGGTACCTGTTTGGTCATTCTGACTGCTACCGTAACCCAACGAATTGTCGTGTATGAATGTAGCGTCAAACATTTTCCATCTCGATTATTTGAAATCGATGGAAATGGTACCTATTGTTATTTTACTGGAACCCGTGATTATGTATTGATCACTTGTGATTCAATTTGACATTTTGTGAGGTCATTTTCTATGATCGCCGACAGTCGGAAATTTCATCGAAAATCGGATTATTTTTGTAGGATTATTGCCGCCATTTTGCGTTAAGGCGGTTTTGCATGGTTTCGATAAACAAGAAAACCTGTGCGCTTTTGCCGCTAAATGCCCCAGTTTTACTTTGGAAATTAAATTTAATGACAGGTTTTGCGCTACTTTACCTGGTTGACAAATGTTTTCCGAATAAAACGTTTTTGCGTTGCTCGCTTTTTTATTAAAAATAGAATTTTAATAGAAATGCGCCAGGTTTCACAACCATAATCAGGCTATAAAATGCCCGGTTTTCCTATTTTCACATGATTCTGATCCATTCCCTTTAGTTGTTCAAACGCACTTTCCTTTCAAATTACCAATTTCTCGAAAAAAAATGCCCTGAAAACAGTGGATTTGAGTGTTTCAAAGTAGCGGCATACTTCAAAGGGCCGTGCCGCTCGTTTTCATGAATGTTCATGGTTCTTTAACACGATACAAACACAACTTTTATGAGCCTTTTCATTTGCGCACGACTGCATTTTCTTTGTATTTTGCGCAATTTTATTGTCGCTCATTCTATGCATAATCCGGGGTACATATGGCAGTTATATAATGCATTTTCACCCGTACTAAATTTTATTCTGGCCTACTAATCACTGATCGCTCGATTTTAGTGCCCCAAAAATCCCTTTTGGAAAATGGCCAAGACGCACGTATGGCGCTAAATTCAATTAGAACGTAAGGCGCCCCACGCCTGAGTAAGCGCATAAATTTTGAGAAATACCATCTCCGCAATGGGCCCACACACTAGTTGACATTAAAATTCGTGTCAACTAAATTCAACTAAATTTTGGTAAACCAAGTAATTTTCACCTTCTGTGATAGATGCCGCGGACAACTCGCCTAAAAACAGGCTATCAATTCACCCTAACGCGCGCCTTACCCGCGCCCTATATGCGCCTTAAATCTGCCCCCTGATCACACGAGATTGCGTGACTGAAACCAATATTGCATCGAGTGCGGTGCACTGGGGCGTTATTCGGATCGCGGCCAAATTTTACACACCCGGCCCTTATGTCATGTTTATTCTTTAATCATGTCTGTTTTGGGCTAAATTAATTGCACACCTGTGCGCCACCGCATTTTAGCCTTTAAATTTGGCCGCTTTTAATGCGGTGTGGCCCATTTTGCGGCGATTTTTATTTAGGATTAGCTGATTTGGTGCGCTGCGTGTGATCGGTTTATTATCAATTTTTGGTTGACTAATGCGCGATTATATCTCCTTGTTACATTATTTTATTGCGTGGTATATAAGTCGATTATACCCGATAAAATGTCCCATTTCTTTCTTTTGTTTGAACAACGGACATTTCTTTTAGCTCTCTCACAAAACGAACGTTTTCTGTATTTCCACTGTTCGAAAATGCACCTTGCGGAATTGTTTTTGTGTCATTGCAATTTGGTTTGCAGGGTGTCCAAACAAAGATGGATTGTTTGAATGAAATGGCAATGTTTGCCATGTTCTTCAAAGGTTAAACTGCACCCATTTTTGTTGCTAGGAAGATTGTCAATTTGTATTTACATTTATTTGTGAATAAGTGTGTATTTTCGATCTTTCATTCTAGGTATTTTATGTGCCCAATCATTGGAAAATTTCCATTTTTTACTGACAGTTAACATTTTACATCCTGCATCATAGTCTTTGTAAAATGTCAAATTTCAGCAAAGCATTATGATATAAACAAATATGTATGTGTCTGTTTTTAGTGTTTCTGGAATGCTTCAATTTTCACTCGGAAATACATTTTCGTTTTCCATCAATCACTCTGGATTTTGTGATGTGAAATGCATGTTTCTATTGTAGAAAAGTCATTATTCAAAGCCAGTTGGGAAGCCTTGAGAAAATGTAATTTGATTTGGCACATGCTGGCACCAAGATTGCACTTTCGTGTGTTCTTTTGACTTTTTTTTAAATTTGAGTGATCGTGTTTTTTAATTCAATTTTCTGTAAAGGACAAGTTCCCGCAATATTTCTCGATTTGAAAGTACATAATTTGTTTTTCGTAAACTCGGGCAGGGACGTATCCAGGATTTTTGAGCGGGGGGGGGGGGCTGCTTGTTTACGGAGGCCGGCGAGGGGGGGGGCTCAGCCCCCCCCCCTAAAATTTAGGCTACATAGTGGCGGAATGGCGCCATGTCGCTGGCGCCATTAGTAGGCGCCACGCCATGGCGCCATTGGCGTTGGCGCCAGCGCCATGGAACGCTGTATATGTATGTAAATATACATCAAAACAGCAAAACGCACAACATTGAGTGTAATTATAACGATATGCGTCCACATGGAGCAAATTTGATGATAATACCTTATGTCTGGTGAAGATTGCGCGCTTGCGCGCAAAATTTTTTACACTGACGTTGAAAAAGACTCAAATTCCGGTCACTTTCTGGTCTCGCCCCGGCAGGGGGGGGGGCTGCAGCCCCCCCCCCCCCCCCCCCGCCCCCCCTGGATACGGCCCTGAACTCGGGTGACGTATTGCTATACAATTTTGGACCAGAACGTATTTGTGTATATGTATAACCCGGATTTCTGATGTTTGAATTTCATTCGCTTCAAAAAATAGTTAATTCCGTCCTTAATAGTTAATTTTATGTTTATTCGAAATAACTCCACAATTCTTTTCTTTGGCTCAGTGCCAACTTGCCGTTGCGCATTTGACGCGGTGCTTAATTTGACTGTTTCATTCCGGTCAATTGTATAGCAATAAGTCACTCGATTTTATGGTGTGAAATTGTTTCTAAATATATTTTCTGGTCCCATGCGCTTAGCGCGCAAATGCAGCGCATTTATCACTCAAGCTTAAGTGTGTTTTGTTTACTGCATGATTTTCATGCTCGCTGCTATGCTGAAATGTGTATATATTAGGTATATACCACATGCTTATACATGTACATGGAAAGTTAAGTGGAAATGTATATTGAGAAAAGTTTGGATCAATAATGTGTGCATTCGTGGCTTTTCAATCGTTTTTTTGCTCCACATTTTTTGAATTGGAACTATTTATATTTACCTATCCTATTCTGCTTGTTTTTGTTTTTTTTCTATATGCTGTCAATCCATCTACATCTCCAAAATACTCACTTATTACTGGCAACGTGCCAACTTCTCGAAGTTAATCCCCCTGGCATTTATTGCTACTGAGTTCTGAATGCTAAAGTCTGAAGACTATAGGCTTTATTAGCCATTCACATTTATTGGCACATTTTTATTGCATGTAAATATGTATGTGGATTTTAGATTTATGTATGTGGACATTTGAAGTCTGTAGATTGAGTTTGGTTGTAGGGTGGAGACACTGTATTTTGTGCCTTGTAAAATTTAGGCTCCTTTATACTATTTTACCAGAAGCTTCAAATTGGTTCAAACCTGACATCCTGATATACTGGTCACTGGTTAACAAAATGGTTTACCTGGTTTAAAAGTTGGAGCAAAAACAAAATGTGAAGCATGTAGTGTGGGCAGGCTTGTTATATGAACCTCTCCCTGTAAAATCTCGAAACTTTCTCGAAACAGTTTCTATACTTTCCCAAGTGGTGTGGTCATAAAACTGGAATTTGAAATCGGAACCTTGAAGATTTTCATGCCTAAACTTTACTTATTTTATTATGTTTCAAGCGCGCGGTATATGGGAATTTTCATAGTAGAAATTATTATGTAAAATCACACGGCTAGGATTCAATGGTAAAATAGCTACTACCGTATTTCTTCTAATAGAAGAGCGCCGTTCTATTTTTTCGTCAACTTTTTTACCTGCCGTTCTATTAGAGGTGCCGTTCTATTGGAGCCTGCCGTTCTATTTGAGGTATGCCGTTCTATTAGAAGAAATACGGTATATATTTCCCTTTTACTTGCCGGATGTAAATGGTATAAAAATATTTATAGACACCTTGCAAATTCCTTTAGTCGCTTGTTAGCAACCTACTAGCAAATTCCTTTAGTCGTTTGTTTGCAACCTACTACATTAGGGTTCTTATTTCGATAAATGCACACATAAGGGTATAAACAACCTTTGGAGTTATGGCATTGTAAATTGTGCAAGTTGAAATGTCACTTGAAACAGTTAAAGTGAGTAATTGTGCCTCCTGGCATTTTGCCAGACATTGTGTCGGTCTGAAAAAGTTAGTCTTTGTCTACTTTAGGTGTCCGGATCCAATCCCGACAATGTCAAGTGTTAAGAAAAGTTGCAATTGCATGTCAAGTGGCGATCATAAATTCTTCTATGTTTTGTAACTTGTAAACCAAAATGTCATCTGCTATAACCTGTAACAAATTTGTCAATTTTCCTGTTTATTGGAACTTGACAAGGTGCTTGACATTGGCCTCGCAATTTTCACGATTTCAAATCAATATAAATACTTTGGATCGCTGGAAAATAAGTTGTTTTATCCTCAAGTCATCCGGAAACGGAAGTGAAAATGTGCCGCGTGAAATGTTTCCCCGCCAATGGCACCTCAAAGTGACCGAGTGCAAACATATCACCATATATTTATCTCGCATAAAGGTGGTCTCAAGTCATGTTGCATTACGTCGCTACCTGTCAGATTATCACACATCTTCGATGCGTCATTTTACCAATATTAAAGTTGTGCACACCAATATTTCTAAATATTTGTCGTTCGTGGATTGTGATGACTGATTCGAGGAATCCTTGCCAAAGTTACAAATTCATTGCATGTCAAGTTCCAAAAATATTTCACCGTACGTCACGTGAGATGAATTCTTTGTTCAAGTAAAAGTAAATATTCAAGTAAAATATCGTCTATTTTTTAGAAATTTTATTTTCGCCGCTTCACATTGATATGCAATTTGTACCCTTACTCGATTTTTCGCACTTTCTTGTCATTTCGCACTGACATCTTTGACTTAACATGTGGCATTGGATGCAGTATCTGCAAGTTTATAGTCTTTGATTTACTTTTTTTTATAAGGAACATGGCATTTTAATGTTTGGTTTTTTCCCCGATATGCCCTGAAATTTTATGCTGAATGAAATTGGGAATTTTTAATAATTTTTAGTATTGATGCTTTTTTCGAAAAAAATATTTGTAAATACCGTATTACCTCGAATTACCCCCCCCCTTGAATTGACCCCCACCCCTTGAAATAACCCCTGCCCCTCGAATCAACCCCCGCCCCTCGAATTAACCCCTCAAATTTTGCTGGCGAAATAATAAACCCCCATGGTTTTTTTTTTCGAGCAGGGCCGTATCCAGGGGGGGGGGGCTGCAGCCCCCTCTCCCGGGGCGAGACCAGAAAGTGACCGGAAAATTCGACTTTTTCAACGTCAGCGTAAAAAATTTCGCGCAAGCGCGCATTCTTCACCAGAAATACGGTATTATCATTCGATTTGCTCCATGTGGCCGCAAATCGTTGTAAGTACACTCAATGTTGTGTTTTTGCTGTGTTGTATGTATATTTACATACATATACAGCATTCCGTGGCCTACTAATGGCGCCAGCGCCATGGCGCTATTCCGCCACTATGTAGCTAAAATTTTAGGGGGGGGGGGCTCAGCCCCCCCCCCCCTCGCCGGCCTCCGTAAACAAGCAGCCCCCCCCCCCGCTCAAAAATCCTGGATACGTCCCTGTTTTCGAGGTAATACAGTATCTATAAAAGACTTCAACAACCCAAAATGATGGACCCTAACTTCAGATTCAGGACCTTATTTATGACATTTCTCTTATTAGAACGCCCTTTCAAATTCTAGTTTACAACCAAAGTGGACAATCCAAATTTCACGGCGCGTGAAAACCTCAACATTTACTTTTCACCCCCCATTGTGTCATGTTTACATTTGCCATTTGAAATACACACATTTTAATCCTGTTAGTGTTAGAAATCTTGCTGCAAACAGCCCGGGACGCATAAAATGTGTCTATTTATATTTGAGAATTTAAGTAGACTACATTTTACACAGGTTTTAGGCTGGAATTTTTATCAATGGAGAAAAGAGTGTTAGGTGTTATACCTTACTTTTCTTGCGGTATCATATTGTTGCAATTTGCCATAATAATACATACAATGGGCCATTTGCCCACGCGTTCAGTGTGTGATTGTGCTAACGTGCTTACTGGGTGTTCTTGTAGCTGGCGGTGCCCAAACACAAATTTTCTATGGCGGGCACCGCGAGCTAGCAGAATGCTTTTCTATGTGAAATTGTGCGCCGGTTATCTTTCGGCGCCAGCTTGCCGAATGCTTTATGTGCCGCCTCTTTTAGCATTACTGATTCATTTTCAGTGTAATGTGTGTTGGCTATAATTTTGCCGCGTTTTTTTCTTCCTGCGCGCGGAAATTTTTCTTAAAATGTGAATAAGTGTGAGTGATAAGATAAGATTTTTTTATTCACTGACCTGGCATTACTGCGGCACCAAGGGCAGTTTTTTAGTGTATCTGATTCGAAAATTGAATTAAATTTCTCCTAATTTCTCACATTTGCATTTCAGTTCAACGAGAACTTGCCGGCCGATATCGATCAGCACAATTTGTCGATCGTCTCGCTGACTTCCCCTTTTACGGACGCCAGTAATTTGGCATCAAATTTCGCAAATTGTGGCGCCAAAAAACCGAGCCAGCAGCCGAGCGAGAAACGAAGAAGGTTGAGCAGCGATTTTGCGCCAGTTTCAGTTCCGAATGACCCGGAAATGTTGAGTCAAGGGGAGGATGTCCAGCGGGATTTGGTGGAGTATAGGGATAATAATGTGAGTACCAAATTTGGATGCTTATCGATGTCTAGTGCTATCTCCAGACCCTGTAAAATCTTAAATGTCATGCAAAGTGTTATAAGTTATGTAAAATGCCCAGAAAAACGGCATTTAACATAACTTGGCACTGCATGACATTTTGCAGGGCATTTTACAGGGTTTGGGAGTGGCACCCGGGCTGTTGTTCTGTGTGTACATCTGCACACTGCCTGTGTTCGTGATGCGCCGCTACAGTGCACTGCGTGCGTGCACAAACTGCCGCTGCGTGTTATTCAGGGCATTCTACACCAGTTTTTACACTGCATTACATTTGACATTTTACAGGGCATTTTGCGGGCTCTGGGACTTCCCACTGGGGGCAGTCCCAGACCGTGTAAAATGCCTGTCAAATGTCATGCAAAGTGTCAAAAGTAATGTCAAATGCCCGGTAAAATAGCAAACGTACGTTTGCCATTTTACCGGGCATTTTCCATGAATTTTGACACTCTGTATGACATTTAACAGGCTCTGGAACTATTCCCAGGTCAAATTTCACTGCCTCTCCTCACCACCCGTCACACTCCAATACCCCCCCCAGGGCAAAGTGCTTCCGAACGACTTGCATTCGGTGCCCACTGGCGACGGGGGCTACGCGAGCTGCGAGCATTCCATGCACGAGGCCCTGGTTCCCAACAGCTTGACTGAGGGGGATTTGGTGAACATCCAGGACAGGGCTGAAGTGGTTTGTTGTGGTTTTGAATGGGGTTGATGTTTTTTTATGTAAAAACGCCATGGCGCTGGCGCCATGCCCAAAACTTAATGGTGCTTGGCGCTATTTTTCGGTGGTACTTGGAACAAAAACGCCTGGCTCGAAACTGTTGGCGCTTTTTTCATTCTACTCTTGTTTGATTGAAGTTTGATTTTGGGGATTTCCTTCAGCCCTGGGTGTCGGATTTTGATCGCTCCTGCGATTTTTGTTTCTTAAGTATACCGGCTATCGAACCAGTTAAGCCACCAGAAGTCTCGACCTCTCAAAAGACCAACCTCAACACAACTCTCCCAAAACTTATGTCTCCAAATAAATTTCCCAGGCGGCCACAGTAGCCCGTTCCCGTTCCGATTACACCATGAGTTACTACAAACTCGCACCGCTGGACGACGCCGGCTGTACGGATACTGAGACCCCAAGATTACCCGCACATTTGGCACAGTGCCAAAATGACAGCGGTAATCAGATAATGAGCGATAGTTTGTTGGTGCAGGCGAATAGTGACGGTGGGGAGTCTGAGAATGAGGAGTCTAGATTAAATGACACTGCTGAAGGAGCTGAACTGCAGGTAAGGGAACTGTTTTGGGTGTATGTGTAGCTTGAGGCGGGCGCATTTGAAAAATATTAAATGGATACACGGCCGTTTGGCGGGACGAAAATCAACTTCCACTGAAACATTTCCAATCTGGCGAGAAAAGAAATATGGCATTTTACACAGTAATGGTTTGCGCCAATTATCTTTGGCGCTCTTTGTTAAGTGGCGCCACTGTTGTGTATTGCGCAGCAGAGTTGCGAAAGCGTATTTACGCTTACCCGAAATACCCGGGTAAATGGGTATTTATACTTACGTTTACGCTTACGCTTTCATAAAATACCCGTACGTTTTATTACGCTTTTCCGGCCGAAATACCCGGGTACTAAAAGCGTAAAAAAGCTTTTCACGCGGTCAAGTTTTATGCCTTTGAAAAACCGTAAAACCACAAAAAAGAAAGTGAACATGACTGCGTACCGAGAATGAAGCATGAACTCCGAGTTAGAAGATGATGATGATTTAGGTGTTGCTGCTGATGAATTGTTATCAACATCTAAGGGCAGACTACCAAGTGGACGTCCGAAAAATGTCAATCAGGGCTTGATTTGGGAAGATTTCACTCAACAAAAATAGACAAATTGTGGTGATCACAATGAAAAAATTCATATGCATTTGCAAATGAAAGGATGAAAAAGTGAATGAAATTGATAAATAATTTCATCTAAAAGTGATAGCAAGGGTGTTTTCTGGATGCTTAACAGCAAGAGCACTCTCTTAACAATTTTTACGCTTACGCTTTTTTTTACGCTTTCCTATGTATTTTAAAAATACCTTACGCTTACAGTATCCATACTTCAAATTTGGAAAGTGTCTTTACGCTTACGCTTACGCTTTCTAAAAATACCGGTATTTGAACAAAGCTGTTGCGCAGTGGCGCCTTCCGTTTTGACATGTGTGATCACAAGAACTCTGCAAGTGTATTCATATTCGATGATAATTTACATAATTGACCATCCTTCTACTCTCAAATCTAGCTCAACTCAATTTCAAAATTTATCAAATATCGCCCATTTCCAGGCGGTCCTGCGGCTACTAAACGAATCCGAAATAAATCGACCGGCAAAATCTCACGCGCACAGCCAAATCGACTCATCCGACACTCAATCCCAAGTTCATTCCCGATTTGGAACTTTAGCCTCTCAACAATCGTGCTCAACGGGCACAAAGTGGGAAAGTTTGAGACAGGGTGCTGGAAACACTCGTTCCGGTTACGGTAGGGATACGGTAGCTCACCAGCCGTGCGGTTGTCACGGATGCGTGGGAACCGATAGTGAACAGAGTGAGGGGGATGAGCGTGCGAGCGAGCATGGACAGAAAGGTGGGTGGTTTTGTGGATTTTTTTGTATTATCGCCGATAGTTGGAATTCGGTGATATGACGTTTTTTTAAATACTTGTGTCGATGTTCCGCATGACAAATGTGCTCCACAGTTTGTATATATTCGATATCGACTCAAACTTTGTCGAAAGCCGATATCGACTCAAACCATGTCGATATGAGAACAAACCTCAAAACACTCAAATTCACACAACATCACAAACATCTCACTGACAGCAGGCCACCCACTTTCTCAGGTTGGGTCTACAGGAAATCCCGCAGCCACGCATCCAAACAAAGTCTCAACAATTCACCGATCGCAAACAAGTCAAAATTGTCAGCCCCAGTCGACCACAGTACGCCGCACAGCGCAAACAGCTCCATGCCGAGATCGCACACGGACAACACCCGGGGCGGTTTCGCATGCGCATCTGCAACTGGCACTGGGCCCAGTGCCAATTTGTGGGCTCAGAGTGAATCTTCCATGATCTCGATAAGCCAGCACGGGTCGCCGCAGAGTTGCAAGATGATCGGAGGCATTGGGACAATGATGACCAGATCTTTGTGCGCTAATGTGGAACAGAGGTTGGTGTGATCCAGTGATTTGCGGCTTTACGCATTTATTCTTGGCGTTGGCGGTGTGCCAATAAAATATAACCCACCCAACTCTTGTAAATAATGGAAAAGTTATTTGCTGGTCAAAAGTAAATGTTTAAAAGCAATGAATTTTTTAGTTGTTGTACAGGAGCCGTATGCGTAGTTATCGTTGGCTCACTGCCAACGTTAACTGTGTTAGCATGGCATACAGCTACAAGTAAATATATTCGTTCTCCCGTATTAGCGATTTTTTGCTGGTTATCATTTTCAATTGTTGTGTCAGGTGACATCTATAAGCGTGAATAGGTTCATTTTACCGCACACCTGCACAAACAAAACGATTACTTTTAACTCTCAAAAATTCAATTATCTCGTATTAAAAACGCCCACTCAAATCGACGCAGATACAATATGAGCAGTTTATCTAAGAATTCAAAATCTGCGCGCAGTAGACTCAGGGCAAGGCGCAAGGCAAGATCTGAAATGAATGTACTGAATGATTGTGAGGCAAGTGAAAGTTTGCAAGTTGGCAATGTGCCAATGTTGAACCCACCTATGGATCCGGAGCCTATGGTGCGTTGTTTTTTCTTTTTTTTCTGTATTTTGTTTGACCAAATTTCAGCCTTTTTAGGACATTTGCATACTTTTTGTAAAACCGCATCCGTTAAATAAAATATTAAATTTTTATGCACGTGTGTCTAGGGTTGGCCGATATTTTTTTAAAACGTGTTATTTATAAAAAAAATTGTGGCATTTTTAGTATCAAAGCATCCATTTCTATGTGCTTCCATGGGTTAATAAGTCGTCATATGTTGCTGTAGTATATTATATTGGCCTAATGTGCTTCCATGTACCTCCACAGTGTGTAACTTCACTCCCAAAGTAACAACTTCCTTTTATAACCTTGTTTGATCACTATTCCGTGCCAAACTTCACTTGAAGTCATGAACATTCGACTATAAGGCGATATACGAACATGTGAAATGCAAAATCGTTTTATAAAAAAAACGTTTTTTTCCAACCCTACGTGTGTCAGCTGGCCTGTGTCAACTCAGTTTTCAGCTTCAGGTGTCGCAGGGCGCTCTACAATGCATTTGCCGTAATATTTATTTTTCAACATTGGCTTAATCTGAGTTGACACTGACTAGTTGACACGCATCTGTCAACTAGCGTGCGTATTGCCAATCTACGCGCTTTAATACCATTTCCACCATGTAAAAAATTACCCATTCCCAGATCCCAATGCGTTCTGGTGGAACGACAACTTCCAGTGGCTGTCACGATTGTTCCAGCGGTGACGAGTTGTCACTTTTAGTCACCGCTGCGAATGCAACTGGTGATAAATGCGATCAGAATGACCAGTTTGGCACGGTGCCAAGTAGTTCGAAAGTGGGCGGAGCCTGTGGCACGGATGAAGTGGAACAGTCGGATGGCAATAATCAAGTTTGGGAGTGGGATGATTATAGGGTGTGTTTGAATTTTTTGGTTGTTTGTTTGTTTGTTTTTTATTTGGTTTGGCGCTTTGTGAGCGATTTCTGTTTTTATTGAAAATGAGAAATTTTGAGATTGGTTTAAAATTTATCGTTTTGAAAATTTGCATTTTTAGTGAAACTAGGGTATTATGCGCAAGCGACACAAAACCAAATACATTTTTGCGGCATTTTTGTCAAAACTTTTACCGCCTAACAATTCCACTTCCTCAATTATTGAATTTCATCTTTCTCTGGTCGATCCAAAGCAAACGCAAAATTGCGCATAAAGCACAAATATTAGGGCGGAGATATCCATTTCAATTGTCCACTTGAATTATTTGGTATATTGACCAGTGTCCACTATGAATTTGGATGCGGCAAAATATTTATAGTGTGTTTGTCTGTTTGTTTGTCAATAGCCCACGGTGGCAATGTGCAAACAGATCGATTCTTATTTCCCTGGTGGATAAGTACAGTGTGGCCCATTTAACGCGCGTCTTTTTGACACCAAAATAAATTTTCACTGAAAATGAATGTCGCAAAGTGGATACATTTAGGTCTACAAAAGATTTTCAATTATGTTTTTAAACACTTAAGATTACTGAAATTCACTTTATATGGTGGTTTTTATATGCTACACCTGATGTGACTTTTCACTATCAGAATTTTCCCTCTCTGCCGTACCGTGGATCAGAACATTCAGTGGCCCGGAATGTTTGTAATCCGATTTATGTATTTATGTATTTGTATGATTGGAGACATTCGTTTACCGGGCAAATATTGCCATCTGGCCTTTGGAATCCACTCAAAATTCTCTCAATTTTGCGATTCACTCTGAAAATTGAGCTAAACGCTCTTTCAAAAATCAAAAACTGAGTGTTTGCCGGCAAAACACAAATCTATTTGCTTAGTGGCGCTATGAAACTTTTGTGCTGCTTTGGCATTAAACGCAAGAGCGGCAAAGTTATACCGAAGGTTTAGACTCACTTTTTCACTCTTCCTTTATCTATTAAAATATCACCCAAAAACACCGCGAACCCTGAAAAATGTCATTTTTCATTTTTTTTCAGCCGCCA
This sequence comes from Sphaerolaimus hirsutus, assembly GCA_964036195.1. Classification (NCBI taxonomy): domain Eukaryota; kingdom Metazoa; phylum Nematoda; class Chromadorea; order Monhysterida; family Sphaerolaimidae; genus Sphaerolaimus; species Sphaerolaimus hirsutus. Next base: position 5,086,783 of record OZ038458.1, on the reverse strand, counting down.
GCGCACAGCGAGTGCGGTTCACCCGAGGCGCCAGTAGATGCCACTCAGCTGACTGCATTTGGAGACGATTACACTGCCGCTTGGGGACAACTTTCGTCCAGGTTTGGGGTTTTTTTAGTTTTTTTTTTAGTTTAATTTTTTTGGGGGTAGAATTTTTTTGCTGTTTGCGAAGTGTGTAGATCTGAATCGAACTGTGCAGAAGTGTTTGCGTATCGCGTGTTTGCAGCAATGTTTGCGTCGGTATCTAAATATAAAATCTTTAAAAAATTGTACCGTCCTTGACATACACGTTGATAAATAGATATGTAGTACGCGGATGAATATTTTTGAATATAGTGCATTCAGATGATGGTCATTATGCATGGCTGACACGATTTCTGCACGCAATTTTCGAGATCGCGCCGTGAAAAAAATAATTTAACAAAAAGGCGGGCAAAATCCTCGCATAAACCTAAAATTTCTCCTTGAATATTGGGTATTTTCCACTCTAACTCTATATTAAAGATTCCACTCTTTTCAATTTCAGCAAAAACCTACAAAAAGCTCAACACATTCCTCAGATCAATCGGTTCCAACCCCGGCCACCAGCACCAATCACAACGGCAGTCGAGCACGTTGCCGCCGGGCGGCATGCAGTTCATGTCGTCCGACGATCTGAGCTCGGTGCTACTGCTGCTCGAGGATAGCGCCAAGCAGTTGGAAGACATTCGCGCCGCTGTTAAGAAGGGATATGTTGATGCGCAGGTGAGGGTTTTTTGATGTTTTAGTGTGCTTTTTGAGATTAAAGTTTAATATTTTGTTGAAAAAATTTCTGTTCGGACGGTGTCGCAAACAGAAGAAATTTTTTGAGCAATGTGCAAACGCAAAATGATCTCAAAACCAAACAAACCTTTTTGTTTCTGTTTTCCATTATGAAAAGTGGTTTCTGCAGCCATGCTTTATTACTGTTGTATCATAAAATGCGTTGAATTTCATTATTTTATTCTATCACTCCTCACATCATCCCTAACTCCCTAAATTCAAAATCTACCACATTGTGTCCACCGTGCAGACCCAATTCAATCTCGGGCTGGAATGCGAGCAGAACGTGTCCCGCATCAGGGACATCGCCAGCAAATTGCGCCAGTCGGCTGCCATCGGCCACTCATCCGAGTCTGGTGCAGATGACATAGTGTCGCAGGTGAAAGCCGCTCATTTGAGCGCCACTGAGCTGCTGAAGGAGTGGCAGGTGGGTGGCTGAGTGCTGTCTAGCTTGGGGTGTTGAAAGATTTGCGTCGAGCAGATTTTTGTGACTGCATTTGTTTGACTGAAACCTTTTTTTTGGAAAATCATGACGACATTTTTTTAAGAGTTTTGTACATATTTGTATTAATGGAATGTGGTTAACAAAAATTTTAAAGGACTCAAATCAATCAGATCAAATTATGATTGAAAATATTAATATCATTCACATTCAAAACAAAAATACCATCGACTAAATCGACGATCACAAAAAGGCTATTTAACCCCACCCCCATCGCAGGATATCCACTTCACTGTTCTCTGCACACATCATCCCACATCGCACATCAACACCACATCAGATACATACATCAAATCCGGCCGACTTTCCGATGTTTTGATCAAAGCTGAAGTGGAACGTCTCGGCGCAGATTTGCGCGCACTTTTGTGCGACTCGGGTTTTGATCAAAGTTTGCACGGTCCAAATCAGAGTCAAAATGGCACTGAGCCAGTTGGAAGGGTTTCCAGGGGCGGTCAGGAGTGGATGGATAGCGTGGAAAATGCGATCGCGTTTTTTGAGGTGAGAAGAATCCTGAGGTTTTCAGGATTTTGTTATGTTTATATATGTGTATCCCAAATTCATCGACCTCTCCAAACCTCAGAAACTGGAATCTCGTTTGCGCTTGGAACGGCGCCAATTGCACTCGTTGACGCGCGCGTTTGATCTCAGCGATCGGTCCAAGCTGTCCAGCGACGTTGGTTCCGGCGACATGTTGGAGCTGTCAGCCGAACTTCACTCGCTGGCCGCGTGTTGTGAACAGGTGCGTTGTTTGTTTTGGGTTTCAGTTTGAGCCGTGTTTTGAGCCAATTGACATTTTTATTTTTGACATGTATTAATGACGCCTTGTTTTTTTGTTTTTTTTTAAATTTTATTTCGGTGTCTAAACACATCTATTAAGTGCTATACACATTTCTCAACATTTTCGAGCGCACACCACAATCCTTTCCTTTTAAACACTTGTCACCACTTAATCAGCACCCCCAAAAACAGGCGCTCACTGCGGCCCACATGCAAATGTGTCAACTGCAAGAACAGCGCCGGTGGCTTACTGATTGGCTCGATGCCAAACACGGGGTTGAAGGGTTGTTGAGTAGGTTGAACAGCGGCTTGGAGGGTGCGGAGGTTGGCCACGGAAAAAATGGATTGAAGGTCGGTTTGGAAGCGTTGAAATTCAATGTTGGGTATTCAACACAAAGTAACGATTTTTTTCATTATCCTCTGAAATTCATCTTCAGTGATCAGTTCACTTGACAAGGGTACCATTTGAAGTTATTACTTTCCTGGAAACTGGATCATGTCTAAGGTTCAAACCAGGACTGGAAAAAATGAATAATTTTTTTTAACATTTGAAAAACACAATTATTTCTGGGCCATTTTCCCAAAACACTCCATCCAATCACTTACCCTGTATCGATTCACAAATATCATCCCCGTTCACACAGATAATCTATGCCGATTTGCGTCTCTGCGAGGAGCGCCTATCTCGCTTGGAAACCGCCTGCAACCGCTTACTACATTCCACAGTATCCAGCCTGAATAACTCCCCCGCGCACAACCGCCCATCCAGTAGTATACAACATCCGTGCGACCCCACAGTTGGATCAGTGCCAACTGGGGAACAAAGTGAATCTGGCACGATGCCAAGCGATGCAAATTTGTCAGGTTTTGTGTTCGCTGATGGGGAGGAGTTGAGGGCGGAGTTGGAGATGTTGAAGGGTGAAATGAGGAGGTTGAGTGGCAGGTTCGATTTTTTCTTCTGTTTTTTTTTTGTGAGGGGATGTGTTTTTGCACACTCGGTTGATTGCATAAATTTTTTTCCCAATGTCGTTCGTAAATGGTCATTTTTGAAAGCTGAACCACAACTTTAATAACAATGTATTTTTTAGGACTTTTGGGCTGGGGAGATTGTCGATTTCAATATCGAGAGAAACTAAATTTTGATCCCGAGTGTTCAATTTTATAAGCAGAAAGCGCTATTTCTCCCATATATTATCACAAATTCATCACAGAAAACCCCAATTTCGCAGATTCAGCGCACTTCCCGAAGCGGACCAAATAGCCAAGTGCGATCCCCTAAACCATCCATTCAACGTGGAAACCTCCAGCGTCAGTTGCCAGGCGTCACAATTCGCGCCAAAATTGGCGTCGCGCGGCACCAATACAAAAATTGGCGTAAAAACCCGGCGCCAGTCGAGAATCAGCGGCAAAATGGTGTTGATGCTGGCCGCTTTTGGGGTGATTTTCGCCATTTTGGTGCCCAAAGCGATTTTGTGGTATTTCGGTAGCGACGTGGATAATAATTGGTTCAGATCTTGGGGTCCGCAGTTGTGGTATGTCAGGGGGCCACCCCCTACTTGAAAGGGGTGTCTCGAAAGTAATGAACATTTTTGTTTTGTCTTTACTTTTGTCAGTGACACGTTTTATCAGAGCTGTATTTTTTTGGTTGAGATTGTAATGTGAAACGTTATCTACTTGTTAATACCTTATTCATTTCCAAAATTTATTGTACTAGTATTTACTGTAAATATTCAAGTGCCGTTGTTGTAATGTGGTTGTCATAGAAATGTAATTTTGACAAGATTTTTATCTGTTTCAAATGTGTTTTCCTTAAAATGTCAGGCTTAAATGTGGTGTTTATAGCAATTCCCGGTTTACAATGTCCCAATTATTTTGAATTTGTAAAATTGTATATACAGCACTGTTTTATCACTGATTTGTCACCATTATGTATTCTGTACTTGTATTTTCCTTTTTTCATATACCCATTTTTAAAGAGACTGCCACCCGAAATTCCCCAAAGTAGTGGCCCACCATTTTTGAATTTTCACAATAGTTTTCTGGCGTAGAAAACGCATGATTTCCACTCGCCTCAGGATATGCAGCAGCATCACGGTTTTTGCGCAAATTTACCGTATCTCCAATGAATGTAATCTCCACTTGAAAGTATTCAGCTTTTTAGAGTATCGTTATGTGAGTATTGAGTATCGATAGTATTTTTATGGTCTCATTCTTGCACACATTAAAAGCAGCGAAACTGGGATGAAATGTGTGAAGATAAATATTCTGAACATGACATTTAATTGTTTTTTTTTTGTTTGACATGGGAATAAGGTCTCTGAAGTGTTTCACTTTTTCACTATGTGACAGTTGCGTCAGATGGAAAAATGTCGATTTTGCATATTTTTTATGTGGAATAGTCCAATAGTTTCTTCTGAATCATTAGTTTTTTTAAATAAAAATATACAATTTTTGTTTTGTTTCTATTGGTCTTGTGCCTGCCTTGTCTGTTTTCTTTATAAAAGTTTATTTCTTCGATGAATTTTAATATTTAATAGTATTCACTGTGAAATGAACGAAAAATTTGAGTGGTGAAATTATTTGCTTGTCTTGCGGAGTCTGCATCAAAATCCAAACAGCGCATAATCCAAACAGCATAATCCAAACAAAAATGAAGCAAAATCCAAACAAAAATGAGGCAAAATCCAAGCACTTTTTTGTTCCACCAACTGCAGCATAATCCAAACAAAATTAGGCAGAATCCAAACAAAAATGAGGCAAAATCCAAACAAAATTAGGCAGAATCCAAACACTTTTTATATAATAAGGTCACCATGCATTCAAATTGATGGATTAACTTTCCTTTGATGTGAAACTAATATCTAATATATGCAAAAGAGATTAGCCACATGTGGATGTGTGTGTATCTGTTGCATCACAGGTGGACAACAGGCAAACTCTGGCTTTCATGGGAAAATGCATTTGTGTGCTTTGAAGCCGCCGATTGACTTCATTAGTTTTTGAATTTTTGAGATTTTTTTGACATGCATTGTTTTTGCAATAGTGCCATTTTTGGCACGGGCGCACAGGGCAACTCCGCAACGGGCAACCACAGCTATTTTTGTACATCTGGCATCTGTCACACTAAGATGAATATGTACCGAAAAATTTACTCAAAAGTTTGCTCAGATGCATTGGACCAAACTCACAATATCAACTCAATCATAATGATTGCATGAGTAGTGAAACCTGCCTTATCTGACATGATCCTATTGTACTTATGTATTATCCACATCAAATGTGTCCACTCAATTCCTGCTCTTCGTGCATTCCATTGCATTAGCTGCCCTATAACTTTGTCCTACTAATTACTTGGTTGCCCTATGTGGGGTTGCCTCACACCATGCAGCCCCATTTTCGGGGGTGGGGGGTTCGTTTTTCATCAGAATTTTTTTAATGTGATGATTTATTTGTTGTTTGTAATGTATGCAGATGTAGAAAAATGCAACAAAAACCACCATGTATAAGATTCTATAGTTATATTAGATGGTATAAAACCTTTTCAAACATAACACAGTCATTGTTTTTAATGTGTGTTCTGCATTTACACAGATCACAAACAGCATGTTTTGGCAATTACATTCTACTTACACTGATATCAAGGGGGGTATATGGTAGATACAAAGAAATACCTATGTATATTATATATTGCCAGGTTTTATACCATCTAAATACTTATATAAGACTATATACTCTTATACATGGGGGGTTTTGTTGCATTTTTTTACATCTGCATATGTTACAAACAATGAATAAATCATCACATTTAAAAAAATTCTGGCAAAATACTACCCTCCACTCTAAAATGACAATATTGCAATAACAATGCATGTCAAAAAAATCTCTAAAAGTCAAAAACTTATGAAGTCAGTTGGTCACTTCAAAGCACACAATTGCATTTTCCCATGAACGCCAAAGTTTGCCTGTTGTCCACCTGTGATGCAACAGATACACACACACACCTCCACATGCCATGGCTAATCTCTTTTGCATATATTAGATATTAGTTTCACATCAAAGGAGAGGCTATCCATCAATTATGAACACATTGTGACCTTATTACAAAAAAAGTGTTTGGATTCTGCCTAATTTTGTTTGGATTTTGTCTCATTTTGGTTTGGATTCTGCCTAATTTCGTTTGGATTATGCTGCAGTTGGTGGAACAAAAAAGTGTTTGGATTTTGCCTCATTTTTGTTTGGATTATGCTACAAAAGTGTTTGGATTATGCTGTTTGGATTATGAGCTGTTTGGATTTTGGTTTACCCCCGTCTTGCGACACGATAAACTAATTTTTTACCTAATATCCTACTCTATCGCAGAGAGAAAAAATTGTGATATCAATGAGTAAAAACAATAGATGATGGAACGGTATAAATACGTCTCCATTGAAACATTTTAGGGTAACATGATGATAAATACCCACAGTGTTACTAACAAGCCTTAATTATTGCTCTTTTTAAACTTACGACCCGCCCCATTCAAAATAATTGAGATGTCCACAATGGAAACGCTTTTATCTCGAGCACTGGGATTGTATTTCTCGCTCGCTCGCTCATTTCTCTATTGTCCCCACACGCTAGTTGACATCGACCCCAAATGTCAACTGGTTCCATTCCTAATTCAAATATTGCGTTTGGACGTCATTCGTTCACTCGTAAGTAAGCTTTGAATCGGGATCGGCACCAGTTGACATTTGGTGTCGATGTCAACTGGCATGTGGGGGCCCATTGTCGCTGCGGTGTACTAACCAGTGGAAAGGAAAGTAAGATCATTTAACGTTGCTTTGTAATTCCATTTGGTTATTGAGGCGGGACGGAGTGCTGATTGGAAGAGCATGTTTAAAGACGCTATTACATCACTAGTTATGTGTCCATAAAATTTGGATACGATATAGAAAGATTTGGAGGCACATGACACTTTAAATGGTCTTTTACATGACACATGATACTTTACAGGGTATTTTACGCTACAGGGTTTTTTACGCTTTACAAGGTCTTTTAGACTTAAAAGGGTCTTTTACACTTTACAGGGTCTGGGACAGGCACCAGGTGGCTGAAAAATTATGACTGCTACTGTCTCGTGCCAAGTGCGAGTTCCGCATTTGACAAAATGTAATCGCAGAACCAAGATACCGTATATCCTCGAATAAGACCCCAGGGTAGTGATGTCAAAGCGCCATGGCGCTGGCGCTTGGCGCTACGCCAATGAAAAAAGCGTCATGGCGCTTTTGGCGCTTGGCGGTAACTTGCTGTAGCGCCATGCCCACGAAAAGCGCCATGGCGCTTGGCGCCATTTTGCTCTGGCGTCATTGGCGCTTGGCGCTAGATGTTGGAAAAGCGCCATGGCGCTTTTGGCGTTTTGGGAATTATGGGTTTGGGAATTGCAGGGGAGTTAGTATTTCGTCAGAAGTTTTGGGGGGGGGGGATTATTCAAGGGAGGAGTTATTTTTTCCTCAGAACTTTCACTTTATTCCTTGTGTGAATGTATTGCATCATCTCATCTAATCCAGGTATTTAATAGTTAAGACCAACCAAAACAAATTAAATACCTATACATGCTGAAATTTGTGTTCATCGGCATCTGCATCATTCAAATGCACATTGTGGATACATACTATACCAAATATCCAGAGGGGGGAGTTATTTTTTCTTCACCTGATCAACAGGGGGGAGTTATTCAATGGGGGGATGTTATTCAAGGGTGAGGTCTTTTTCAAGGATATACGGTATGAAGGGGACTGAATATGTCATGAGTGCGCTTTAAACGACTTGAAGGAAAGAAATATACAGGTCGCTGTTCCTTCAACAAAATCTACATGTCACTTTTCTTGTCACTTTAAAGGTATCAGAAATCGGGTACATATCGTGCACTACCAATTTACCGGACACATGTGAAGGTGTAGTATTTGATTGAATTACTACAATATTATTGTAGTAATTCAATCAAATACACTACTGTGCAGAATAGTTGAGACTTTTCACACATAGAGAAACAGTAGGCTGGGGGCCCACCGCATTTTTTTGCTTCCCAATTTCTTGTCCCTTGCCCAATTTTGACGCCGTTTGAGTATGTTGGGGTTTGATGCTGCGGCTACTACAAAAATTCTTTGTTTGCTCAAATAATCCCCCACGCCTGAGATAAGGGGGATCTATAAAAAGATGGTCAATAAATATACAAAAAATGGGCAATCTGGATGAGTGTCTTTGAAGCGTAATAACTCAACCATTTCTGGGCTGATTTGAATCATTCAACACTTAAAATGATCAGGACAACCTGCAGATTCTATTTTTGTGGTCAGTTTAGTGATGTCATAATTCCGTATGTCGATTTGACCCAGTTTTTGAACATGAAAAAATAATTTTTTGAACATGCTATCATATACTTTAGACAACGAGGATTCATTTAAAACAAAAATGAGTTCAATATCTCTTTCGAATCAAAAGTTATGGCACTTCAAAGTTTTCAATGGTGTCTAAATATTTTACGCTTATTTTACTGGGGTTTGTAGCATGAAAATTTTGTTATTGAACAGTCTATAACATACTTAAGACAGAGAGAATAAATATGACAAAAACGTTTTTTCAATATCTCTTTCCAATCAAAAGTTATAGCACTTACAAACTTCCATCTTCATTCCATCGAAAATAATTGCACATTACTCATTCACAGTTGGGCCAACTTTTCTCCCTAATAGAGCAAAGCCAAAACCTCAAATTTACACACCAAATAGCCCCACTCAGTAGTATGCCTACCCCCATTTCTGAGTTGTTGGCTATGGATGCAAAACTGCAGCAAAAAATAAATAAATGCCACATTTCCATATATGCATTGCCATATGCTGTTCATGCTTAGAATGTTTCTTGCTGCACACAGCTCAGCGATGCAGGCAAGCAGTTGCCATGGTAACAGATTTGTTAAAAAATGAATGTAGGAATCAGATATAGACTTTAAAGTGATATACTGGGTGGCTACTGCCCAAAACAAGAAAAGTCTCAACTATTCTGAAACATGAACAAACTGAGTTAATATGTTTGTGCACTAGGAATATACGCAGATGTGAACTCTGGGGGCGGACATCCTGGGCATGTGTAGTCAACCCCCCAGGGTACCCATGTATAGTATCCTAATGTTTTGCATATCAACCATTTCAAAATTCTGGCAACATTAATCATGCAGCGCAAAAAGTCTCAACTATTCTGCACGGTAGTGTACTACAAAGGTATCTGAAAAGTGTGGTGCAAGCTTTGTGGCTCAGACATGGCTCCGTCGGGCCGGCGTCAAACTTTAAAATTCGTGGACTGACTGAATTAAACTCTTCAATAATACACCACCGAAAATAGTGTTCTAATGTTTACTTCACTGATAAATTTATTTGCATTTGAAATCCCCTTTCTGCCGCATGTTCACAAAAGTGATCGACTGATTTATTCTCTTTTTAGATGTCGCATTCATTTCGTGCTGTTATTTTTATGTTTTGTCTGTGCGGCTAGACGCCAGCAGCGGCAAAACAACTATTACCGTATTTCCTCGAAATACCCCCCGGGGGGTGATTGTTTCATAGTGGTCCCGAGAGGGGGGGGGGTTAAACGAGGGGGGGTATTTCGAGGGGGGGGGGGTATTATTTCACAAGAAAATTTTTGAAAACCAAGTACGAAATTGTGGTCTGAAACGTACGCAGACGTCGAAAAATGCAACAAAAACCGCCATTGCTAAGGTTCTGTAGACTAATATTAGTACGTAGATGGTATAAACACTGTTCTAACATGATTCCGACATTGTTTTAACGTGTGTTCTGCACTACGCGGAACACAAACTGCAGTATTTGTCATGTACGTTCTCTTTACACTCAATTTGGGGGGGGTATTTCGAGGGGGGGGTGATTGTTTCATAGTGGTCTCGAGAGGGGGGGGGTCAAACGAGGGGGGGGGGAGGTATTTCAAGGGGGGGGGGTATTTCGAGGAAATACGGTATACCTAAATGATAAAAAAATTTAAATTTGTTATGTTTAGTCAGGTGTCGCACAAATGCCCCATCATGCCCACGAAATGGCACAACTTCATAAGCCATTCTTTCTCGTTTGTATTTATTTTAGAATTGAGCCGACAGGAAAAGTTTTGTTAAAAATTACAACTTTGAAATTAAAATTAATTACAACTTTTGGCCATTTATTTACATAAATCCTAAATATAAGTACCAAAGAAGTGCAATCGAATTTGATTGGCCTTGATAAAATGCATCAAGGCGTTGTACTGGTGCATTTTTCATTTTTCAGTCCACCGCACGCGTTTGTCGCTGCGCACACTAGTTTACTGATGAAATTTTTAAAATTTAGTCAATTCATAAATTTGAGTTTACTGGAATGAGTCAATTTTACTCTCCGTCAAATTTAGTTGACGGACACATAATTCCCGTCAACTCAAATACCATTCAAAGTTTTTTTTGAGTTTGCCAATCCTTAAATTTAAATTGCCGTAAACTAGTGTGCGCAGCGCCATTTCCATGCGACGTGTGAAATTGCAGCCCGCGGCAATCTGAGAATCAATCAATTTTTACCGGCCCCTGTTGAGTTTGCAGACATTTTTTTACAAACTGTTTTGATCGTGGTAGTTGAATTTTTCGACATTTTGCGCGATTCATAAACGAATTTTGGGGTTAAATATGTCTCGGTGGTCCGTTCGTTATTGATGGCCGTTGTGTGAATATTGCGCATTTTCACTGTATTTTATGCCAAACACGCCAGATTTTTTGTACTCGTGTTTGGTTCCGATTTGGGCAATAATTTCTCACAAAGTCAATTTCATGTGTCAAAAACAGAGTTGTTATAAATACAGAACTTTTTTCAAAGTAATGTTAAATATTGTTTACTCACCCCCGAATACAGAAAACGTAAAATACTTTTTACCCATACTCATGAGTACATGTAAGTATAATAAATTGTTATTTCCCAGGAAATTGTTAAATCGATTACTTTTATATTTAGAAAATGTAAAAGCTAGTAGTTTTCTTCATAGAATATGTCAAAGTGAGTACTTTTTTCATGAAAAATGCAAAAGTTACTACGTTTTACATGTGAGAGCATTTTTTTACACTGAAAGACATGATAGCTGTCGTTTTTAAGTGATTATTTAGTATTTTTTAGAAAAATTATATGATTTCTACAAGATTTTACTTGTAGACACAAAAATTGAATTTTTTGCAACGAAAAATACATTTTCTGTACACGTGTACATCTGAAAAGTACGCGTACCCGTGATTACAGGTACTTTAAAAAAGTATACCTATGTACTGTATATGTATTTACAAAGTACTCGAGTATATGTATTTTTCGAGTACCTAAATGTAAATACATTTTAACAACTGTGGTCAAAAATACAAAACAGAAATAGTGGATTTTAGTTAGGCGCCATCAATTCTCATTTTTGTCTGCTAATGGTATGTGGCAGTTGTTTTTTTACTGAGTTCTCGTCTGCGACGTTTTTCACATCTATCACCGCTTCGCACAGATTTGTCAACTGAAAAAGATGGTTGATTTCTATTCTTTTTACGCATACGCAAAACTAAACCAGCAAACCAAAAATTCACACTGACGTCCACGGTATTTACATATAAAGTGCATCGATTTTGGCTGAATATTTCGTATTTGGACCTTCAAAAACAACTTTGCATCACTATTCGTTTTGGTTCTGGTTCGATGTCAATCTGGTTTTGTCGACGTTTTTTTTTGTCGCGTTGCATTTTGGAAAAATTAAAATCCGAGTATTATTCGGAGTGTTCACTATTTTGTATTGCACTCGTAAATATATACATTAATAAATACACCCTCAAATAGGTGCATGTATTTAAATGGTTAGGTATGTATAGAAGATATAAATGGCTGCATTTTACCTGTTTAGGACTGTTTTTATTGCGTGATCAGCTTTGTGTAAATCTACGTGCAACACCGACAGTCCATTGTGTTGTTGCTGCGCTTGTCGCGGTGTTGTGACAAACCGTGTGACTGTGACAGAATGTAGACTGGTCTCGTTGTCATTGACAGTTATTGTCTTAGACTTAACAAAATCTTGCAAAAGACTTAGGTAGGTATGTATGTTCCCCCCAGCATTCAAGGCAATACACTTTTTTATAATAAATACACAGACAATTTTCCCTGAAATCGAGCGGTTCAGTGTTTTTGATTTTAATAAAAATACCGTATTTCCTCGAAATACCCCCCGGGGGTGATTGTTTCAGAGTGAGAATTTTGAGGGGGTTATTCCGAAGGGGGGGGGGGCTTATTATTTCGCCAGAAATTTTTTGAAATTCCAGTACGGAATTGTCGTCTGTAACGTACGCAGACGTAGAAAAATGCAACAATAACCGCTATATATATAAGAGTCTATTGACTTATACAAGTGTGTAACACTGTTCTAACGTAACAATTCATTGTTTTTAACGTGTGTTTTGCATTGCCCGAATCACAAACCGCAGTTTTGTCATGTACGTTCTCTGTACACTCAATTTGGGGGGGGGGGTATTTCAAGGGGTGGGTAATTATTTCGGGGATGGTCCGACCGTAAAGTAAACCCGGCCGTAAAGTAGAGGGTGCTACTTTAGGCCGGGCAACATTACGGCAGAGTTGTTTAAAGTACTGAACTTTTTTCAAAGTAAACGTAAACGTAAAGTATTTCATTTTTAGTCACACCTGAATACAGAAAACGTAAAGTAAAAATTTTCTACTTTTACACTGTGTAAAAGGTGAGTAAACGTAAATATCTGTAAAAACTCGTTTTCTGTAGTCGCGTACTTTCAAACAGTACGCGAGTAACTGAGTACCGGTATTTTTGCGGGAGGAAACGTAAACGTAATTACGCAGCACTCGAGTATACGTATTTATCGAGTAAACGTAAATACGTTTGTACAACTATGCCTTACGGCCGGATTTACTTCACGGCCGGGTTTACTTTATTTAGGGGTATTTCGAGACGGGGGGTGTTTCGAGGGGGGGGGTATTTCGAGGAAATACGGTATGTAAAATATGCGGGAATTGTCTGTTCTTTACTGTTTTTTCCCACTGCACAATTTTGTAACAAGGTCGTATACTTATCGCAATTGCGATTCGAACAAAATTGCACAATTGAGGCTTTCTCGAGGGTCCTTTTTTATAACTTCTGTATTGTAAAAAAATTGCGTTTTTCAAACCATGAAAACGCCCATTCCATTCATTTATACGAAACACGGTGCACAAATTTAGTTGACAGCCATTACAAAACGTGCACACAACGCAGGTACATAAATATCACTTTGCCGTGAACAAATAGTTGGTATTTATCCGGACTTTGATGGTCAACTGATCACATCCTGTTCATTGTTATATTTACCATAATCCTCAGAATAAACGCTTCATTACGAGTGAAATTCATATTAGGTAGGTAGGATGTTTTGTAAGATTAGTGAAGTTGTTAGATGTTTGAACAGTATTTTAACAAAACACCGCCTTTATATTCGAAATGATACGGTATTCCCTCGGGACGTAACCTGTACTTATCCTAACTGTTTATTGGCTTTTGTATCCTCATTTGTGGGGGTGTGAATGGCATTGAATCGGCATGTTACATAAAGAAATGCGATTTTGCCAGTGGTTAAAAGTGTCTGCAAATTAGTAGTGGTTTCAAGGTCATAATTTTGTTGTTGGGTAGACTTGACACTAGGGTTGGCCGATGTTTTTTTTTAAACGTTTTTTTTATAAAAAAACGTTGTTTTTTTTAAAAAAACATGACGTCCGAAATGTTTTAAAAAAAAACATCGGCCAACATTTTTAGTACTAAGCACTAGGTATTTTGCAAAATTTTTGCGCGCAAGCGCGCAATTTCACACACAAATTGACATTGGTGGTTGCTTTCATTGGTTTTGTTGCATTTTTAGTATCAAAACATCCATTTCTATGTGCTACCATGGGTGAATAAGCCGACATATGTTGCTGTAATATATAATATTGAGGTAATGTGCTTCCATGTACCTCCACAGTGTGTAACTTCACTCCCAAAGTAACAACCTCCTTTTATAACCTTGTTTGATCACCATTCCGTGCCAAACTTTACCTGAAGTCACGAACATTCGACTATAAGGCGATATACGAACGATATGTTGACGAAAAATGGATATTTTTGACACAAATCACCACTTATAATGCTATCCCATGGCTCCACAGCCATTATATGGTCATATTTAACATCACAGAGTATTGCCAGTGTCTGATATACCTATATATGTTGACACTAGGTCATATCTGGGAGCTATTAAAAAAAAACGTTTTTTTATTAAAAAAAACGTTGTTTTTTTATTTAAAAAAACATCGAGTTAAAAAAAAACGTTTTTTTTCCAACCCTACTTGACACTGGGCGTGTCTGAATACCTAGTCTATTTTATTCCTCGCATTTTTTTCCAGTTTACTAGTCATCTCGGTTTTAAAAGCCTGTAAAGTGGCAAATTTCCTGTAAAATGTTTACAGGCCACACCAGGGGCCAGATTTAATACTCCCTACAGATTTGTAGGGTCGGGCGTACGCCCTACCCTACAAATCTGTAGGGAGTATTAAATCTGGCCCCTGGGGTTTTTCTCTTGAAGTGTGTGTGTGTCTATTTTCAGTGTAGGTAAAATAGTTAGGCAACTTTTTGGTAAAATACACGTTCGTTCTATTTTTTGGCACTCCCTCCGGAATATGGAAAATTTATCTGAAATTTGTTGAATTGAGCAAGATTGCTACAAATTGCCAAAATTCTGCTACCCGACACATTTTTTCGGCATGCTTGTCAATGCCGAATAACCACATTGTGCCTACACACACTAGTTTTCACCGTGACTTCGTGTGAAAACCAGAGTTGTTAAAATACTGGTATTTTTGGAAAGCGTAAGCGTAAGCGTAAATACACTTTCCAAATTTTGAGTATGGATACTGTAAGCGTAAGGTATTTTTAAAATACCTAGGAAAGCGTAAAATAAAGTGTAAGCGTAAAAAAATTAAGAAAAATCTCCTGATGTTGAGTAGCAATGGAAAAAGCGTCAGGAGTTTGGCACCAAGCGCCAAGAGCAACATGGGTCTTTTGGCATTAGTAACGCCAAGCGCCAATGGTGCCACAGCAAAATAGCGTCAAGCGCCAAAAGCGCCATGACGCTTTTTTAGACCACGGCGCCAAGCGGCAATATAGCCCTAGCACCAAAAAAATGTTTGCTGATTATACATGCAGCTATGCAAATGCAGTGATTTTTACGTGCGATCTATAAGTATAACTTGCAAGATATTTTTATATTCAAACTATAGGTGCACACCACCTACATCCAGCCAAGTTTTTTTTGAGATCAAATCTATTCTAGTAACAAAACCTCAGCCAAAATGTTTTTTTTCAGGTAATAAATAAAAAAGAGTCTGCATTTGACAAGTAATATGATAAAGATTACCTATGGAAAGCGATATAACGAAGCGAAGGCAATATTTAAGCAGTATGGGTGTATGTATGTTAGGTTTATGTAGGTTTCATACAGAATGTGCAAAAACAATTTTACGCTTTTGGTACCTGGGTATTTTGTCTGGGAAAGCGTAAAAAAGCGTACGGGTATTTTACGAAAGCGTAAGCGTAAGCGTAAGTATAAATACCCATTTACCCGGGTATTTCGGGTAAGCGTAAATACGCTTTCGCAACTCTGGTGAAAACTGAAATTTTTTCAAATGCAAATTAAAAATCACGGTTGAATGATTTGATTTGATTTAAATTTGAGTTTAAATAAATGATAGTTAAACTTTGAAAATTTGAAAACTAAAACACATAAAGCATACAAAATGAGTAGGCTGGATGTCGCCATGTCGCCATTTCAGTTTTCACATCAGTCACGGTGAAAACTAGTGTGTGTAGAGCCATTGGATCACAGCGTATTATCAAAAAGATTTCACATCATGTGTATCGGTCAGAGTTGTAAAAAGTACTGAACTTTTGTAAAAGTAAACGTAAACGTAAAGTATTTTTTCTACTCACCCCTGAGTACAGAAAACGTAAAGAATTTTATTTTTACTTTTACACTGCGTAAAAGGTGAGTAAAATACTTTTTCCAGAGAAAACGTAAAATCGAGGATTTTTTCCAGGGAAAACGTGAAAATAGATTTTTTCTCATAGAAAACGTAAAAGTGAATATTTTGCTCACAAATTAACGTAAACATTGGTATTTTTGCAATTTTTACCCTGAAGTACGTCAAAGATGTTTTTTTTTGTCTCCTAATAAATATTTCTTAGGAAAATGTCCTATGTTTTGTCACTTTTTGTCTGGCAAAATGACATTTTCTGTCCCCTTAAAATACGTTTTCTGTACTCGCGTACTTTCAAAAAGTACGCGAGTAAGTGAGTACTGGTATATTTTTCGGGAGGAAACGTAAACGTATTTACGCAGTACTCGAGTATCCGTATTTATCGAGTAAACGTAAATACGTTTTAACAACTATGGTATCGGTTGCACGAACAAACGTGTCGGTCCCGTTGAATTGGGTCCCTGAACTCAGTGTTTCAGTGCACTAGCTTTATCTCTGCATAAGCATTTTCCGATATTTATTGCAATTTTTATCGAAAAATTTGCAAAATGCCGTATACCGAATTTCCCTCTTCGAATGCGCGGATTTAGATGTTCAATATGCATGAATTCGATTTGATAGTCTAATTACCATGATTGAAATAAATCACGCGCCAATGGGCGCAGAGCAACAATATTTTAACAGTGCAGGGTGGTTCAGTTTCAATTTGGTTTGTGAAATTTTGTGTGCAAAGGATATAAAAATGTGATTTTGTGTATCAAAATCGGTGTATCTTACCTTTTTGGATCACCACACTTGATAAATATTTACATCTGAAAGGGTGGAAGGTGAATTGGACTTTCTTATTCAAAAAGAAATTTTGATTTGAAAGTTTTGCTAAATTCTTGCCATTTCATGTTGTTTCCAATTAGATGATCGAAGAAATCATGGGTATACTGCAGTGACTTTGCGTGCATGCAATTTTCATAAAAAGTTTAAAAAAATTAATGCTGTGATAACGGTATATGTTAACGTATTCACAAAATGAAATTTTCACATTTTTACAACAATTGCATGATTTGATTATGATTGGCACGCTTCCAACGTGGGACAAGTGCGACTGCAGAGTATAAAGTCCTCCGAGAATATCCACCCGTTTGAAAGACCCATTGTGTGCAATGTCAAGTAAGACAAGTCTGTTAATATCATTGAAGGTTACCGATTGTATTCGCTTGACATGGTTTGGAATTGGATCCAGCATGTCTGCCCATTTCCTACACCAAAATCGAATGTTGATGAACCACCGTGTACCCGAGCAATAATTCATTCATATTCACATGCTGGGCATTGTGCATTTCATGAAGCCCATATTGAAAATTCAATACAATTCGTGATTGTTCATTGTTTTGATTTCCTACCACGCCCCCAGTTTTGCATAAATTACATTTTATCACTTGTGTTTAAGTCAGAGTTGGAAAAACGTATTTACGTTTACCTGAAATACCCGGTTATTCGGGTATTTATACTTACGTTTACGTTTACGTTTTCCAAAAATACCATTACGTTTTGTTACGTTTTCCTAGCCAAAATACCCGGGTACTAGGGAAAACGTAAAAAACTTGTGATCGTTCACATGTGCACATGTTCAAATGGGCCGCACCACCTGCAGCCAACAATATTATAATCTTTTTGCATAAATGTAACATGTATACATACAAACAAAAAAGCGGTATATGAAAATGTGACTGCACGCTTGTATGTACTTACACATGAAATACTGGGTACATATTCATAAATGTGTTCAAATGCTGAACACAGAAACCTTTTTGTTTATTTGTGGAGCCTTGCGTTGATAAATTTTTTGTGATGAATTCCGACAACGCCAGTTTCAACAACTGTGAGTAGCACACATTTTGAAACTGGCGAGCGAGTGCAACCTCTGGTGCCAGCCAATCCTGGACTCTGTGTAGGGTGCCCTGTAAAACTCATGTAAAATGCCCAGCAAAATGGCAAAGATTTGCCACCTGCCTGAGCATTTTGCATGCCTGTTGAGACACTTTGCATTACATTTGACATTTTACATGGCATTTAATAGGGTCTGGGAGTGACGCCAGTTGTGACGTGTGAAAATAATGGTATTTTCCAAAGCACAATGGCAAATACTGTGTGTAAAATTTTTTTACGTTTACGTTTTTTTTACGTATTCCTTGGTATTTTAAAAATACCTTACGTTTTAGTATTTATACTTTTGATTTGGAAAAGGTATTTACGTTTACGTTTACGTTTTCCAAAAATACCAGTATTTGCACAACTCTGGTTTAAGTTGACAGATAGCGATTTGTGTACTGGTCAAGTTTGATAATTATTTAGAAATATTTCAGTTATTCTGTTTAGATTTGTCTGGGTCAAAGTCATAAAATCTCTCTCGGACACTTGAAAGTTGATTGATTTAACAAAATATTTATGTTTGCTCAGCTTCGTAACTAGAAAATTTCAACTTTTTGACATTGGTAATTTGTAGCACTGCTGCAAGAGTAAAAATAATTGGTTCTCCGATCATTTTACCGTTCTAATAAAATCAGAATTTAGAATTTCAGTGAAATTTTCTGCCAATCTTATCTCCCTATTTACTTCTTCTATGACCTTTGCGGGTGGTCGTAAAATTAGTGCACACACGCAATAATTCAACGATTTTGGTAGGTACTTGACAAAATTATTGTCCACAGATTGCAAAATTGTCATATTGCATTTGAAAATTTGGATAGTGGCCAATTAATTGCCGCTGACGATTTACAATTGTTGCAGAAGTTTTCCAGATTATTCGTAAATTTGATTCAGGCATTTGAATGACGCTGCAATACTTAACAAATTCTTCCGAAATGCTGTCAGCTGACACTTGAGTACTTTATGTTGGAAGATTGTATTTAACATCAAAATGGGCGTATTCTGAAATTATTTTCTTCGTTAAAATTGTAAATAAGTTTTGTGTGGGCTTGGGAACGAACTATAAGTTCGCTGGTCTCAAACTTTACATACCGTATTTGGTTGAATATTTCCCCTTGTATAATTCCCCCCTCGAATAATTCCGTCTGTAAGTCGAGTGAGGAAATTACAACCCCCGTTGAAAAATCCCCCCCCCCTTAAGAGATTGATCAATTTGTCATCCCCAATTGTTACAAACATGGTACGTGTTTGTGTTAATAAAGCACACCGTATTTCCTCGAAATACCCCCCTCGAAATACGCCCTCAAAATGGGCACTATGAATTTGTGGTCCAGGAAATGCATTACAGACGTTCAAAACACTTACTGTGTTACGTTAGAACATCGTTTATACCATCTACATCCTTATATAAGGCTGTAAAAACTTATAAATGGTGGTTATTGTTGCATTTTCACGTTTTTCTCTCAAATTTTCATTCTGAAAAAATAAACCCCCCGGGGGTAATTCGAGGAAATACGGTACTTAGTGACATGTGTTGATAGAAATATGCTTGGAAATTTTCACGAACAAAAGAGTTCCTCTCCTTTAATAAGCCCCCAAAAAAGTCTGCCGAAATAAAAATTCCCCAGGGTAATTATTAAAGCAAATACGGTAATGCCGTTCGCAAAGTGGAGTGGCAGATGTTATCACTAGTTTTGTTAACTCTGCAGTTTGCAAATAAAAAAGTAAAAACGTGAAATTCAAGTAAATATGAAAATAAAGCTTCCATTTCGCACGTGAGCCTACATAGTAGGCTTCCACATTTACTTCCCATATTTTATCCATTTCCGTGCCAAACAGCACATTATCCATCCAGAAAATCATTTCATATAACCTCAGATTGCGCTGATGCTGTGCCATTATCAATCATAGTTAAGATCACGTTTTACTACGGCCCCTGTCCCTTGGGCCGAGCGAAGCTCGTGCTACTAGCGTTAGAATGGAAATGTGGCGCCAAATTTATGGCGTTGTCATGTGGTGTTGGCAGATGTCCAAATAATTCTTGTTTTTTTGGCTCGTTATACCGTAGTTTTTCAGATTGAAGACTACCTTTGTACTGTTAATTGATAAGTTGCCTGCATTCCAGGTTTTCACCGATTTAGGTTTTCACCGATTTTTAAAAATTGAAATAAACCTTTTCCAGCTTAATTTATTCATGCCTTTCCTCTTAAAAGGTCCGTGTAAATAACGTGGAAACATAACATGTAAATTTCTGGATGAAAATACTTTTCACTTATCATATCTACTTGTCACTTGAATTGCCACTTTTCTCGTCACTTGTACACTGGCGTAATCAAACGAAAATGTCTTCTATTTTTTGGCGCTGGCGCCATCTGCGCCATGAAAATTTCCCATCACCACCCGCAGTAGAAATAGATCGTTAGCGCATGCATTTCCCATGATGTAAAGCTTGGAAATCGCACTCAAAAGCCGCGGCTCATTTCAAATCTGCCCGCTGCATCATTGCGATTGCTCATTTTCAATTTGTGCGAAATCTGTGATTGCATTAAATTCGATTTCCAAGCTTCATTGGATTATGAATTTCATGCAACTTTGAACTCGCCGTGTAGATTTCAATTGGTTTTCAGTGGTTTAGTTGGTTTGAATTTGAGTTTGTAAATGTGTTCTGTTCTGGTACATTGAGCGTTATCTTTTGACGATGGCAAAATGCAATGTAAATAATTCGAAAAGAAGTGAACATCAATTTTGAGCAATTTTTGCCACCGTAGTTACTGAATTGATAAATGGTCTTTGAATTTCTAACGTTCCGTTATCAAGTTTTCTCAAACTGCATGTGAATTATTGTTACTTTAAACAGCCGAAAAGTGTTCAAAATTAGTCTGTCTTGATTCGAAGGGAAGGGACAGTGTAATTTTGGCTGCCAAGGCTTCACATATTCGCATAGGCAGTGATGCACTTATTTTATCGGAAACACGGTAAATGACATAAGCGGCAGGCTTTCATTAAGGTAAATTGAATTTCAACATTGTATTGTTCCACATGCGCGGAAGAAAAGTAAATTTACATAAATATATCACAGTATAAATTGAATCGTATCACCCAGCTTTATAACATTTCACTGCAGGAGTTTCCCAGTTTAAGTGACCAGTGGTCTCTCACATTTCAGTTTCAAATATTGAGGGAGTGTGCATCTAAGCCTTTTCATGCTCATCCAGTGCACTCCAAAATGTGTACCATAATCTGGTTTGAGCACCCATGGGCTGAATTGTGGACCCATCATAAAATAGTTACAGTATTTCCTCGAAATACCCCCAGAGTTTTTTTTCAGAGTGAGAATTTTGAGGGGGGGGTTAACGAGGGGGGGGGGGGTTATAACTTCATGGTGTCCATTTTGAGGGGGGTATTTCGAGAGGGGTATTTCGAGGAAACACGGTAGGTACCTGAATGGATTCATGCATATTTATATGTGTGTGTGTAGAAAAAGTTTGGTGATAATTTGTACACGGTTAAATTTTTTGTTAGTTTTTACTGCATTCTTAATTATGTTGAAGAATTGTTTTAAATAATATACTTTGTTCACTATTCTTAATCCGTTGACCATCACCTCACCACACAAAAATGTTTCTGTGGCTGTAATCAAGCACACCGACAAAAGCTCCACTTTACTCCAACTCAGTGTAGAGCTTTCAAACTAATCTTACAGTCAACTGAAACGTCCACCCCCTTTAGCATAGAAACTGCAAGTGAGTACATACATTTCCCAGCACAAATGCACAAGCGACATGATGTATGTTACACAACTTAAAGTGAATTAAGCATGATTTCAGTGCAACGCTGAAGCCCCGAGCCCTGAGACGTGTTCCGAGGCGAGTTTAAAAGCTTGAAAAGGCTGCAGTCTGAGTGACCAGTGTCCAATCTGATTGTAAGCGTGGAGTTTATGCTTCTAGATATTTATATTTACTCGTGTGCACTGTAGATGAGTAGTGCAATGCAAACCCCCATGTGTGACCATTAGCAGTGCGCTGCGGCAATATAATATAGTAGATTTACTATATGTATGCACTGGACTATATTACTTTCATTTTCACACCATCATATCCTGCATTTTATTAGCTGCAAGTGTGATAAATTGTGCTGTACAGTATAATACACACTTTTATAATCCATGGAGAGTACATACGTGACTAGGTGTGTGTGGTAAGAACAAGAAGTTCATTGAATTCCGCGACACATTGACAGGTGGCAAGTGCTGCAAACCTGTCACAGTCACATTCACATGACAGCGTGCAGCTTATACTACGAGAATTTACAGGGTGTTTTATTTATTTGGAATTTTCATCCATCAACTAGCTATAGGTGCAATGGGAGGGTGCATCACTTCACATTCTAGTCACTTTACATTCTCTGTATTTGCACAGTTTACATTCCACAGTACTGTGTTCACCGCTCCAGTTTACATCCTACTCTAAAATGTCACATCCTGTACTTTTTGCACACTTTTCATTCCACTGAAAAGCTTCACTTTACATTCCATCAAAAAAGTGATTACAACGGGCGACATTGATCCCCTATTGTGCACACATCCCATAAGATAGCAACAGGAAACAGCTGTGCATCAATCATTTGACATATTGGTGTGTTCCCAACTCGTCATAATCATATACAAACACCACTTTTGTGTTGGCATTTACAAAATAATTCAGGGGTCATGTAATATTTAGAGGTAAACAATAGAGTGTCCATAGAGTACAGTAATTAGTTCTGAATTTTGAATTTTCTTCTGATACTCCATTTGAATTTGATGTTTTTTATTGTGTTTTGCATTTTATAGGCATTTTAAATACATAGAGTTTTTTTGATAGGTGTAAATTCGAAAACTTTCACTATGTTTATTTTTGTTTTAAATTCAAGTTTCAAAGTAATGAAAATTTAAAAACTTTAATAATCAATTTGAGTAATCAGGAAGATTTGAAATTTTTTAATTTTAATTTGAATATTCTAAAACTATTTTCAAAAAAATATTTGTGAGGTGATTTGAGAAAAAAACACTTAAAATCAAAATACTTTTTCCAGAGGGTTTGCCAACACACCTGTGACACACAATACAATTGCCATTACAAATATTTACGTAAATACAATCTGTAGCACAAATGAATAATAAAAGCACATTTCAAGTGTCACCTACATGTCATTCACACTTACACATCAAAAGTTCACAAGCTATACACTAATTGCATAACAGATGTGGAGGTCACAGTACACCATGTAAAGCATAGCATATTAAGTTACAATATCTGCAGTAGACAATGGGATGTGAAGTATAGCACTGTGGTGGAATGTAAAGTGTGCAGAAAGTAGGGGATGTCAGATTTCTCCACAGAATGTAAACTAATGCACTATAGAATGTAAAGTGAAGCAGTGTGGGATGTAAACTAGAGCTTTTGGACAGAATGTAAAGTAGCTAGAATGTAAAGTGGTCTGGCCTCGTGCAATGGTGGCCCACACATTAGTTGACACACGTGTGTCAACTGCAGTGTTGCAAAAACGTATTTACGTTTACCCGAAATACTCGGTTATTCGGATATTTATACTTACGTTTACGTTTACGCTTTCCAAAAATACCAGTATTTTAACAACACTGGTCAACTGGTCTATGTCAACTCAGGTTTCGGCTTCACGTGTCCTAGAATGATCTCCAAAATATGCACATGCGGTAATGGCGCTGCACACACTAGTTTACTCACAGTAGTGAACTCATTTTGGGTGCTCATAAATCAGCTTTGAACGCATTTGAGTTTACCAGAAAAAGGTATCTGTAAACTACAGTTGACGAGGATCAAAAAAAACGTATTCTGGTAAACTCAAATACGTTCAAAGCTGATTTATGGGCACCCAAATTGAGTTTACTTGTGTTAGTAAACTAGTGTGTGCAGCCACTATGTTGAGAACTAAATGTTAGGGCAAGTGCATTGGGTTAATCGCTGTGCGACACGTAAAGCCGAAATCTGAGTTGACACAGACCAGTTGACACACACGTGTCAACTAGTGACCGGGCCGCCAATATTGAACCACCCGGCATGCACAACTGCCTTCATGCAACAGCTTGTCACATAACTTTCATTTCACTGTCTATATATTATGCAAGCAGTAGCATAATCTGCAAACTAAAATAGTGCTCGCTAACTATTCTGAAATATTTAATAGTAAACTCCAGGGTGTTAAATGTGTGTGGCTGTCATCAGTGTGAAAGCCTAATGCTGCAATGTTAGCATAGCAGGTGCTATATTCATAGGCTATATATTTATCAGGGCTGTTTGTGCAAAGTTTCAGCTATGCAGATGCCTTCATGTGAGCTGTTTGGATTATCTGGTCATTGAAGCATACAGCGTGCATATTGGGCTGTATTTACTTTTTTGATGGCCCCGCTCACAGTTTTTTTATGTGAGCAATTGTGAAGTTTGTGTGATTTTTTTGCCTTGACATATGATTTCTTTTCAAAATGTGTGACAATTTACTGCAGAATAATTTAGATAAAGTTATATCTAGATTCACATACCATAATAGAAACAATCTATTTTCACAAGGCAGTAAATATTTGCTTCAATTCTTTGTGACTTCCACCAGCTTTTGCTACAAATTGTGTCATGTTTTGTGTGTTTCGTATCTGAATTATGTCCCCCCTGGGAATGTTGCTTTATACGTAGGCATGTGCCCCTTTTAGGTATGCCTCTACTATGAGCGGAAACTTACGTTGACAAATTTGCGTGTTTTCATTCCATGATACATTTTGTGTGGTCATGTGTTGTATTTCAACTGACTAGGTACTTTTGTATAGGTATTTATGTATTTGGGTGGTTTTGAAATTGTCCTTACTTATTTGTAACTGTATACTGTAGTACTTTTTATGCACATATTTTTATATTTCAAGGCAGTTTTTCGATTTTTTAATAAAAATTAACAATTTTTTTTCTCCATTTTGTGGCCGAAAACTTTTCAGACCACGACGAGCTTGTTTAGTCGAGTACAGCATACAATAATACGTCAAATTTCCGGCCACAAAATGGAAAAACGGTTTTTGAAATGTTTAGAAAAATGTAAAACTGACTAAAAGTGCAGAAAAATATGTGCATAAAAAGTATCCCACTCCAACTTAATTCTGGCATGGCATGTTTAAAATAGTTATAAATATCTGCGTGAGATGTACACATTATTTATTTACCTATGTGCTGTAACAGGTAATGCTTTATTTGTTTGTGTCAGCTTACAATACATATTGTAAATGGGCCGTGTCATGTACGCGCAAACTTTTGAACTTTGTGGTGTTTGCTTTCGGACATTTGCCGGAAATCCGCAGGATTTTCTTGTTTTAGTAATAAAATCGTGTAACATAGTCTTGCAGTTATTTAAAAAATTTTTTTGGCTTTCTCTATTTTTTCTAAAAGCTAAAAAGGCTAAAAAATCGAAGCTAAAAACATTTTTTTGGTTTTCTCTATTTTTTTCTGCTTCGATTCATGTATGAAGTTGTCAAGTGTGAGCTGAATATGCTAAAATATTTTTGCCATTCTAAGCAAAACTGCGCTACAAACAAAATACGACGATGTGTAAAGATTCATCAAATTTCCGTCATTAGTAAAGCGAGAATTTTTATTGCCACCCAATAAATCAGCCTCGCAAGTTTAGCTTCGACTGTAATTTGCGGCAAATGCGGCAAACACATTCCATCATTACCTACAGTAACATTCTGAATGAAAATGCGCTTCTCAACAATCTTTTGGGGTCATTCGTACATTTTAATAGGCCATTTGTATACCTTTCATAAGTTTGTCGGTAATAATTGGAAAAAACCACACGTGTGTACCATTTACATAAAATACTGCTGTGTAAATATTTTCCATCGCGAAAATAACAAATATTTTCTATAAATGAATAAAAATGGGTACAAACAAGTAGGGAACAATGTATCTCCGGTACCTATGTATCCACATACACAATATGCGAATCCATTCATTTTCAGAATGTATACGAGTATGTACGATAGGTATTTGTGTATGAACAGGTATTTACTTTCTGAAGCAACACATCAATGCACTCAAAAATGCATCACTTATGACGTGCATAGTTGTTAAAACGCATTTACGTTTACTCGATAAATACGGATACTCGAGTACTGCGTAAATACGTTTACGTTTCCTCCCGAAAAAAATACCGGTACGCACTTACTCGCGTACTTTTTGAAAGTACGCGAGTACCGAAAACGTATTTAAGCGGGACATAGAAAGTGACATTTTGACAGACAGAACGTGACAAAAATAGGACATTTTCCTAAGAAATAGTTAACGGGAGAACAAAACACATATTTGATGTATTCTAGAGTAAAAAGCGACAAAATTTCTGATTTTTACGTTATCTGTGAGAAAAAATACTTACTTTAACATTTTATATGAGAAAAATACTCATTTTTACGTTTTCTGTGAGAAAAAATACTCATTTTTACGTTTTCTGTGAGAAAAAATACTCAGTTTTACGTTTTCTCTGAAAAAAAGTATTTTACTCACGTTTTTCACAGTGTAAAAGTATCTGAAAAACACTTTACATTTTCAGTACTCAGGGTTGAGTAAAAATAAAATACTTTACGTTTACGTTTACTTTGAAAAAAGTTCAGTACTTTTAACAACTCTGATGATGTGGCACTCTGTATTTCTACTCACAGATGTGCTTCCAAATTCAGAAAAAAAAGTTTATTGTGGAGAAGAAACTATTCCTCATTCACTGTTTTTCTTTTTTTACTACATACTTCACACACAAGGCACGCATATGCTCCTGCTGTGCAAAATGTGTGTAATACAATATCACATTTAGTTTATTTACTGTTCACTCTGAGTAATTCGCAAATTCCTACACATTTGACCCCCATTTTGACCTTGGGTCATTTTTCAACCACCCTGTAAACTTCATCCATTAGCAATATAATAAAGTAAGCAAGCATCAAAGTCAAAATTATAAACGCATCGCATCTGTTCCGTTTCCGAGCGGATCGCTTCTGTTGGCAGAAAATATTTGTATTTATTTGTGAGCAAAAGCTGCACTTTATTGCTGTTTCCGAATCTGATCAACCACATTACGATGAAAAGTCAATTTATTTGGGCTGCAGTTTTATTTCCGTAAATGTATACTTTTAATAGCTTTGCCATTTTCGATGTTTTTATCGGGACTTTTTTTCGCGCCGCGTGCGATGCGATTCGGTGGCACACCTTTCGAAAGAAATGCAAAAATGTGTATAAATAAATAGTATATATATTTATCTATGCAAGAAATCGATCATTCCGTTCGCTTGATCGCATTTTATTTATTGGCCCTGCGCACACTAGTTTTCACAGGAAATTTCGAAAACTCGTAAATCAGCTTTAAACGTGTTTGAGCTTTCTTCCAGAATGAGTCATTTTTTATCTCCGTCAACTGTAATTGACAACCACCTCATCGTAGAAAACTCAAATGCGTTCTAAGCTGATTTGTGAGTTTTCGAAATTTCTTGTGAAAACTTTTGTGCGCAAGCACCACCGCGCAAAAACACGCCGAGTCGAAACTTTCGTTTTTCCCCGGGCGTTATGCGTTTTTGATCGAAATTCAGTTAATTTTTATGACCAATTTTACAACGAAAATTGCAGATGAACAAATATGGCGTCTAGCAAACAGGAAAATTCATCAGAAATTGGGGCAGATGACAACAGCGCTGCATCTCATAATCCAAATGTGCAGTTTGATGTGAACAGTTTTTTGAGAAAGACATTGGTAAATTATGATAGACCTCCGAGGTCTGGCGCACCACCAATGACCAACCAGACATCAGAGGTTTGTGTACTTTACGTTTTGTTTTGTTTTTGTAAATTGTGAGTACCTAGGTACATGTGTGGTTGATTGTTCAGTTTCTGTAATTAGAATAATGCAATTCTGAATAATGAATTTTCAGAATAATGCTTCAGGGATACCGTTCTAAAATCGCAAATTTTAAGAAAATACCTATAATTGAATATTATCTCAGAAAATCTCTGAGAAAAGATACAATTCGATCTTTCATCCCATTTGTAAATTATTGTTGAACCTCTGAGAAAATGTTCAATGCCTGAAAAACTCTACTTAAACCACATTATCAAAAAGATATCAAACATGTTTCAATTGACCTCAACATATGACATTTTCACATCTTCTAAAGTACTCGATGACAACTGCTATTTCCATTTGAAACATTCGAGAGAATGCAATTCAATTGCTAAGGTCAATGTATTACTTAGCCCAAAAGACTATTATGTACAACTGTACATTCTGTACACTTGTAAAAAATACAAAATCTACACATCCACCCACACAGGTGCAACCATTCCATCACACTGATCCATGCACATCAGTAGCCTCACCACTGCCACAAAAAGCACAAATTTCTAGTGTCAAACCCAGATTACTTGGTGGAAGTTCACTCTGTGGTAAAAGTGAAGTACCTGTTTTATGCTATGATGAAGCACATACAAATACTGTGACTGGTTGGTAAAAAAACTTTGTTTATTGTGTATAATTTGACAGGTATGAGGTTCATGTTTAGACATTGATGAAGTTCTCAAATTAAATGAGTTGAATTAGACATTCCAATGTTTTAACTGTGTGTTTGTCTACAAAAATGTGTCTATAAGCATGAGACAGTATGGCTTATATCTTTGTGTAAACCAGACACTGATGTTTTACTCCACAAGTTTTTACCCCTTCTTCAGGTAGTCAGTGGTCTTTATCATCACTTGGAAAGCCAATATGTCGCATATGTCACATGCCTGGTTTGCCACAACATTTGGACCCTGATGCAAGTGATGATGAAAAACTGGTGGCACCTTGCAGATGTTCTGGCACCATGAAATACGTCCACATCAAGTGCTTGGTGGTATGTTGTTTTTGATGATCAAAATTGTTGCTATATTTTCAATTCATATATTTGACTGGGAAAAATACCATAATTCCCCAGGGGAATTGTTCAAGCAGAGGAATGATTATTTTGCCAACATTTTAAGGCATGTATCTATCAGGTCAATTCTACAAAATATGGTTTATTAACACAACATGTTTCTTTTTTGTTCAAAGAGGACATGAGAAATTGATCATAATATGGGGGAATTATTCAAGGAGTGCATTATTTTTGCCACACTTATTCAGGAGGGGGATATATTCAAGGGGCATTATTTTTTCCTCACTTGTCTTACAGGGGGGAATTATTCAAGAGGGGGACTGATTTAAGGGGGAATTATTCAAGCAAGTACCATACATATTATTTCTCACAGCGATGGCTGGAAATCTGCTCGAAAAAGATGTGCCCCGCGCCCAGATGCGAACTATGCAGCTATTTTTACACGCACGACTGCGTCAGGTGCACCGTGAGTTCCATTTTCAATTTCCACTGTGACCATTTTGCAATGTTGAAGCGAAATTATCCCACCTCATAAATTAAGTCTGCTATTTAGTATAAGGCTTTAGGTCATTCCAACGGGGTGCGCTCTTATCTTTGATCTCGGCCATACTGTTGATTCACGATTCAGTAGCTAATTATGCTTAAATCAGCTTGGCACGGCAGTGCATAATCTAGTGCAACGCACTGTAATTAGCAATTATCTCATGCTTAATGTGTTCCGTTCCGTACCAGTTGCGCGTTGCACGCAGCCAGTGTTTCATGCATTTAGCACGTTGACATTTTGCGTGTGATATTGATATTGTGTGAGGGGTGGGCGGGCACCACGGACATGTTTTATTAGTAAATGAGAGGAATATTTTTCTTGTGGAAAGATACTAATAAAATATTTATGGTATATGTATTTATTTTAATTGGCACTTATGGAGCTCAAAAGAAATAAAATGCAAAAAGCCGATTTGCACATTTGTAAATGCCGTATATCCTCGAATATATCCCCAGGAGTGTTAATATTTCGTCAGTAGTTTTGGAGGGGGAAGTTATTCGAGGGGAGAAATAATTTTTGGTATGATCTTTCACTTTTTTCATTGTATGAATGCATTTCATCAACTCATGTAATTTAGGCATCTAACATTTGAACAACAACCAAAACAAGGTATTCATGCTAAACTTTGTGTTCAACGGCATCTGAATCATTCAAATACACATCATGGATATACATACCAAATACCCAGAGGGGGGAGTTATTCAAAAGGGGGAGTTATTCAAGGAGAGGAGTAATTTTTCCTCACTTGGCCAACAGAGGAGAGTTATTCAAGGGGGGTCTTATTCAGGGATATACGGTACCTTGTATGTAGTTGAATGAACGTTGATTAAGTTACCTAGATCAACTAGGCATTACCTATCATAGTAAATCATAGTAAAGCAATTGCAATTCAATCCAACCCAATTTCAGTGCTGCTGCACCCACCTGCCGTCGTGCACGGGTCTGGACAAGGCGCTGCACACCCTGTTCGGCTTCGTCGTGCTCTTGATGCTGATCGCCGCCGTACTGTGCATTGTGTATTTGAGAGCGGACCCAACTGGCAGGTGGGTTGTATGCCATGGGGGTTGGGAGTTTTTGAAAATTGTTCAATAAAAAATACTGGCCAGTAGATGAGGGATAACTTTCTTATGCAAAAAGCACTGCGTGAAGTGACAGTCAAGTTTCTACTTCCCGGTAAACCGCTATGTGAAAGTTCCGTCGAGTATACTCCGGTTACTTTACACCTCGCCCGCGTGGTTCCCGCTGGATGTGTGCCAACGATGGTAAACGCGTGCGAGTTTCATAAACAGATGACAAAACTGATTGCAGTTATTATGTTATACATTAACATATTCACATCGATGAATTTTTTCATTTTTTTACGGAAATCGCATGATTTAATAATCATTGGCACGCTTCCAACACGAGACATAAATCAGTGCGAGGGCAGAGTATCATGTCCGTCGAGTATACATAAAAGTATATAAAAAATACAAGCAACTGAATTTTCAGTGTGCAAATTTTGCTGAATTTTTCAATTGTCAATATTGTCACATCTTCGCAGCGGGATAAATCCAGGACAAAAAAAAACTTACTAGGTATACTGATCGGACCGAATTCTTTACAGAAAATTGTATCGTAAATATTTTCATGAATTAAGTCTCAATGATGTGTTGAATCTGGACAAATTCAGCAATAGTGAACAGCGAAGTAATGTGATGATAAACAAAGTATAATTCGCTTGTTTTTCACATGGAATATGTTAGATTTCGTTGTAAACTGTGCAGTCAGTAGATACCCAGGTTGAAGTATTCTGTGTTTTTGAGTGTCCCATTTCGCAATTCATTGCATTGGGATACCCAGGTTGAAATACTCTGTGTTTTTGAGTGTCCCATTTCGCAATTCATTGCATTAACTTTTATGTCACCTTGAAACGCAGAATTCGCACATCCCTGAGCGGCGAGGATGTAATTGTGGTCGTGTGTTCACTGGTTTTCTTTGTCGCATTTTTTGTTGCCATCTTCACACAGTACAGGTCAGTTTTTTGGGAACTAAATCGTGAATTTTTTGTGTCTAGTCAATGGTATATATATATATATATACCTCCGTTGGGATGGGAAATTGACACTGAAAATTTTCAATCAAAATTATGACTTTTGTGTAAGTTCACTTGTCACTTGACTTAAAACTTGCCACATAAACCTTTGTTGCCACTTACTTGTGGGATTATCCTGAGATGTGTATATGTACCAGCATTGAGAATAGGTATGCCAATTATTTTGCATTTTTTGCCAAATTTCTGTAAAAAAATATGACATCACTTCACTTGGAAACAGTCAAGTGTGGAATAGATGAATTTCATTTGGGTACACTGCTCATCAAGTGTCATCAATATTGATTGAATTCATTTTTTCATTTAAGGGACTATAAGTAGTCCACACATAGCATTGAAAAAATCTCTGGGAGATTTATATTTAAAAAATCTCAGAAAATCTCAGAAAATATAAGAATTTCTGAGATTTATATTTCTCCACAATTTTCCAGAGAGATTTAATTATATTTTTTCCTGATTGAGAAAATCTCCCAAGAAAATCTCTCTATATTTGTCCATTTTCACCTTCAAATTCACTAGTTCTGGTGCTTTTTTGCTTATTTTCAGCTATTTTTAACTATATTAGTGCTAATATACCCATTTTTGGTTATTTTTGCTCCTATTTTAAGTTTCTTCTCTCCCTTTATTCTGTTATATAGCATGAAAGAGCCTATAAAAAGTCTATCTAAAATACATTCTCTGTACTCGAATACTTTCAAAAAGAATACATAAACGAGAGTACTGGTACTTTTTCAGAGGAAATGTAAATGTATTTACTCAGTACTCTAGTATATGCATTTTTGAGTAAATGTAAATATGTTTAAAGAACTATAAAGTTGACTGAATGCTTTGCAAATACAGTTACCAAAATTTGGTTAAAAAAAGTCATCTGATAAATACTGTTTCGATCTTCAGACGTGAAAGTAATGTATTCTATTGAGGAAAAATGTATCTAATTTATATTTTTGTTCATTATTTAGATAGTAGGTGGTAGATGTGGTAGTAAAAGCTGAAACAACACATAGGGTGCTTAACATATACTCAAACAAAGGTCTCTGGTTCAAACACCTTGAGATAATCGATGCAATCATAATTGAAGTTGAGAGATTTTCTGAAATTTTTTTAATGGCAAGAGATTTTCTCAGAGATTTAATTATATTTTTGAAAATGAACCAAGAGATTTAATTATATTTTTTCTTGATAGATTTTCTGAGATAATATTTGATTATATTTTCTCAAAATCGGCCATTTTTTTCATCACATTTTATCCACACATCACCTGATTCCCATCATAATCATATTACCTACCTATACTCGACAGACATGATACCCTACAAATAGATGTGATTTATGTCTTCGACTGGCAGACAGCCAGCTGAAAACTTATGAACAGACTCCCCACTCCACTCCACTTCATCCTGAACCGGTTCAGGGGGTGGTCCCGCAAGTAGTGATGGAAAAGCGCCAGAAAAAATGGCGCCAGGCGCCAAGGGCGCCATGGCGCTATTCGGAAAGTGGGCGCCAAGCGCCAAGGGCGCCACAGAAAACTGGGGGGGCCAGGCGCCAAGGGCGCCATGGCGCCATTCGGAAAGTGAGCGCCAGGCGCCAGGGGCGCCACGGAAAGAGGGCGTCAAGCGCCAAGGGTGCCATGGCGCCATTTGGAAAATAGGGCGCCAGGCGCCAAGGGCGCCAGGATAAATAACTGCCTACAACACCCTGCATGTGCTAAATGTTGCTACAGCACCGTGGTACACGCATTCAAGTCTTAATTCGCATTCTTCACGATGTAATGAACAAAAACACATCTAGCAACAAAAAATGTTCAATAAAATCCACGAATTCAAACACAATGGAAATTGGATTACAATCCATTCACGTCAAATAGGTTTTTCCAATCAATGTTTCCCTGAAATGGACAAAAACGGAATTGCGGCTATTTGAATCCTTTTTTATAATTTTGCAAGTTCGACGGTCCATCATTCTTGTCTTCTGATCCGTCAGAGACATCTGATGAAACGTTGGACGAAAGATTTCCACCCACTCACACCACTTCGTCCATTTTTCTGGCAAATTTAGATCATCCATGGATGCGTTTTCATTATTTTTTCATTTACACAGTACTTACCTTGAAACCCTGCTGGCGCCTTTTTGGCGCCCTTCTAAAGCAGGGCGCCAGGCGCCAAGGGCGCCACGGAAAAAGGGCGCCAAGCGCCAAGGGCGCCATGGCGCCTTTCAGAACGTGGGCGCCAGGCGCCAAGGGCGCTACAGAAAAAGGGCGCCAAGCACCAATGGCGCCATGGCCCGGCGCCCTTTGGCGCCCTCAAATGGCGCCAGCGCCATGGCGCCATTCCATCACAACACGCAAGCCCTGTAAAGTGTCAAATGTGAAGTCAAACGTAAAGTAAAGTGTCAATTGTGTATCCAAATCTTATTTTTCGTATCCAATACTACTGTTTTTGTATCCAAATCTTATGTCAAAAAATAAGATTTGGATACAAAAACTTAAGATTTGGATACAAAAAAAAATTGGATACACAATTTTCACTTCACAATACTTGTTACCTTGCATTTGACTTGATATTTGACACTTTACTTGACACTTTACAGGGCTAGGGATTACCACCAGTCAGCCGCAGTTCAGTGCAGACTGCGGTTATGACGTCATGATGGAGTGTTACCTCCAGAAAAATGTAGGCTGTCATGTCTCGCAAGTATACCCACCCACAGTAAATAGCTTCACTTCCAAATTCAGAGCCGACTCCTCCCTGTGTCGCCTGTTCATCCAGTGCTACGTGACCAACAGAAACTGGTCCATCAAGGACTACGATCCCGCCGACGATCCTATGCAAAATTACAAATTGCACATGCAAACCGTTGTCGATCAGCAAATGGGGCGGAGGAATATTGGGCCAGAAAATGGAACCATGGGCCAACAGCAACATCCAAATGTGCACCTGAACCCGCAACAGCATGGTGCTCATTTGCAAATGCAAAGGGGCAGAGATTGGGGTAACTTTGGAGGGCATTCTGGTCAGCACCAGCCATTGTTGGGCACTGTGCATTGCGCACAGGTAGAAATGATGCCTTGATATTTTTATGGACCAGAAATGACCTGATATTCAAGTTCAATTTTGTCATTTATTAAAACTAAATATGCATGGTTTCAGACTTGCATTTGCATTTGTTTTTAATCTTTCTTCTGCTAATTTAAGCACAGGGATTCAGTGTGAAATGAAGTATGCTTAATACCTGATTTCATCTGCTAAACCGTTGAATAATCTCATGGTTCCAACACATTCACATAAACTAAAGTACTGTATTTCCTTAAAATTTCCCAAGGGGTTTTATTTTTTTCACCAGCTCACTCAGACCTGGTGATATTTTTGGGGGATGGTTTATTTTAGGGGATAATTCAAGAAAATATGTTAATTGTAATTACAAGTCTATAAGCATGCAAATCCATCAAGCATACAATGTGAGCTGTTTGATAAATCATTATTTATAGAATATGTTTTTGTGCCAGACTGCTTTCATCTGCCAGATTATAATGGTGCAGTACACACTAGTTTACCGGCTCAGTAAACTCAGATTTGGTAAACTCATAAATAGACATTGAATGCATTTGTGTTAGCTAGAATGAGTTATCTGTCAACTACAGTTGGCAAAGATATAAAATAACTCATTCTGGTAAACTTAGATGCATTCAATGTTACTTTATGAGTTTACCATATCTTAGTTTACTGAGCTGGTAAACTAGTGTGTGCAGCACCAATATGGTGATTATGTGTTTTGGATAGATTTTGTTTTTCTTTTGTTTATCAATCAACAACTTGGTTCTATGGCATTTTATTTTTCTTCCCAAATAGTCTTCACTGGAGTATTTTTACTTGTTAGTCAGTTACTAAACGGGTAGTCAAAGAGGTTTCTAAATTACTTTTCAGACATTTTACAGCTAGTAAATTCCTGTACAGTGATCAAATATACACAGCAACACTATATTGATAAAAATATCGTTGTGCATTGTTCATAGCTTGGTGAAATATGACTATAAAATGAATTTTCTGTTGTCACTGAGTCAGTTGAACTTTCATCAACTATTTTTTATTTTTAAAATTTTTCTTGCCAGATATACTCCAGTTACTTTACACCCTGCAAGCATGGTTCCCGCTGGAAGTGTGCCAACGTTTTTTTACGCATCCGATTTTCATAAAAAGATTCAAAAAAAAGTAATAGTTGTCATAATGTAACGTTAACTTATTCACAACAATTATTTCTTTCACCTCCTATACAAAATCGCATGCTTTATCGTCATTGGCACACTTCCAACGTGAGACATAAATGAGTGTGAGGGCAGAGTATCATGTCCGCCGAGTATACTTAGAAATAAGAGGAAACATAAAAAATTAAACATTTTTTTGCCAGTGCTATAATACAAGCAAACCCTTTAAGAAAATTTTTGTTTTGTGTGTCCAACTTTTGGCTATTGACTCATCGACAGACTCATATATATATACCGTATTTACTCGAATAATTCCCCCGGGGAATTATTTTTTCGTCAGACATTTTTGAGAGGGGAACTATTCAAGGGGGGGAATTATTCAAGTGGGGGGATTATTATTTCGTCAAAATTTTTAGCCATGTTTCTATCACACTAAATACGCATCCTGTTTCCACTGGTATACTCGGCTTTACATGATACTCTGCCCTCGCACTCATTTATGTCTCACGTTGGAAGCGTGCCAATGATGATGAAGCATGCGATTTTTGTATGAATGATAAAAAATCATTTTTGTGTATGAGTTAACGTATAGCGCTATAACAGTGATGACTTTTTATCAACTTTTTATGTAAATCGAAATGCGTATAAAAATCGTATAAAAATCGTTGGCACGCTTCCAGCGGGAACCATGCGTGCAGGGTGTAAGTGACTGGAGTATAGTGCACATTACATTGCATCTTTGAACACCAGATGTACTGCATTTGCATTCTGTGAATCAAACCACACACAGCTCTTTTGTTTGGGTTGACTTCATACACTACCTTCCATCATTTGGGGGGGGGGGGATTATTCAAGTGGGGGAATTATATTTTCCTCACTCGCCTAACAGGGGGGAATTATTCGAGTGGGGGAATTATTCAAGTGGGGGGAATTATTCGAGTAAATACGGTATATATACACTGCCACTATTTATCACAAAAGCTGCAGCGGCATAGCCGCCTGCATCGATGTATTTGATCTCTTTGTCCCAGTTGTCACTTGTGAACTGGGGGCAGTCCCAGACCCTGTAAAATGCAATGTAAACTGTAAAATGTCATGCAGAGTGTCAAAAGTCATGTAAAATGCCCGGTAAAGGGCAAAAATTTTACCAGTCATTTTACATGACCTTTGACACTTTGCATGACATTTGACTTTTTGCATGACATTTTACATAACATTTTACATTTTACACGGCATGTTACAGGGTCTGAGACTGGCACCTGGTAGTATATGGTGTAATCTTGAGAATGGCATGCAGAGCTCTCCTGTACTTTGTGCCACATGTATAGAAAAGAATGGCATCAAAGAGGCTATTTGCAACCACCAGTAGATTGGCGATATCTGTCAAAAACCACACCAAAGTGAATGTTTCCAAATGATTGTGGTAGTTTGGATTGAGAAATTGAATTATAATTAATGCGAATGGTAGGATGTTACATGCAACAAAAATGGCAGTTGCACCAAATACAACCAATGTTGCTTTGTATTCCCTGCGGACCTGTGTTGGCCATAGTGTACGATAAAGTACAGGGTGCGGCAATTTAGACCAACGCTTTAGATTTTTAATAACTTGACACTGGGTGGTCGGATATTAGTCAAAATTTGGGTGAACATTAACAACGACATTAAGTTACCACAAAAGTTACCACAAAATATGGCTGCGATTGCTCCACTCGTTCACAAGTTATTTATGTAAATGCATAATGGTCATACTTGACCACTACCGCGTGCTGGCTTCAAACGGGATCGACTTTTCGGGACTGGGATAGGGATTGTTTTTTTCAGGTTTTTTCTTTTTGCAGGGGCGGGCCTAAATGTGTGCGCGCGCGCCACTAATCCGCCTTGCTGATAAGGAAATAAGCGGCCGTTTGCGTAATTGGTCGTAAAGCGACGATTATTGGTGTTTGCTTGAATAACACTTGAACCAGTAAAGCCATCACAGCTATATTTTGAGGTGTTCTTTCCTATTTATTTGGTCATGTTCACCTAAATTTTGACTTTCATCAGACCACCCAGTGCCAAGTTATTCAAAATCTAAAGCGTTGGTCTAAATTGCCGCACCCTTATGTAGTGAGTAGAAATCTGAAAACGGAAAATGTAATATAACCTGTCGCAAAGGTTGGTGCTGCAACATCGCCACGGCTGCCATACCATTCAATGCAGTTACAATTGAGTTTCAAATGAGCTTGGGATATCAGGATTGTAACAGAGTTGTTAAAAGGTACGTACGTTTACTCGAAAAATACGCGTACGCGAGTACGCGGTAAATACGTTTACATATACTTTAAAAAAAAGTAATGTACTCACATGTACGCGTACATTTTTGAGGCATAAGCGTAAAGAACATGTATTTCTGTGAATTCAATTTGGCATATATTTATAAGGTGACTACGCTGCAACTTACTATATTTCCTTGAAATACCCCTGGGAGTGATTGTTTTATAGTGAAAATTTTGAAGGGAGTTTAACAAGGGCGGGTATTTCGAGAGTTTTTACATTTCGCCAGAATTTTTCAGAACTCTCAGCACTAATTCGTTCTTTGTAACATACGCTGAGGTAGAAAAATGCAACAACAAACTCCATGTATTAGAGTATTTTTATTGACTTACATATTTATGTATGTAAGTAAATATAGATGATATATACTCTGTTCTAACATGACTTGGTCATTGTTTAAACATGTGTTCTGCATTTCACAGAACACAAACTGAAGGTTTTAATATTTAAGTTCCATTTACCTACGTTCAATTTGGGGGGGGGGGGCTTTCGACAAGGGGTCAATTATTTAATTCGTAGGGCCATTTTGAGGGTTATATTTCAAAAACGTACCCAGTTTCTATGAAGAAAAGTGCTCGCTTTTGACTTTTAATGGGAAAAAAATTTTGTACTCACATTTACTTGTGCGTACGAGTAAAAAATAAGTATTTTATGTTTTCGATACTTTGTGGTGAGTAAAAAATAAATACTTTACGTTTACATATACTTTTAAAAAAGTTCAGTAATTCTAACAACTCTGGATTGTAATTGGGTACTCGGAATTGAGGAGTGTAGTTATAAATGTTTGTAAAGACCAAAATGGCAAAAAAAAGTGAAGTGCAGATCTGATATAAGTGTATATACCGTATTTCCTCGAATTACCGCCCCCTCGAAATACCCCCCTCAAAATGGACACTATGACATAATAACCACCCCTCGAAATACCCCCCAATTGAGTGTAAATAGAACGTCAATGACAAAAGCTGCGGTTCATAACCCATGCAATGCATAACACACGTTAAAAACAATGATTGTGTTACGTTAGAACATGGTTTATACCATCTAGGTAGGTACATACTTATATAAGGCTGTAGACTCTTATATATTGTGGTTTTTGTTGCATTTTTCTACGTCTGCGTACATTATTAGTTCCGGGAGTTCAAAAAATTTCTGGCGAAATAATAACCCCCCCCCCTGTCGAATTACCCCCCCCCCCTCGAAATAATCCCTCAAAATTCTCACTCTGAAAAAAAACCCTGGGGTGGGGATATTTCGAAGAAATACCGTATTTGTTCATGGTAGAAAGAATTTCAAATGCAATTTTGAAAACACATAAAATGATGGAGATACTGACATTGGAAACTACACCCTTCAATTAGAATTGGGAATGGGCTCTCAAAACCGGGATTTGTTTTCAGTAGTAGGAGTCATGTTAACATATACCGTATTACCTCGAATTATCCCCCCCTTGAATTAACCCCCCCCCCTCGAAATACCCCCCCTAAATTTCGGCTGAGGAAATAATAAACCCCCCCTCGAAATACCCCCCCTAAAATTGAGTGTAAAGAGAACGTACATGACAAATATCGCAGTTAGCATTGAAAAAAACGACCGATTTTGCGAAAATATAATTAAATATTATCTCAGAAAATCTCTCAAGAAAAAAATATAATTAAATCTCTTGGGTCATTTTAGAAAATATAATTAAATCTTTGAGAAAATCTCTTGCAGTTCAAAAAAATCTCATCAAATCTCTCAACTTAAAGCATAATTTAAACCACATTTCAAGGTGTTTGAGCCATTGAGAGTAGATATTAAGCACATTATGTGTTGTTTAACCTTTCCATTCACAATTTGGTGTGATAGCAGCATATTGTCTAAAGTCGGCAGACGTATCGCCCTACAAACATTTGCGTCAGTCTCTCCAGTGGAGAGTGCATGTCGTCATTATTGTGACGCAATATTTTTATGATTGGAATGGATCGGGTCACATATGAAAACTTGGCTCTTATCCCAGTTTCTAGTTGCGTGTTTTAGAAATGCGAGTGAAAAGTTGTTAAAAGTTGCTCCACTTTGCCAATTTCCACCTTTATAATTGCTATTTTTGTTTATATACATGGTTATATAGTTAGTGTTAGCCTTTTTAATTCACATTTATAGCGGATTTCGCAATTTTGGCTGGCTGCCAAGTTCTCATATCGGGACTCTTCCATTGGAACGGAGCCAACGAATGAAAAATTAACAAAAACGGCGAAAGGGTCATTTAAACAGTCAAATTTTTTCACTTCCAACGGACAACGTTGAAACGAAACGTTGAAACGGGCGGCGTGCACGCACGGACACGGCAAAGCGTCCATTTCTCTTTTAATATTTTTGTCTTTTTCAATTTCTAGCGTCTGGGTGGGACACAAGTTTCGTTGTTCGCTCTATTCACGAGCGAATTCTAACTCTCCGATTTTGTAGGGTGAAATGTCCGCCGACTTTACTGATGGTACACTTTGTACTATTTTACTATGTATTTAGTATCTGAATGATGAACAAAAATATGGTTTAGGCACATTCTTGCTCATAGTAGAATACATTGCTTTCATGTGTGATGATCCCCACACAATTTATAAGATGACTTTTTCACCAAAATTTGGTAAAATTTCCAAAGCATGCTGTCAACTCTTTAGTTGTTAAAATGGCTAGAACCCAGTGCATAAGTTGACCCATTGCACAAGTAGCAACATCGAGTGCCAATGTACCGTACTTGGGCACTGGGTCTTCATGGGACTGCAGGGGTTCAGTATGGTTCAGGGGTTAAAACATATTTACATTTACTCAAAAATACATATATTAGGTTGTCAACTAAGTAACATTAATTTTTTGCGATCACACATACGCAAAAAATTAAGGTTACTTAGTTGACAACCTAATACTTGAGTAATAAGTAAATACATCTAAATTTCCTCTGAAAAAGTACCAGTATTCACTTTAATGTATACTTCTTGAAAGTACTTGAGTACAGAAAATGTATTTCAGATAACTTTTTTATTGGCTCTTGCATACCATAGAACAGAAAAAGGGGAGGAAAAACTACAAATAGGGGGAAAATGGCCAAAAATAGGTATAGAAGCAAATATATAGTTAAAAATAGATGAAAATTGGTAAAAAAAGATCATGAACTAGTGAATTTGATGGTGAAAATGGGCAAATATAGAGAGATTCCTCGAGAGATTTTCTCGAGAGATTTTCTCAATAAGGAGAAAATATAATTAAATCACTCTGGAAAATCATAGAAAAAATATAAATCTCAGAAAAT
The DNA here is from genome assembly GCA_964036195.1 of Sphaerolaimus hirsutus. Lineage (NCBI taxonomy): Eukaryota > Metazoa > Nematoda > Chromadorea > Monhysterida > Sphaerolaimidae > Sphaerolaimus > Sphaerolaimus hirsutus. The sequence goes on along the minus strand of OZ038458.1, from coordinate 5,045,309 downwards.
CTTATATTTTCTGAGATTTTCTGAGACTTTTTCAATATAAATCTCCCAGAGATTTTTTCAATGCTAATCGCAGTTTGTGATCTGTTCAAGTCAGAACACACGTTAAGACTGATGATTGAGTGATGTGAGGGAAGAGTTTATGTGTATATACAGTTATATATGCCTAAAAACACATATATGTCTATGTAAACGCTTGATTTTTCTACGTCTGAGTATGCGGAATTTCTGAAAATTTCTGGCGAAATAATAGACCCCCCCTCGAATTATCCCCCCTCAAATTTTGCTGGCGAAATAATAAACCCCTGGGGGTATTTCGAGGTAATACGGTACTCATTCAGCAGGTTATTTTACTACTGGCACGTGATTCGGGATTGGTAGGATCAGGATTCTATTTGAACCTTAATCACTATGATACACGGCATCACAGCGTGTGTAATCGTGTACAATATTGTGTGGTACGCAATCATGTAGAATGGATGGGTCACGAAATCATGTAGATTGTTCTGAAAAAAACGAGTTTTTAGATTGAAAGCAAATTTGAAAGCAAAAATTGACAGCCAACCGTGGTGTATCCAAGAGTGTCTCTTCTAAACTCCCAAAACCTGATTACATTGTAAAGGATTGACATGAGGATGACGGAGGTAAAGGCCACACCCATCCTTTTTCTGGAGGTTATTAAAATGATGAAGAGACATCAAATATTTATATATTCATATTTAACTAGATAGTTCTAAATCTCATCTGAGGAAAAATGGGTCTATGTGCTGCTGTGAAAAATGGTCAAGTGCCTTCATACAGACCACATGGATGCTTCACACTGCTTCACAAATTGTTCAGTTGCTTCTAAATAATTCATGAAAATGTATGTGAAGGCACTACAAAAAAAATCTGCAGATGCAGCAGACTTGTTTCTTAAACAAGTGTGTGGAAATGTGATGAAGTTCACTCATGGAAGTGTGGTGAAGCAGGAAGGCACTTCACCCGAACATTTGTGGGGTGCCTGTAGCTGCAGTCAGTTCAATGAAGTGGACTTCACTGAATCAGATGGCAGATCACATATCCACTTTTCCCTGTGCAACAGGCGCCAGTCCCAATCCCTGTAAACTGTAATGTCAAGTGTCAAATGTCATACAAATTTGTCAATTGTCATAGCAAATGTCATACGAATTTGTCAATTGACACGCAAAGTGGCAAAATTTCAGTAATAAAATCTTTTCATTTTTGTTTGTATTGACATTTTACATTTGACACTAGCCTTACAGTCTACAAAGCTCAGGACTGCCCCCAAAAAAATCAATTCAACCTGGTGCACCAATGTCTGACATGCATCGGTCTGCACAGAGCCACCCATCTCTCCCAAGTTACCAGCAGCAAGCCATAAACATTGCATGTTTGAGCCATCATCAACATTGGATAGAGGTACTGTGGGAATTGTAAAAACAGCCACTTTTGGGTGCGGTCATGCACTTTTTACTCAATGTGAGGACTACCATATTTCTATATACCGGTATCTAAGTTTTATTATAAGGTAAATGACTGTTACTGTATTTCTTCTAATATAATGGCATACCTCCAATAGAATGCCACCTTCAATAGAACGACAGGTTTTGGCATGTTTTTGCGCTCACGAAAACAATAGAACGGAAGTCTCCAATTCACCTCCAATAGAAATAGAAGAAAGGTAGAAATTGCATGTGACAAAACGCTAAAACAAATATAAACAAAAACAAAACAAATATAACAAATATAGCCAAAACACTAAAACATAAAAAATTGATGACAAAACGCTCAGAGCATTCAAATAGATGTTACAGTTAGCAGTGACTTCCAGTGATAAAAGTGATCCTAGGCATACAGCATTGAATTAACAAAAAGTACATCTGGTGATACATGTCTGATCCCTCTTCCCAATTCGTTGTTTAAATATGTGATAGCTGAGCCCCACCAGGCCAGCAGACAGCACTCCAGCCAATGAACCAGCAACCACCAACCAGCTTCGCCAACTGGTGCCGCGACCACGCCGAGCAGTGGAACCTCCTGGCCAGTGAGCAGCAGGCTTTTAAACCTGTTTGCATCAACAACTGGACCAGTATGCAGCAGGTATTGAGAGCCTGTTAGACTGTTATAATTAGTGTGTACCAGTTAGTTGTACACCTAATTGAAATGACAATTCACAAAGTGAGACAGTCAAAGCCCATTGGGCCTGCATCAATTGCAAGGTGGACTCCAAGGTCCGGACTCACACCTCTGCTTTCTTTTGAGGTCTGCCCTAGCATGCACAAAAGTGCACAAGGAGAAAGGCACACGCTCAAACCTGCCACAAGGCAATGAATTGCAAAAAAGGATCTATTTATCACTTTTGAGTGATTGCCCACCCTGGAGTGGTGCTTGACTAAGTATACAGTCTGCTTTCACCGCAAACACTGCCACACAGGCACTGGTAAAGGTGAAAGTACACACGTATTATACACCAGAACTGGCATCTAAAAGATGGCCAATGAACAGGGAGCCAATGAAGGCCCTGCATATAACACTCGCTCACAAATGAGTGATAGTGCCACACAAAGCAATGCCACAAGGCACAATGCTGAGGCACCAGCAGCAAGTACTGCCACAAACAAAAATGACCAGGTTGATATGGTCAATTGCATGTGCACTTTCATGCAAAACATGATGGACAAGCAAAATCAGATGATGCAAATGCTGACAGAGAAACTGTGCAGCAATCAGTCAAGTGGCACACCTGTGACAAATTCCACTGACTTGACAGGTGGCACAGAGTACACACCTGACCAAAGGCGTTTGTGGACGCCACTATTGAATGACAAATTTTCCAAGTTTGATGGGGAAGATGCCCTGAAATTCAAACTGTGGATGGGTGACTTGAAAGCCAGGATAAGGCTCACAGGAGCACCTGATGAATTTTCTGTCATCCATGTGCGCAAATGCCTGAGTGGCAGGGCTCTGCGCCAATTTGAGCACCTGCCAGATGAAGACAGGCAGACTTTTGAACAAGTGTGTGCATTTTTAGAATTGCAATATGGTGATCACTTTGCCACACAAAATGCAATGAACAAGTTGATCACAACCAAACAGTCTGCGCAAGAGCATGTCCGTGATTACGGCTTGCTAGTGGAAAGTTTAGTGCGCCAGGCACTGCCGGACACAAATACCACAGCGCTGAAAGTGCAATTGAAGCACTATTTCATGGGTGGCTTGTACAACAAAACCATGCAGAATGCATTGTATGCACTGCCAGCCTATGAGCTCATGACATTCAAGGAGCTGGTTGAAAATGCTGAAAGGCTCGAATTCGCTGAAAAGCGAGTGAAAGTGCATGCACCAAATGCACAGAAATTTTGTGCCATGCATGGCACTTACACACATTCCACTGAGGAGTGTGATATCACAAAAAGCCAAGCCAAGCAAATTGCAAATGAAAAGCTGGCAAGGCAAAATGGCAAACCTGGAGCAAATTGCTTCAGTAAGCCCAGGCAGTGGAATGCCAATTGCTTCCCGCCTAAAATGCAGCAGCATGCTGCAGGTGCTGACAACAGCCACATGCACCAGAAAAAATGGTGCAATTTCCACAAATCTGTCACTCATGACACACAGGACTGCTTCATGTCCAGAAGAGACAATTTCAACAAGCAACCTGTGAAAAAGGAATGGACAAGGTCCAAAGTGCACAATATTGATTGTGACCAGGAGGGTGAACCTCCCAACGCTGTGAATCGCGTGCAGCATGTGGCACAGCCACAAAAAGTGCAAATGAAGCCAAAAATTGGCTCAAAAGTCAATCAGCCATGTGCCTTTTTGAATGGCACACAATTTGACACCTGTCGCCCAGACAGTGGTGCTGATGTGACTGTGGTGACCGAAAATGTGGTCAAAAGGCTTGGCTTGATGCCAAGGCCCACCAAGCACAAACTGCTTGCTGCCAATCAGACGCCAATTGACACAAAAGGGTGCGTAGACATCCAAATTGAATATGCAGGTGGCACAGCCATGCACACATGTCAAATTTCAAATGACATTGACTATGATGTCCTGTTGGGACAGGATGTGATGCCAAAGCTGGGCATTTACATGAGAGCTGCAGATGGCAGTAACCTTTTGCCAGAGGCCAAAAATGTGCCTGTCACAAATGACATTCAAAAGCAGTTGATCAAACACTGCAAATTGGACAGTGATGACCAGTCAGCACTGGTCATATTTTCTGACAAACAGGGCCAGCCAATGCATGCTGCCCATGTGCCACTGCACAAAAATGAGCCCCCAACTGAAGTGCTCATAGGCCAAGTGCAAAATTTGGACAAAAGTGAATGGGCAAAAATGCTCAACATTGGCAACTGCTCAGATGCAGAAAAAGCCAACCTAGTGGATGCACTGTTTGAGCTGAATCATGCATTCAGCTCAATGTACAAAACAGATGCATGCCAAAATGTGGATGAGATTGGGTGCACAGATGTAGAACATGAAATTGACACTGGTGACACCCTGCCATTTAGGGTACCACCAAGGCGCATTCCACTTAGACTGCGCCCAGAAGTAGAAAAAATGCTCAAAGACTTGCTTGACCAAGGGTGCATTGTGCCCTCAAATAGCAATTACAGCAGTGCTTTTGTGCTAGTGAAAAAGAAAGATGGCTCATGGAGATTCTGTGTGGATTTCCGCCAGTTGAATTTGAACACAAAGCGTGACAGCTACCCATTGCCCCGCATGGATGACATGCTTGATTTGTGGGCTGGGAGGAAATTCTTCTCCACCATGGATATAAAATGTGGATATTACAACATCCGCATCAAAAAAGAAGATCAGCATAAAACTGCATTTACTGCATTGGACCAGTTGTTTGAATGGAAGCGCATGCCATTTGGGCTGCATTCGGCTCCGGCTACTTTCCAAAGAGCCATCAACAACATGCTGATTGAACATCAAGGCTACTGCAGAGCCTACCTAGATGACATCATTGTGGCATCCACCACACTTGAGGAGCATATTGCACACCTGAAGGCAGTGATTGCAACCACATGCAAAGCTGGATTGAGACTGAATCCACGCAAGTGCCACTTTCTGAAAAACAAAATTCAGTATTTAGGGCATGTGATTAGTGGTGATGGAATCCATGTGGATCCAGACAAGGCCACAGCTATTCAAAGTTACCCATTGCCTACCACCAAAAAGGAAGGCATTTCATTCATGGGACTCGTCAGCTACATGCGGCGCTTTCACCACAACCTGTCCCATAGGTTGGCGCCATTGCGCAAATTTTTCCAAGCTGCTGAAAGCAGTAAGGCACAATTGAAATGGACACCTGAGTTGGAGAAATTATTCAGGCAAATTTGCACTGAGATGGGTGATCCAAAGGCATTAGCAATGCCTGTGCCAGGAAATGACTATGTGATTACCACTGACGCTAGTGCTGATGGACTAGGTGCTATGTTAGAGCAGAAAAATGAACAAGGCAAGTTGCAGCCAATTGCTTTTGCTAGTCGTGTGACTGCATCTGCTGAAAAGCGCTACTGTGCCACTGAGTTGGAAGCGCGTGCAGTTGTATATGCACTTCAAACTTTCAGGCCATACATCACTGGAGAAAAAGTGACAGTGTTTACTGATCACCACCCCCTGACACAGCTGTTTCAGAAAAATAGCCCATCCCATAGGCTCTACCGCTGGTGTCTTGTGTTGCAACAATTTGATGTGAAACTGTGCTATAAGCCAGGAATAAAAAATCTAGTGGCTGATGCTCTTTCAAGGGCCCCTGCAGGCACAGTTCCTGTTTGCATGGAGGAAAATGACTCCATTGACCAGCCAGATGTCACACTTGATACAGTGTGCAACATCAATTTCATCAGTGTGTCACACATGTTAGCCAAATTGGCTACACTGAAGGTAAGTGCTGTGCACAACATTGCATTAGCAAGTGACAAAGAGCGCAATGACATGTTGCGCTGGCACCATGAAGGGCGCTGGGCAGCACATGCAAGTGCCCAGAAAACATACCAGCGCCTGAGACCATTCTATGGCCATGGAAATTGGCCCACACTTGCAGCTGATGTGCAAGAGTATTGCAAAAATTGCAACACATGCAAGCAGCGATCAAATCGCTATGAGGTGCTGCCATTGATGCCAAGGCCACCTCCTGACCAGCCACGTCGGCGCTGGCACATGGACTTTTCCACGTTCATGCCAAACAGTTACAAAGGGCCAAAGTATTGCCTTGTTGCAATTGATGCCATGTCGCGTTTCATCGAGGCAAGGCACAGCAATGCAACTGATGCAAAAAGTGCAGTCAAACTGTACAATGAAATTGTTGCCAGACATGGGGTCCCAGAAGAAATCGTGACTGACAGTGGGACACATTTTAAGTGCCATGAGTTTGAGACCGCTTTGCAGAAACACCAGACAGTTCTGCATGTGACCACACCTGGTTCCAAAACCAGCAATGGCATCTGTGAAAGAGCCATACGCACACTGCAAGATGTGCTGTCAAAGAAAAGAGCTGATAACCACCGAGCCTGGCACCTGATCCTGCCTGATGCAGTGGCTGCCTACAATGCTACAGAGCATTCTGCTACAGGTGTGTCACCATTTGAAGCTCATTATGGCTCAAAGCGTGCAACAACTGGGCATGAGTTTGAAGTTGCACCACCACTTGTCAAATTTTGGCAGATGATCAATGAAAAAGTGGCAAATGCCCAAAAGAAAGCAGCAAACTCTGCTTATATCACAAATCCCACCACCAAGTTCAAAATAGGTGATACCATTTTTGTGAAGGATACACCTGCCATGGGAAGTCGCAAAGCAAAACTGGACTTGCCCAATTCCAAAGAGGGTGAAATCATTTCATTCCCATCACCCAAGGCTGCAACCATAAAATTTAGCAATGGTAAAGTGCGTGTTGTTCCCATTAACATGCTGCAGCCCCGTTCTTTAGTTACAGGTACTTAGGAGAGGATCGACAGGAGACCAGTCCAAGGATTTCAGGATCAAAACAGGTGATACAGTGATTTAATTAAGTTAAGGTATTTGAGGCCAAATACTTCCTGCACCCCCCGAGGAGTTAGCAGTGACTTCCAGTGATAAAAGTGATCCTAGGCATACAGCATTGAATTAACAAAAAGTACATCTGGTGATACATGTCTGATCCCTCTTCCCAATTCGTTGTTTAAATATGTGATAGCTGAGCCCCACCAGGCCAGCAGACAGCACTCCAGCCAATGAACCAGCAACCACCAACCAGCTTCGCCAACTTTACCTAAATCTAAAATTGATGCTAAGATATTGCTCACGTTTCATTGAAAAGATAAAGCTAATAAAAAATATTTTCAAATAAAAATGTGTGAAAAAATTGGTGAAAAATAGAATGGCAGCCTCTAATAGAACGGCCGGTAAAAAAGTTGACAAAAGAAATAGAATAGCGCTCTTCCATTAGAAGAAATATGGTATTTACCATTCAAAAAGAGGGCTTAGAGTTAAGACAGTAGATCAAATTGACCTGAAAAAACCACAGTTAGAAAGAAATACAGTGTCATCCGCAGTTACAGTTACAGTTACACACCACATAAATGATGTTCACAGTGAAAATATGCAGCTTGGCTGCCCACAAATAGTTCATTCTCGGCAGGGCGAACACGGGAACGGCAAGTGCCACTAGCACGATGTCAATTACACTCAGCGCCGCCAGCATCAGGTTCACAGTGGAGTGGCGCATGTGCACGCTGGTGAACACCACCAGGGACCAGATTTAATTCTCCCAGATTTGGAGCGTAGTGCACTCAGACTGGTTGATGCACATGCACTGAGAGCAAGAATACACGAAAGTATGCTTTAACGTCGCCGATATTGCGATTTGATGAAGTTTACTTAGATTTAAACCCGCTCATCACGATTTCGTCATTTCTTGGCAGTGGGCCAAGGTCAACTCTTGCTTTTTTATGTTTTCGGGCGGTTACTACAATCGCATGATGGAGACTGGTCGACAGGAACAGCTGTGCATAGTTGTTAAAACATAAACACCGTCCCGGACAAGTTCACCACCCATTTTTTCATTCATTTCGCATGTTAGATCTCTGTCTTTAAGCCGGAATTACAGCTCAGCGGCGTTTGACGTGAAATGATGACGTCGTAAAGTTGATTACATCAAAATAGACAGAGGTACAGCATTGAAATTTCAGAATTAGATAGTTCTAGTAAGTGTGTGTAATGTCCCAAAAATTTTTTACCAAATAATCATTATTTAAGTAGTTATTAAGTTAACGTCAAAATTTTTTGGTGACGTAAAATGTTTGACGTGAAATGTTGACGTAGAATGTGTAAATTTTGACTAATTAATTAATTATTTTGTGTAAAATTAATAACTTATTAAATAATAATTATTTTCTTAATTTTTTTAGGACATTACACACAATTACTAAAACTATCAAATTCTGAAATTTCAATGCTGTACCTATGTCTATTTTGATGTAATCAATTTTACGACGTCATCATTTCACGTCAAACGCCACTGAGCTGTAATTCCGGCTATAGGGGTGTTACAAAGCTGAAACTTTGAATGAATAATTTGTAACACCCCCTACTCCGCATCAATGGGGGGGGGGGGGTGCGGCAACTCCAGGGTGGGTCGCCAAATATGCAACCATTTTTTTGGCTTTTTTGGTGTCCCAAACAAGTTCACCACTAGGGTGTCAACGAAATCCTTATTGGCGGAAAACGGAAATGGAAACGGAAAAAATTTTGCACTAGCCGGAAAACGGAAACGGAAACAGAAAAAAATTTGCACTTGCCGGAAAACGGAAAACAAACAAATCAAAGGACGGAAAACGGAAACGGAAAAATTTACTGAAATTATGCTGGAAATGGAAAAAATTTGCTGAAATTTTGCCAGAAACAGAAAAAAATTTCCAGAAATTTATCCGGAAATAAAATTTTTTGCAGAAATCTTGCTAGAAATAGAAAAAATTCACATAATTGAGAACCTGCATGCATGTTTACCAGTTTGGCTGAAACAGAAAACAGAAAATTGAGCTGGAAAATGAAAAAAAAGTTGGCAAAACAGACAATTGAGTCGGAAAACGGAAAAAAGGACAGAAAAACTGAAAATTTAGCCGGAAAACGGAAAATGGGCCGGAAAAACAGAAACGGAAAAAAAATTTTAGCAGACGGAAAACGGAAACGGAACAAAATATGCCTGCCTAAACGGAAACGGAAAACGGAAAACGGAAAGTTGACACCCTATTCACCACCCACTTGATTAGCTAGACTGCTAGGGCTGTATCTCCAGCTGTGACGGTGGTAGAAAGGTGATGTTTGGTGGATCTCTTGCAAACAACCCCCCTCACAATACACCAGTGGGGCTGCCAACAACCCACTACAGCATGGGTCGCTGCACATAAAATTGTTCATTTTTTAAAACAACCCAACTGTCCCAAGTGTACATACAACCACCCGATAAAATATTAAAAAAGAAAGAGTTGGCAGGCGGCCAAGAAATGACGAAATCGTTTTTCCGGGCCTAAATCTAAGTATCTATTTACCTAAACTGGGTACTTCGCACTGCGATATTGGCATTGTTAAGGCAAACTTTCATGTATTTCATGAACTGCCTTGCTCACAGTGCATGTGCATCATCATGGCATGAACGTTGAAAATTTATCGGGCGTAGCGCACTGCCCTCTAAATCTGTAGGGGGGATTAAATCTGGTCCCAGGGACGCGGTGCTGGTGAACAGCGACAGCACACCGATGCAGAACAGGGTTGTGTTCATTATGGATGAGTAGTGTTTGATGAACTGCAATGGGTATACCTAGGTAGAAAGAGTGATAGATTGAATAGATAGATTGATAGAGGTAGGATGTGATTTAAACATCGCCAGGACTGTTGAGTCGGGTGTTTTTCTAGAGTGACTTTTTTAATTTTTAATAGGTAGTTGTCCAATTTTCAAATTGAGTTTTCTTATTATCGAGTGTTTTTGAAATACTTAATTTTTTTTAAATTTTACCACTCAATTATTGCATTTTTGAATTTTTCTTCTGATTTTTGAATACATTTTTGAGACCTTTCAAGCTGTTAAGCCGGAATTACAGCTCAGCGATGTTCGAAATTTACACATTCTACGTCAACATTTCACATCAAACATTTTACGTCACCAAAAAACTTTGACGGTAAATTAATAACTACTTAAATAATGATTATTTGATAAAATTTTTTTTGGGACATTACACACAATTACTAGAACTATCTAATTCTGAAATTTCAATGCTGTACCTTTGTCCATTTTGATGTAATCAATTTTACGACGTCATCATTTCACGTCAAACATCGCTGAGCTGTAATTCCGGCATTACCGCAGACGCATGTGCGTGCACTTTTTCTGTTCTGCCGCTACAAATAGATCCATGTGAACTTGATGTTCTGAATTGCGTTTCTGCATTTTATACGCATTTTTAACCAAAAATACCAAGAAAAATTCAAAAACACCCCTGAATTTTCCGAGAAAAGTATTTCAAGTGTTTTTTTCCAGCTGTGAAATAAAAATTCAATAACTTCAAAACATTTGAAAATTATTAAAACGTTTTCAAATTTTTGTTTGCTATTCAGCTCGTCACATTTTTTTACACATTTTACAAAACAATGTAAACAACCTCCCATTGCTGGTCCCAGTCAGCTTCGTCCGCTGATTTCACCGCCAATGTATCATTCAAACTTTTGCAATTGTCCATGAGAAAAATTGATAAAGTGCACTTTCTTTCAATGATATTCTCAACCTGTAAAGTTGCATGATATTTACAAAAAAAAAACTGGAACTAAAATTGTGCTGGAAAAAATTAAACTGTAAGATAAAAAGCTGACAAGTTTTTACCTTAATTACCTGTAAATTTGAATGGTGTTTTTTTAACTGAAGTGTTTGGTTGCTTGTACAAATCAGGGTCGGGCTCACAGTACGCAGAGCACAGTGAATTGTCAATAATTGACAGCGCCGGATTGAACATGGTTTTGCCCTACAAAAATGTCCAAAAAGACGGCAGATGCGTAGGGTGTCAAAAAAATTTTTTTACGGAAAATGGAAAACGGAAAGGTTAAAAAAATTTCTTTACGGAAAACGGAAAACGGAAAAGTAAAAACAAAATTTCTGCCGGAAAACTTAAAGGTAAAAAATTTCACTCGGCGGAAAACGGAAAGGTAAAAAAAATTATCAACCAGAAAACGGAAAACAGAAAAATGAAATGCCAGAAAAATGAAAGCGAATTTATCATGGAAACGGAAAAAATAAAGTGAAATTTTCACAGAAATGGAAAAAAGAGCGAAATTTCCGTGGAAATGGAAAAATTTGCAGAAATTTGCATGCAGGTTTGCCTGTTTGGCTTTGATTGTGGTAGCTGTACATTCCGCAACTACGGACTGCAAGTGCAAAGTATGTGTCCAAAATTACTGTGTTTGGCATGCAGTTTCACATAAAGAGAAAAATATTCAAAAATGAAAAAAAGATAAATACAGATTGGAAAAATAATGGAAAAATGCCAGAAAACTGAAAATCGAGCCAGAAAACAGAAAAAATGGCTGGAAAAATGGAAACAAAAAGGTAAAAAAATTTCAGCTGGAAAATGGAAAAATGGACCGGAAAAACGGAAACAAAAAGGTAAAAAAATTTCAGCTGGAAAATGGAAAAATGGACCGGAAAAACGGAAACGGAAAGGTAAAAAATTTCAGCGGCCGGAAAACGGAAAACGGGAAGGTAAAATTTTTTCGGCTGCCGGAAAACAGAAAATGGAAAGATAAAAAAATTTTCCTGTGGAAAAGTGGAAAAGGAAACGGAAATTTGACACCCTACAGATGAGTGGAATGAAAACTAAATTCAACATTGGATGAACTGACTGAACTGGTGAGAAGTGAAGTGGCAAATGCGAAGTGAATTGAGAAGAAAATTGGCAAAAGCAAAGTGAAATGGCAAGTCAATTGGCAAAAGCGAAGTAAAAATAAAATAATAAAAAGTGATTTCCCTTTGCTTTTGCCAATTTGCTTCTCAATTCACTTCTCACTTCTCATTTCACTTCGCATTTGCCATTTCACTTCTCACTTCTCAATTTGCGGAACTGGCCCCTGGACTGGATGCTATTCATTGATAGTTACCGTATTTTGATGAATAAGGTGCAAAGTGAGAAACTGTGCACCAAATTAACCCATAGAATGTGATGTGATGAGAAATTTTTTTAAATATATTCTTGTTGTTTTATTCAAATGGGTTAAAATTAGGGTGTCAGCTTTCCGTTTTCTATTTCCTGTTTCTATTTTTGCTATTTCCATTTCTGATTTCCAGCCACTTAATTTTTTCCCCAAAGTCTTTTTTCCGACACAATATTCCGTTTTTCCATAATGAGGTATTTTCCATTTTCTGGCTTAACATTCTGTTTTTCTAGTATTTAGCCAACATTTTTCAAAACTACCTATATTTTAGAAAAAAATGTTATGGTTCCTTTTTTTGTTTGTCCTTCACTTGCCAATTTGCAAAATGCCGTATATTGTTGATTCTTACATGCTTGGCATGTCTTGTTGCTTCAGGTACATAAATCACAAGTAAAAGTAGTGGTTAGGGTGTCAAAAAAAAAGTTTATGGAAAACGGAAATGGAAACGGAAAATTTTTTGCACTTGACGGAAAACGGAAACGGAAAACAGAAATTTGACACCCTAGTAGTGGTAGAATCAAAAATTGACTGATAAGCTACCACAATCAAAGTATTTTCTGCATTTTTTTGTTTTTGTGTAAATTTGTATTTCAATTTTCCATTTTCTGGCTTTTCTTTTTTCCATCTTCTGATTTACATAAATACAGCAGGTACAAAAAATGTCCGTTTCTGTTTCCGTTTTCTGCCAAGTGGAAATTTTTTTCCGTTTTCCGTTTTCTGTAGACAATTTTTTGACACCCTAGTTTTTTTATGATAGGTAGATTTCATTGTTATAATCAACTGAAATTTATAAACAACCGCTAAAATTAACCAGCCAATTATTTTGCGTGGGTGGAATTTGATGCGTTTTTATTTAAATACCTGATAGCGCAGAAATTGTTTCACTTAATTTAGTGTTCAATATTGCATGAGTGTGGTGGGATGCAGCCTAAAAGCGACCGAAAATACAGTAAAGTGCTTTCAATGCCGTTAGTGTTTTCCACATTTTCGGTAGAGCTGGGAAATGCTTTTTTCACATGTAAATTGTAAATAATGGTGAGATTTTTCAAAATGGCCGCCAAAATGTTTGTACAGTTCACACTGCACAGTATCGCACAAAAATATCGTTTGGACGATATTCGTGTTCATGATTACCGTATTTCCTCGAAATACCCTCCTCAAAATGGACACTGAGTTTATAAACCCCCCACGATATTCACCCTCAACAATGATTATGTTATGTTAGAACAGGGTTTATACCGTCTACGTATTTATATAAGTCTCTAGAGTCTTATAAATGGCGGTTTTTCTTGTATTTTTCGATGTCCGTGTACGTTACAAACAACGATTTAGTACTGGGATTTCAAAAAAAATTCAGCTGAAATAATAAACCCCACCCTCGAAATACCCCCTCGTTTAACCCCCACCCCTAAAAATTTCCACTCTTAAGAAATTAACCCCCGGGGTGTAATTCGAGGAAATACGGTAAATGTTGTTGCATGTTGGTTTACATTTAATTAGGGTGTCAACTTTCCGTTTTCCGTTTCCGCTTTCCGCAGGCAAATTTTTTTCCGTTTCCGTTTTCCGGCTGCTAAAATTTTTTCCGTTTCCGTTTCCGTTTTTCCGGCTCATTTTCCGTTTTCCAGCTAAAATTTCACTTTTTCCGCCTTTTTTCCGTTTTCCGGCACAATTGTCTGTTTTTCCAACTTTTTTCTTTTTTCTGACTCAATTCTCTGTTTTCTGTTTCAGCCAAACTGGTAAACATGTATGCAGGTTCTCAATCATGTGAATTGTTTCTTTTTCTAGCAAGATTTCTGCAAATTTTTTGATTTTCCGTTTCCGTTTTCCGGCCTTTCATTTTTCCGTTTTCCGTTTTCCGGCAGGTGCAAATTTTGTTCCGTTTCCGTTTTCCGGCAAGTGTAAATTTTTGTTCGTTTCTGTTTCTGTTTTCCGCCAAAAAGTTTTTGTTGACACCCTTCATTTAATCACTTCACTTCACTTTTACAAAACTTCGAGTGGTCATCTGGTAAAAATGTTTTAAGCACTTGTTTAAAAAACGGGGTCGCATAGTGCAGAAACCGTTTTCCCAATACCCTTCAAATGTGGTGCCAAATTGTTGATGAAAAATTAAGCCAGAGAAATGCGATACTGCGATAAAATGCAATTCTAAATATACATATACTCGGCTGATATCACACTCAGTATGGAAACGTACCATAACCCAGCTGAATAGTGAAACAAAATTTTTACAGTTCTTTTCCTCATAATATTTCGTTTTTAATATGGAAAAATAAATTACGAAATTTATCACAAGATTTTATTCATTCAATTACAGTAGGATTCTACACATACTTTGCGGTCCACAGGGTTTACATAACGATAAACAAAATCAGTGGGTTTATAGCACCCACACAAAAACAACATTTTTCGGCAAGCTATTTACTAAGTTTTCGGCAAGCTATTTACTAAGTTTAGTAGTAAGTTACTACCTATATACTCGGCAGACACGATACTCTACAAACAGATAAGAGTTATGTCTTCGGCTGGCAGACGGCCAGCCGAGAACTTATGGAAGGCGTGCTGACGACGAAGTGATAACGTCATGAAGACGACGTGATGGCGAGAGATGATGACGGCGACGAAAGTGATCACGTCATGGTGGAGTGTTTCCTCCGGGAAAATGTACGGCGTAATGTCATCCGAGTATACACACTTTTCATGCCATTTGCGGGTTTCCTGTGTTTATATCTACCGTATTTACTCGAATAATTCCCCCGGGGATTATTTCTCGTCAGACACTTTTGAGGGGGGAATTATTCGAGGGGGGAATTATTCAATGGGGGAATTATTTTTTCCTCAAAATTTTCAAGCATGTATCCATCACACTATGTAGACATTTTGTCCTTGTCCCCGTTGCTAGTGCACAATCCATTGCATTTTTGCACACCGGTAGTACTGTGTTTGCACTCGATGAATCAAACCAGACACATCTACCATTTTGCTTGGTCTGACTTCATCGATTTAAAAAAAAAGATATGTGCCTGAACTTTATTCCATCATTTGGGGGGGATTATTCAAGTGGGGGATCTATTTTTTCCTCACTCGTCTAACAGGAGGGAACTATTCGAGGGGGAATTATTCAAGTGGGGGAAGTATTCGTGTAAATACGGTAATTGCCAATAAATAAATTCCACGATATTCACAAATCACGTCTACATAAAATGCATAAATTGTAGATTGTATCAATTTCTGCCATCTAACGGAACAACAACACGGAAAAAGGAACATCAACCGGGTATAATACCACATTCCTTTGAAAAGGCGTTCCTATTTTAATAAATATTTGGATACACCGATACCCCGGTGACTTGGCAGCTGGCCAAAACACCCGTTTTTACACATGCATTAAACTCGGCGGACATGAAACGAATCAGTGATTCGGCCCTTGGTTACCAATGACGTATGTTTTTTAATTTTAACTTGAATGGACGGATTCCATTCGGTTCACAATAGATTTGATTCAATCCGACTTTTTATGCAAGAACAATATGAGTTTGATCGACAAATCGTTTTAGAAAGTCGGATTGTAAGGTCTTAGGTAGGATCTCATCGTCGCAGCCCCGACAAATTCCTGTAAAAACGAACGTATATGAATTTGGCACACGTCCGAATTCCTTGCGTTTTATACCAACAACTTTAAAGACGCAGGATTTCTGTTCGCGTCAACGATAATGGCCGCGCAATGCATTTAAGTCAACACAAGTGTCAACTAGTAAATGGGTCGCCATTAGCGACCATTTGCAGTCGCTTAATTGGATTCCGCGGCGATTATTGGAGACGCGAAGAGAAATCGTGCGTCTTTAAACTTGTTTGCACGAAATGCAAGAAACTTGGACATGTGCCAAGTTTGTGTATTCTCACTCGTACAAAAATCCCGTGGAACAATGACTTCCAAAAAGTCCGCCGAGTTTACGTACATGCGTCAACTAGTGTGTCGGTCGCCATTAGCGACCACTTCCTGTCGCTCAATCGCATTCCGCGGCCATGATTGGTGACACGGAACAAATTCCAGCGTATTTTACGATCGTTTGTACAATAACCAATACAAACTTGGATGAGGGCCAAGTCCTTATTAAGTACGGGTTTACCAAGTATCCGGTCCGGTGACTTAACACCTTGCACACGTGGTTCACACTGGAATAGTCTTTTTATTAATAGTCCGTCCATGATACCCGATATCTATTGTGGTGTGTTATTGAAATAAAATGGAAGCATGTTAACGGATTTTTGAGCAAACATTGGGGCAAAATAAATCAAAAATCGCTCCGGATAGATAGATTGTTGGCCGATTTGGAGGGGGTTCAAAGCCACGCAGAACCATTTCATCGTCAAAATAAACACATGATGGCTCTTCTGACGTCATCTTATCAAAAAGTTATGGTTAAAATATCTATTGTATAAAAAAACTTCCGTCCAAAAAAGCTCACGTCCAAAATACCGGATGCGTATTGTATATTTATGTATTTGCTCCTGATTTTTGCTCCAATTACTAATCTTCACCTTCTTGATTGCTATGTCATAATCGCTTACATACCTAATTTTATGACTTTTTGGCCATTTTATAAATATTTATAACGATTTAGACATTTTTGGCCGGCTACCAAGTTGTCATAAGGATACCACCAATCCTGAAACAAGGTAAAAAATTTCGAAGATAATCCTTATTATGGAAACTTGGCAGCCGGCCAAAAATTAACAAATCGCTATATATAAATACAATAGGCTATCAATCGGTATATAACCAAATACAGAGACGGTTAACTGGGATTGTGGAGGTGAAAATTGGCAACATGGAGCATATTTTAGCGATGTTTACAAAAAAATTGAGGAAAAATACCCAATATTGTGGACGTGGGTCAAATCGCCTGTGATATTTGGACGTGGGCCAAGCTGCCATATGACGTGACCCGATCCAAAATGAGGCCAGACCACTTCACATCCTAGCTACTTTACATTCTGTCCAAAAGCTCTAGTTTACATTCCGTACTGCTTCACTTTACATTCCACAGTGCATTAGTTTACATTCTGTGGAGAAATCTGACATCCCCTACTTTCTGCACACTTTACATTCCACCGCGGTGCTTTAGTTTACATCCTGCTGTCTGCCACACATTTTGTAACTTAAGATGCTATAGTTTACATTCTATTTGTCCTTCAAAAAATACAACAGATCAAATTTTTTGTATGTATTTACAAGTGCGAATTTGTTGATTTATTTACCTATTCTATCTTATACTCAGCGGACATCACACTTAGTATGGAAAGCTACCATCACCCATCTGAATAATGAACCAAAAGTTATCTAATTTTTTCATCATAATATTTAGTTTTTACTGTGGAATAATCAAGTATGAAATTTATCACAAAATATTATTCATCAAATTATGGTAGGATTCTGTACATACTTTGCGGTCTGCCGAGTATACAACATTTGTAAGGTATAAATATTGATAAATATAAATAGGTATTTGAAAGTGTAAAGTAGGTATGTGAGTAAGCCATGCGGTGCTTAATTTTCATCCATGATGACACAGTGAAGTGAAATACAATCCAATTTTTCATCGCATCTGTTGTGTAACACTTGAGATATCTTGTTACACTCATCAAAGTTTGTATGTTTGACAATAGGTCTATGTTCACTTTTGATTGACATTTCCTCATTTGAAATGTCAATCAAATGTGAGCATAGCAAGATGCACTGTTACACATAGCTTTGACCCCTATATTGCTCATGTCATAGCTTTTTTTCTAGAATGTAAAGTGTAGCTTCTATGTGGAATGTAAAGTGTGCAGAAAATGCGGGATGCGACATTTTTTGGTAGAATGTAAACTGAAGCGGCATAGGTAGCACTGTGGAATGTAAAGTGAGCAAATACGAAGGATGTAAACTGACTAGAATGTAAACTGATGCACCCTCATCCAAAATAATCACACAAAAAATAGTTCAGTGCCTATGGTCATTCAATTGAAATTTTTTCCCGAAATACAACAACGAAATGGTAACGCTATACTTAAAAACAAAAGCTATAGTCATCCCGTTATTGCCTTACCTTCGCTAGAGTGGAAAAGAGAAGCAGGGCACACACTAATACAGTGCACGCAGATATTTTGCTTTGCATTCGCCGGTCCGCATAAGCTCCGCCCACTTTGGTGTGATTGCCCGCGAGCGCTAAGCACGCATTTTCGGTCAGGCGTGTCACTTTTGTGTGTGACTCAACAATGAAGTGAAATTGCTATGTATCTTACATTTCGCAGGGAACACACATATTTTGAGGTGCAGAGAGGTATTTTCGCTATTTTCGTCTATATAGATGGTTATGTACCTATTTTAGCCTATTTTATTTAATCGATTTCGAAACAAGTTTCGGCCGGCTGTTTTTGGCTGGCTGCCGAGTTCCCGTACCGGGTCTCTTCGTCTTGTTGTTTAGATGGCCGAAAAATAAATAAAAAACAGAAATTTCTGCGCGCACTGAGTCGATTTTGTGGTAGTTATTGACCACAAATTAACTTCTCGTATGCGCAGCTGTGAGTTTCCAACTTTACATTCCACGTTGGCACTCGTCCAATTTTCGACAATCATTCGAATGTCTATACCTATTGTAGTTTAGGACTCATTTGCAGCTTTTCTTCGGTATTCTTCTCATTCTGATGCACCGCCACCGACTGTCGTTCTGTGAAATTTTGCGGTGGGCATTTTTCGAATGTCGTCGTCCCCGTTTCGTGGTTGGATACTGCCTGAAAAAATATTCATGGCCGGGTTTGTTCTTTCTGCGTGTTTCCAAATTTTGCATTTCGAACTTAATTTTAACAGTGGGGTCCTCAGGATTCCTGCGTGTTGCGACGGCGGCCGATCGCTGTTTTGCTTGTCGTTGGCATGGTGCCAAATTTACTGGTTGGTGTTAAGTTACATCTGATTTTGTGTGAGTTCGGATTACCTAGTCCGTTATAACAGAAAAGCAGCATTTATGCACTGGTTGCAGGGTTGGTCTCATACGTCACAATGTGGACTTGCCCTTTTCACGTTGTGATCCAACCCGCCGGGTTATGGTGAGGCGACGGTTTTGGCTGCGTTCACATTGGTTGGTGTTTTTGTAGTTTGTAAAAAATTCCGCTTTGTTTATATTGTTGCCAAGTACGCTGAAACTGAACGTTCAGTATCTGAATCTTTATTAATCCGATTAATCTGAGTTGAAATTAGTGTTAAGATGTTTTCAGTTCAGCATTTTAAGGGCCATCCAAGCTCAGAGAACAGTGGTTTCCAGTTGGATCTTTCTGGTGTTGTAAGTTAAACGTTTGATTTCCGCATGTTTCTCGCATAACAAATGTTCAAATGTTTCCGTTGCTGAATTGTCAAACCACCCAATCGTCATTTGTCCAGACAATTTTTGTTCAGCGAGTTCTTATTGGTTTGGCATGTGTCAAAAATGTACGAATACTGAACATTTAGTTCCGGTGTACCTTGCAACATGGATTCAGTTAGGTAATGGTTCGAATGCCAGGGGGCACTCCCAGACCCTGTAAAAAGCCCTGTAAAATGTAAAATGTAATGTAAATGTCATGCAAAGTGTCAAAAGTCATGGAAATTGCCCTGCGAAATGGCAAACGTACGTTGAAAAAAACGGTTTTATCTAAAAATTTTGACTATCCCTAATTATAACAGCAACTTTTGATGGCTATAATTATTTGAACATCGATTACTTCGTCGCAGTTCCTGGGCGCGGCGGACTGCAGTGCCGCGTATTGGCACTGCCAAACTCGACACCTGATTTGTCATGTCACTGTCGTTACTGCGTTTTGGTGCTGTGTTGCCGGGCTGAGTGTTTTTTGTCTGATTTTAACTGCTGCTGTTCATATTTTTGTGTAGTTATATTCGATATCTAGCTCAGGGGGGTTTGATAGATAGAAAGGCGCTCCTCGGGGGCATAGTTGTTAAAACGTATTTACGTTTACTCAAAAAGTACGTATACTCGAGTACTGAGTAAATACGTTTACGCATACTTTGAAAAAAGTATTTGTACTCGCTTTTACGTATACTTTTTGAAAGTACTCGAGTACAGAATACGTATTTCAGAAAAGTTTTTTAGGCTTTTTCAAGGCATAGATGGGGAAAAATGGGGGAAAAGCAAAAAATTGGAAAAAATGGCTAAAAATAGGCACATAACGCATGTACTTGTGAATTTGAAAGTCAAAATGGTCAAAACGGTATGAAAATGAGTGATTTTGAGTGAAAATTGGGCCAAAATTTTCCAAAAATACTAAAAAATACGTTTTCTGGAGGGAAAAGTATTTTACTCATGTTTACTCATGAGTAAAAGTAAAAAACATTTATTTTACGTTTTCTGTACTCAGGGGGTGAGTAAAAAATAAATACTTTACGTTTACATATACTTTGAAAAAAGTTTGGTACTTTGACCAACTCTGCTCGGGGGATAGATAGCTGAAGATTTTTTTTTTGGGGGGGGGGGGGTGTTGCGGGGGTTCGATATATAGGCTTTTTCTCGGTATAGGTGGGAAAACGGGAGAAAATCGGTAAAAGTATATGTGAAATAGCTCGAAATAGGTACAAGAGTACAAGAGCATAAATACAGTACAAAAATAGTTAAGGAAGGCAATAAGGAACATAAACTAGTGTCTTTGGAGGTAGAAATCTATAGAAAGCTATGAAAAGTAGTGATTTTGATGAAAAATTGGGGTAAAATTTATCAAAAGCAAAATTTTTAGATAGCTCTGCGATTTGTGAGGGGAGGTTCATTGGATAGTAACCAAAAAAATTGCCTCTGGGATAGATAAATAGCTGCGCGGCCTCCAGGATTGATAGATAGCTGGGGTCTGGGGGGGGGGTTACCCTCCCCCCTACGGTTGGCCGATGTTTTTTAAAATGTTTTTTAAATGCCGACATGACTTCCGAAATGTTTTTTTTTAAAACATCGGCCAAAATTTTTAGTACTAAGCACTAGGTATTTTGCAAAATTTTTGCGCGCAAGCGCGGAATTTCGCACACAAATTGACATTTGTGGTTGTTTTCATTGGTTTTGTGGCATTTTTAGTATCAAAGCATCCATTTCTATGTGCTACCATGGCTTAATAAGCCGTCATATGTTGCTGTAGTTTATAATATTGGTGTAATGTGCTTCCATGTACCTCCACAGTGTGTAACTTCACTCCTAAAGTAACAACCTCCTTTTATAACCTTGTTTGGTCACTATTCCGTGCCAAACTTCACCTGAAATCACAAACATTCGACTATAAGGCGATATATGAACATGTTGACAAAAAATGGATATTTTTGACACAAATCACCACTTGTAATGCTATCCCATGGCTCCACAGCCATTGTATGGTCTAGGGATGGCAAGCGCTTTTTTTTAAGCGCTTTTTTTTAAAAAAACGCCGCTTTTTTTTAAAAAAAAGCGCTGGCAAAAAATTTTGTACTTATGCACTAGGTATTTTGCAATTTTTTGTGCGCAAGCGCCAAATTTCACATGCAAATTACCGCTGGTGGCTGTTTTCATTGGTTTTGTGGCATTTTTAGTGTCATTGCTTCTATCCCTGCATGCTATCATGTAATAATAAGTTGTGATATCTTAGTGTAGTATAGAATATTCAGCCAATGTGCTCCCAAATACTTCAACAGTGGGGAACATTAGTCTCAATGTATGTGCCTTCTCTTATAGCCTTATTTATAAGCACTATTTCATGCCTAACTTCATTCAAAGTCATGAAACATTCACAAACTGCGATATACATAATGAGTCAACATAAAAAGTAATTTTTTTGGCAGAATACACAACTGATCATGTTATCCAATGACTACACAGCCATTATATGGCTATATATCATCACAAGTACTGCCACTTGTCTGATATACCTGTATATATTGATACAGAACCATATTTGGGAGGTTTTTAAGGAACGTCTCAACATTTTTTGAAAAAAAGCGAAAAAAGCGCGTTTTTTTAAAAAAAAGCGCTTTTTTTAAAAAAAAGCGGGGCCGTTAAAAAAAAGCGCTTTTTTTCCATCCCTAGTATGGTCATATATAGCATCACAGAGTATTGCCACTGTCTTATATACCTATATATGTTGACACAAGGTGACCTTTTAAAAAAAACGTTTTTCTTTTTAAAAAACAACGTTTTTTTCTTTAAAAAAACATGGAGTTAAAAAAAACGTTTTTTTTCAACCCTACTCCCCCCAACTAGGGTTCAAGCGGGATTGACTTTTTGGGATCGGGGTCGGTTTTGGCTTTTTGCGATTTTTCTGATCGGGATCGGAATTGACCCTTTGGGATCGGGATCAGGATTGGCGTTTTTTTCAGGATAGGGATGTGAGCCAAAAAAATTTGTTCTCAAGAGATAATCTTTCACAAAATTTCACATGATGTAAACATGTGAGATAAAATGGATTCATGGCATTGGCTCGTGGCTGGTGTTTGTGTTGACACCAGTGTCTACTATAATGATACATATACAGACATTTATACTTAAATTCATGGTAATGGGCACTACATTAAGTGCATTTATAGCATCTCTTTGCCAATATATTTAGCAGATATACAAACACTGAGGTGGGGGGCTGCGCGCTTGCGTGCAAGATTTTGCCAACTGCAAGCAAAATTGTGATATAAAAGTGCAATTCCTGGCATATTTTATGTCTGGTTGGGGGCAATGAATTTTTGCGGGATCGGGATCGGTGTTTTGTGATTGGTATTAGAAATTTCAAAATTTCGGGATCAGGATTGGGATCGGGATTGCGTTTTTTTCAGATTTCGGGATCAGGATTGAGGTTTCGGGATCAGGACCACAAAATCCCAAAAATTTTCGCGATTCGGGATCGGGATCCCGTTTTTACCCTACCCCCAACCCCGCACCCTTTCCTACCCCCAGGTTACGGTGCTGTGACACGGAAGAGATATTGAATGGCGTGTAACTGGCATTTATGTTACACATATTACCCTACTGTGTCTTTTATTTACTTTTTACTGTGTTATTCTGAAATTTTGAATACGTTTTGAAAAATTCACATAATTCATTGCGTGTTTTAACAACGATCGTGTGTGTGTGTGTCTGTACTTCTGCGTGTTTGGGATCAGTGGCCATTTTTAAAACATTTTCCTTAATTTTTAAAAGAAAGGCGGCCAAAATATTCTGCATATCTGCACATGCCAAGTGCCAAGTAAATCCTCGAATAAGTCCCCAGGGGAGTCATTTTTTCGTCAGAATTTTTTGAGGGGGGACTTATTCAAGGGGTGGAGGGTTTTTTTCGTCGGAATATTCAGGAAAATAAGTATAAAAGTCAGCATAAAATAATCAGGAAATGAGCATAAA
This sequence comes from Sphaerolaimus hirsutus, assembly GCA_964036195.1. NCBI lineage: Eukaryota > Metazoa > Nematoda > Chromadorea > Monhysterida > Sphaerolaimidae > Sphaerolaimus > Sphaerolaimus hirsutus. The sequence continues at coordinate 5,021,760 of OZ038458.1, read as the reverse complement.
ACTGCATACATAAATACAGTGTAAATATGTCACCGCCGTAGGCGAAACATTCTTGATGAGTTTATCGTTGACGCTGCACTGCATTTGCATTTGGTGAATGGACACGATGCATTTGCGGCATCGATCAGAGGGGGGAGTTATTTTTTCCTCACGCTCACAACAGGGGGGAGTTATTCGAGGGGGAGGACTTATTCGAGGATTTACAGTATATCTGAAGATCATTTGTTTCTATCGAATTTATGGGTTTGAGGCTTTATTCTCCTATTACCTAGGGTTTTTTTCAAAGAAATAGGGTGTTTAAAAACAACTTTTTTCTGCCTTGTTTGTTGAACCACCACGAATGTAGGTATTTGTGATCTGTAGGTGGTTTGATGTTTCGTTCACAAAATTTAAGTTTGAAGGAACTGCACCATTTTTGTGCCACCCTCACTAGGGTGGCAGGCGGTATGGCCGTGCGGTAAATTGTACGGTACGGTAAGTATTTCATTTTGCGGTAAACGGTACGGTACAGTATATCTTCATTTTTGCGGTAAACGGTACGGTACGGTAAACTTCTAAAAGTGCGGTAAACGGTATGGTACGGTAAATTCCCCAAAAACACAGTACGGTATGGTAAATTCTGCCATCCCCACCCCTCACCATCTCTGTAAAATTAAACAACAGATGCCCGCAGTTTTTAATTGTGAACGTGTGACGTGACGGTTTTCCAAAAGTGTGACTGAAATGCAGAGTTGTTAAAAATACTGAACTTTTTCATGTGAATTTTAAGTATTTTTTACTCACCCCCTGAGTACAGAATTCATAGTAATTTTTGTACTTTTTCTTGTGCATAAACATGAGTAAAATACTTTTTCTCTGGGAAACATCAAAGTGAGTATTTTTGAGCCATTTGTCCCAATTTCCACTCAAAATCACTAATTTTCACCTCTATCTCTACCTCTACCTCTTCAAATTTGCTAGTTCATGTGCATTTTGTCTATTTGCAGCTACTTTTGGCTATCTATCTGCTCATATACCTACTTTTTGGCTATATATCTGCTTATATACTTCTTTTTACCATTTGTAACTATTTTTGGCTTCTTTCTCTCGTTTTCCCTTCTATAGCTTGAAGAAGCCCATATAAAACCACTCTGAAATACGTTTTCTGTACTCGATTGCTTTCAAAAAGTATATGTAAAAGTGTGTGCAGGTGCTTTTTCAAAGCAAATGTAGCCGTATTTTTTGAGTAAGTGTAGATTCGTTTTAACAACTGTGCTGAAATGTTCGGCACTGATTCACAGAGTATTTTTGCAATTTCACATTCAAGTCATTCAATGTTAGAGTCAGCATAAAACTTGATTTTTTGGCAGAGATCACCACTTGCCATGCATCCTATGGGTAACCACTAGTGATGAAAAAGCACCCGGAAAATGGTACCAGGGGGCAGTCCCAAGCCCTGTAAATTGTAAAGTAAAGTGTCAAATGTAAAGTCAAATGCAAAGTCATATGTCAATTAAAACAAAAAAGAAAAGATTTTATTACTGAACTTTGCATGACAATTGACACTTTACTTTGCATTTGACTTTACATTTGACACTTTACTTTACACTTTACAGGGCTTGGGACTGCCCCCTGGTGGTAATGGCACCATCGCGCCATCCAGATAAATGGCGCTGAGCACCAGAGAACATGGTGCCATGGCACGTTCTGAAAAAATGCAGAAACAATGGCGCCGACAATTTTGGCATATTTATCTAAACGTAAACATATTTAGGTACACAGCAGCGGTGTGATTTATGTACCTATTCTCATGATTGTAAAAGGTAAAATACCGTATTTCTTCTAATAAAAGAGCGCCGTTTTTCATCAACTTGTTTCGTGCCCTTCTATTGGAGGCTGTCGTTCTATTTTTTCTCCAACTTTTTCACACATTTTGGAATACAAGTTTGTTTTGATGAAACTTGAGCAACATTTTCATATCAGAGTATCAATTTGATCAAATTAGAATTTATTTAGCATCACGTTTGAGCAGCATATTTAGAAACTGGCAGTGAACTGGAACTGTGAGTATTTACATTTACCTAGTATTCTTGTTTGTGCCAATTGTTGACGCAAACAAATACAAAGATTAGGTAGTGAAATTCGCTGCACGTAAATAATTTATGTAAACAAGTTTGATTTTACCCTGCACGTAAAATAAATATGTCAACGAAACCGGGAATCGCTGTAATCGATAAAAATGAGTTGTTTGCGTCAAAAATTGGCACAAACAAGAATATTTTACTAAATGTGAATACGTGCGCAGTTTCAGTTCACAGCCAGTTTCTAAAAAATCCACACCAAAAAACCCAAGAAGACCCGGAATCGCTAATAAAAAATTCTTCAAAATGTCGTCTGGAAAAGCTGATTGCATTGGTCCCACAGATGTAACTATTTTGGAAGTACAAAATGTGCTACAAGAGTCACTTGGCACTCAAAGTGAAATTGTAGAGTGGAAGTCGCAAGAGATTGGAAAGGGTGTGTGGAAACAGCGTGTATCTCATGTATATCTACCGTATCACATCTGAATAGTGAACCAGAGTTGATTTCACTATCGGATAATACGGCAGTTTTTAGGGTGTCAAATTTCCGTTTCCGTTTTCCGAAGGCAAATTTTTTTCCGCTTTCCGCTTTTTCCGGCCGCTGAATTTTGTTTCTGTTCTGTATTCCGGCCATGGAATTTTACGTTTCCGGCTCATTTTCCGTTTTCCAGCTAAATTTTCAGTTTTTCTGGCTTTTTCCGTTTTCCAGCTAAATTTTCTGTTTTTCCACCTCCGCGCAAATTTCATTTGATTGTTTCCGGTTTTCTGGCCTTGTTTTCCGGCAGCTGAAATTTTTTTTTCTGTTTCCGCTTTCCGGCAAGTGCAAATTTCTTTCCGTTTTCTGTTCCGTTTTCCGGCTTCTGAATTTTTTTCCGTAAAATTTTTTTTGACACCCTAGCTGCCACTATCAGAAAACTTTTTCACAAGATGTATTTGATGGAGTAAGTGATCCCCTCACTACCGGCACCCAAAATGATAAGTTTGTGTCCAATTTCAATGAAAACGGCGTGTCATGTTGTCACAAAGGATATTTCGTGAAATGAGTTGATAAAAGCATGCTTGAATATTTTGATGAAATAATACCCCCCCCCCCTTGAAGCATGCTTGAATATTTTGATGAAATAATACCCCCCCCCCTTGAATAATTCCTCCTTTTGAATAGTTCATCCTCAAAAATGTCTGATGAAAAATAGTTCCGATGGGAATTATTCAAGCAAATATGGTACCTACTTTCCCAACACTCAGGCAAGGGATTTGTGTCACATTTGGCACAACTCCAACTAAATTGGCAGCCAGATAATGCAGCCTTGCCGAAAACGGTCGCAGTGAAAATTCCCGATTTGAGCAACTTCAAAACAGCATTTTTAGGGACAAAAGGTGGTCTTGAAGAAATGTTGAAAATAGTGGAAGATAATCTTGTCAGGGTGAGTTTTGGGATGGCACTTGGATTTGTGGAAAGGAGGGTTTGTTGTTGCCGCAGTATTTTTCTTTGGGGCGGTTTTCGACCGGGTGGCCGAGCGGGTATCCAGACATTTGACCGATCATTTGACTGATTTGTATGACATTTTGCATGACATTTGGCGCTACACTTCACCGGGTCAAGGATGGCAAATACACGTGTTAAATACGGACACTCATAGAGTTTCTGTGTTTTTGTTTAACAAAAGAAACTGAGACATTTTGAAAAACTCAAAACTCAATTTTTTTGGAGAAAAGGAAATACAGAAATGTTTATGTTTTTTTATCTAAGCCACTTAAGGCAAATGATTTGAACTGAACAAGGTGAGCATGTACAGACATTAAATTGTATGTAAATGTGTACATAAGCTATCAGATTTTCAATTAAATAAGCATCCAAACCAGGGGTCTCCTGGGGGGGGGCTGCCCCCCCCCCCAAATCAGCCAGCTATCTATCCCGGAGGCCGCTCAGCTATCTATCTATTCTGAGGCAAAATTTTTGGCTACTACCCCCAAATACCCCCCCCCCAAATCCTTCAGCTATCTATCTATCTGGAGTGGTTTTTGTGAAATTTTGCCCAAATTTTCACTCAAAATCACTCATTTTCGCACCTTTTTATAGTTTTTTACTTTCAAAATCGTGCTTTCCGGCTATATGCATGGTCAAAATCGTGCTTTCCGGCTACATGCATGGTTATATACCTATTTTTAGCCATTTTAAACCTACTTTTGGCTACTTTTTACTAGGGTTGGAAAAAAACGTTTTTTTTAACTCGATGTTTTTTAAAAACGTTTTTTTAATAAAAAAACGTTTTTTTTAAAGCTCCCAGATATGACCTTGTGTCAACATATATAGGTATATCAGACAGTGGCAATACTCTGTGATGTTATATATGACCATATAATGTCTGTGGAGCCATGGGATAGCATTATAAGTGGTGATTTGTGTCAAAAATATCCATTTTTCATCAACATATCATTCCTATATCGCCTTATAGTCGAATGTTCATGACTTCAGGTAAAGTTTGGCATGGAATAGTGATCAAACAAGGTTATAAAAGGAGGTTGTTACTTTGAGGAGGAATGAGGTTACACACTGTGGAGGTCAACGATGGAAAAAAACACAGAAATTGAACACAGAAACTCATTGAGTTTCTGTGTTTTTGTTTTACACAGAAACACGGAAACTCATAAATTTTGAAAAACTCAAAACTCAAATGAGTTTTTTTTTGGAGAACACAGAAACACAGAAACACGGAAACACAGAAAAGTTTTTTTGAGTTTTTGTGTTTTTTTTCAGCGAAGCAGTTGAATGCACATTAATTCAGTGAAACTTAACAAGATAAGATAAGCATGTGTAGTATGTAAATATGTACATAATGTATTCATATTTTATAATGGTACAAAAAAGAAATTCAAGATGGCATGCACATCTCATGGTGGAGTTGACAATTTAAGTTTTGACATTTAAGTATACCTTATTACCTCGAATTAACTCCCCCTTGAATTAACCCCCCTCAAAATGGACTGGTGAAATAATAACCCCCCCCCCTCGAAATAGCCCCCTCCGGGATGATGTACATCATGTATCCAATGTACATGATGTATTTATTACTGCTAATTTGCATCGCAGCTACACATAGACTGTACTAGGTTGTGTAGCTATCTACATGTTTATTTCAAATATATTCTGTTTGTACGCATTTATAACCTGTTTTGGTCACGTAAATGCCTACTATTTTCGATGAAACTTTCTGATGAAATAATAAACCCCCATGGGGGTATTTCGAGGTAAATGGTAGTTGTAGTTCAAATCAATTCCGTAGTCTTCCATACAGTGCACATCCATTGAAGAATTTTGGAGTACTGCGTTAATTGTCGTTTCTGGGCATTTTGTTGCTGGTGTTGTGATGTTGATGTCCTCATTGTGGACATTTTTATGGACTTTTTGACACTTGAATGAATACACAAATGTTATGTGGGGTTAAAACATGTGTAAAACCAATATTTTATAAGAAAACCACTGTTTACAGATCGAAATGCTGTAAATCGAAATTTTTTGGGGGAAAACTCAAATTTTTTGGAAAAAACTCCAGTTTTTGTAGAAAAAAACCCTCAAAAATCGAGTTTTTACAAAAAACACAGAAATAAAAACAGAGTTACTCAAGTTTTTTTTGAGAAAAAAACTCAAAACACAGGTATTCATTTTTGAAAAACTCAAAACACAGAAAGTGTTTTTGTTTGGAGAACTTACCCATCGTTGGTGGAGGTACATGGAAGCAAATTACCCCAATATTATATACTACAGCAACATATGACGGCTTATTAACCCATGGTAGCACATAGAAATGGATACTTTGATACTAAAAATGCCACAAAACCAATGAAAACAACCACCAATGTCAATTTGTGTGTGAAATTGCGCACTTGCGCGCAAAAATTGCAAAATACCTAGTGCTTAGTACAAAAAAAAAAAACGTTTTTTATGTAAAAATAATGTTTAAAAAAACATCAGCCAACCCTACTTTTAACTGATTATCAGCGATTTTTTCCCCTTTCTGCCTTCTTAACCTTGAAAAAGCCTATATATTGTGCCCCCGCCAGCCCCCCCAAGCCCCCCCCCCCAGCCCCCCAGCCCCCCAGAAAAATTTTCAGCAATCTATCCCTCCGGAGGAGCGATTTGCTAAATATCTATCCAGCCCCCGCGAGGGTCAAAATCTTGGAGACCCCTGATCCAAACAAAAAAATAAAAGATGCCCGCATCTCCTTATGGATTCAACAATGATAGGGCTATGATCAAATCGCTGAGGAGTGTCCACCAGAGTATGCTCACACGATGGAGCAGAAGGCTCCTCACCCCCCAAGCTGTGGATTTTTTGACACTTGAATGAACACACAGATGCCATGTGTAGTAGTTGATTGAACTTACTACAAGAAAACCGCTGTCTCAACAATAAAATGTTGTAAAACACAACTTTTTGTAAAAAAACACGATTTTTTTATCAAAACCCCCCATGAGTTTTTACTAAAAACTTGAGTTTTTACAATTTTTACATAAAACACAGAAATAGAACTCAGAAATTCAAGTTTTGGTTTCATAAAAAAACTCAAAACACACATATTTATTTTTGAAAACTCAAAATACAGAAATTGTTTTTTTTGAGAACTTACCCATCGTTGTACAGGGTGCGGGACTGCCCAATGCTAGTGAATCAATATTATTGAAAATTTCAGCATTTTATTTCTTGAAAAATCTGATTAGGCCCTATGATTTTTTAAATGACTTTTTTTCTGGTTTGTAGAAGTTCTAATCATAGCACTCGCCCCATTCTCCACAGCTAACGAAAGGGGAAATCGCCAGCTATGAACTGTTTCAAAATGTTCCCGATCCGCCAGTGGCAATGGCAAAATATTATGGCAGTTGCCAGCCAAACGAAAGGCACAATGGCTTTATGGTTTTCGCTGATTTGAGCGATCAGTGTGTCAGTGCGGATTTCGGCATTGGGTTTTCACTTGAACAAGTTGAGGTGGTGAGTCATGGATAAAAGTTGGAATTATGCACCGTTTCCGCAGGTGATTTTTGTTCAATTCGCGGTCGTAACCAACGATGGCAAAAACACACATATTAAATACGGAAACTCAATGAGTTTCCGTGTTTTTGTTTAACACGGAAACACGGAAACTCAGCAATTTTGAAAAACACGGAAACTCAAATGAGTTTTTTTTCCAGAGAACACGGAAACACAGAAAATACGGAAATGTTTTTTGAGTTTTTTGTCAGGCAGATGATTTGAACTGAACAATGTGAGTATGAACATACATAATGTATGTGTGTATAGTATTTTTTTATGTATTTACGTGAGTCAGTTAATCAGGCTCTCAATAAACATGTTTCTGATGAGCTGACATGGTTTTTGCAAAAGAATGTGATGATTTGATGAAGAAAACAGATTTTGCTGCTGTCAAGTTTTGGTGTGGTTTTGGAGACAAGGCGGTGTACTTGGCATGCCAGTGTCCACTGACAGTGTGGAGGGTCCCTTAAGCCACTGCCCAGGATATTGGGCGCTAGGCATCTCCATTTGAACCCATTTTCGCTTGAACGTGATTTTTTGTTGAAATTTAATATGAGGTGTTTTGGGATGGGTAAGTAGTTCAGATACGTTGAAGGCTCCAACGATGTGCATGTTCAAGTATAGTTGCAGTTTAATCACACAGTACAACACACAGTGCACATCCATTGAAGTATTTTATTGTACAGTGTGAATTGTCGTTTTTTGACATTTTGTTGATGCTTATGCTGTGGAGTGGACATGCTTATTTTTTGATTTTGTGGACTGTAGTGGACGTTTTTGTGGACTTTTTGACACATGAACAAATATGCAGATCCTAAATATGTGGAACATCTATCTATATCAGCAAAACCTGTAGCAAAACCTATATATGATAAGAAAACCCCTGTTTTCACATCAAAATGCTGTAAAATGCAACTTTTTGTAAGAAAACTTGAGTTTTTACAAAAAAAAACTTGATTTTTTACCAAAAAACTCGAGTTTTTACAGGAAAACTTTTTACAGGAAAAGTTTTTTCAAAAAACACTGAAATAAAACACGGAAACTCAAGTTTTTTTCACGAAAAAACTCAAAACACAGGTATTCATTTTTTTGAAACTCAAAACACAGAAAGTGTTTTTTATTTGAGAACTTACCCATCGTTGGTCGTAACGTCACCTGAACGTTGATTATATGACCAAAACTGCTGTATAGATTAGTTTACCGTATATCCTTGAATTATACCCCCCTTGGATAAACTCCCTCTGATAGGGTGGGAAAGAGATAATATGTATAGTCGGCAGACATGATATTATACAGGTTTGGTCCACTTATGTTTCCCTTCGCTGAGCGTCAATGAAATTCAACATCTTACTGAACAGTGAAGTGCGATACATCTTAAATACGGTAGAAAAACGGTGCACAGTGGGTCGTGAATATGTCAATATGTATAGTCGACAGACATCATTCTACAAAATTGGAAAGTTATATTTTGTTCTTGTAGAGCGAACAAGAAAGGAATTGAGTAAAAAAGAAAATATAAAGATAGTAAGAAGGAAAATAAAAATGTGCTGTTCTTTACGCACTCGTTTACTCCAATTTTTGTGCCGACAGGTGCTGCAAATTTTTGATTATACGTTTACTTACATTTAATCTAATTCATATTTAGAAAAGTTACACGCTATCGATTCATTTTGACGAAAACTTGTTACGTTCAAAATTTTGATATTTGAAAACGTTCCCGCTTTGTATTTATTCAGATCCAGACGACGCTTGGATGGCATCATGCCAAAAAACTCAACTACACTTTGACGGGGGTTTGAATTGTGCGGGCACAATTGAATAGTTTCATTCCGTATATGCGTAAGCACGAGTCACCAAAACAGAGTTCTACGGGTTGGATACAGCGTGCATGATATGACATCATGCGACTCATTGTATAGTATCATGTCTGCCGACTATATGTATAAAAACGTTTTATGTAAATATGTATGTAACCTTTGTGCTCTTTTGGAACTAGGGATGGCCGAGGTACTGCCAGTTGTCTAATATACCTAAATATGTTGACTGATAACCATATCTGGGCGTTGCGGCAATTTATTCACTACAGCGGATTATAGCGAAAGGCAAGCCATGGGCGGAGCTTAGTGACCTTTTGATTTTTGTGTGCCCACCGTAATTTGTCTTGGAATGGTTTATGCCTTGGAATGGATGTTTGAACTTTCGTTTGCATTTTGGGGGTCGGAGCGGGATGCATCAAAGGGCACCCACACGTTCTCAAATTGATGTATTTAATTAGTTCTAATGAGAAGTTTTTTGTAGTTTTGCCGCATTTATTTCAGCTCCCATTATTCCAATGAAACACGTGCCGCGCAGTAAGTGCAATAAGTGCAAATACAATAAATAGGTGCAATTACAATAAATAGGTGCAGTTACAATAAATACGTGCAATTAGAATAAATAGGTGCAATTAGTATAAATAACTGCAATTGTACAAATGTACATAAATATACTGCGTGGACCGCATGCTTTGCATTGAATTTCTGAATTTTCTTTTTCTTTTACTTTTGGATCAATAATTTGTTTGTTTTACTTTTGGATCAATGACATTTTACAGGGCAATTAACGTGACTTTTCACACTTTGCATGACATTTGACAATTTTCAGGGGTATTTACATTTTGCATGACATTTGACAATTTTCAGGGGTATTTACATTTTGCATGACATTTGACAATTTTCAGGGGTATTTACATTTTGCATGACATTTAACATTTTACAGGGCAATAAACGTGACTATGAACACTATGCATGACATTTTACAGGGCAATTAACGTGACTTTTTACACTGCATGACATTTGACATTCGATATTTTGACATCCGACCGGTAAGTTGCCTACGCGTTCAAAGCGGCGCACTGCCGTTCCGTCCGGGGTGGTGACAAGCAAGGACGTAGCCAGGGGGGGGGGGGCGGGGGGGGGGCGGCCGCCCCCCCCCCTTCCCGGGCCGGACCAAAAAATGTGCCAGAAATGGCACTTTCAGACAACGATTTTGTCGACAGTTTGAAAAAATTTTGCGCGCAAGCGCGCATTCACCCTTCACAACATATCTTTTTTGCTGACCAGTCTCCGCGGCCTAAAAACCAGTGAAAATGGACTCAATTTCTGTCCATGTCGCTGTATATGCCTGTAAAATACAGACGTATACTGCTGTTTTAGCTCCAATGCCAACGCCAGTGGCGCCATGGCGTGGCGCCTACGAATGGCGCCAGCGCCACGGCGCCATTCCCCTACAACAGGGGTAAAATTTTAGGGGGGGGGGGGCGCCGCCCCCCCTGTTCGCCGGGCTCCGTATACAATCCGCCCCCCCGCTCAAAAATCCTGGCTACGTCCCTGGCGACAAGTGCCACAAAATTGGGCTGGCCGACGCCACCACCAGCCATATCCGCAGTAATATTTTGGTGGTATTTACTAGGGTGGAATTTAGCAATAAGGGGGTCGCCATTATCAAGCAAACAAGGCCGTGACAATTCGTTTAACATGAAGTATGAAACACTACATACCAAAAGTACAAAATAGCCACATCATACAGAAAAGAGTACAAAATGATAGAAAATTTTTACTACCAGATTCCATTTGACTAGTGACAGATTCTATTTTTGATAACTGGCATTTTTTATTGCTAAATTCCACATTTTTTCCACAGGAAACCCGATTATCCCCATATCCGTGTGATAATCAATCACTTCCATGCAGCGTGCAGCGTCATTGTGCTGCAACGTTTATTTACACATGCCCACACCCCACACTTGACATTTCGTTGTGCTCATTGATCCCATACTAGGGTTCAAACGATATATCGTATCGAATATCGAATATCGGATATCGACCATTTTTTAATATCAAATATCGAATATCGATATCAAAAATTTTTAAAAAATATCGAATATCGAATATCGATATCAAAAATTTTGAAAAAATATCGAATATCGATATCGAATATCGACCATATTTTCGATATATCGAACCTGTATAATGTCCTTAATTAAGTTATTATTTTTGTTTTGAGGTATTTGTGATTAATTTGATTTGCTTATAGTATCTAAGTTGATGAGTAAAAGTAAAGTATTTAATGTCATCTTTGTTGGAATGCTTACTCCACATTTCTTGTATTTGGTTTGGCCACATACCTACTGAACTGTCTACCTCAAATTTGAAGCCAGAAAATGCTGATATGCTGCTTTTTTGCAACATGCCCTTAAACCATTGGGTTATCAGTATGAATTGTAATATCTACCAATTTTTGTTGGTCTGATACAATTTGATTGGTCATGTTTTTCTTTCGATTTTCTCATTCTGACCATTGTAAACCTTGTTAAAATCAATTTTTCTTTTCAGTAAAGAGATAATCAACCATGTTTGCAACCATGTGAAAATTCAGTATGCTGCTTGAAATATGCCTTGCTATACCAAAAGCTTAATATCGAATATCGAAAATATCGAAATATCGATATCGAATATCGACCATCTTTTAGTATCGAATATCGAATATCGATATCGAGGGTCCATATCGTATCGAATATCGATATCGAAAATTTTGAAAAAATATCGAATATCGATATCGAAAATTTTGAAAAAATATCGAATATCGAATATCGATATCAAAAAGTGATATCGTTTGAACCCTATCCCATACATAAGCCTACGCAAATGCAAAAACGGTCACGCTCTGCGCTGTGGATTATCTATGCTACGCAGTGAGCGTGGAACCATGAAAGGGCCATGCCGCCAGCCCAACTTTGAACTACAATTAACAAAATAAATGCAGACATTGGGGGACTGAGTTTTTCGGTTGGGAGACAGCACACGTCTGCTGTGATGCGTAGGTTCGCGTGGCGGCAAAAATCAAAGTGACAAAAGAGTCACCCAAGCCACTTGAAAGCGTCACTCAGCGTCACTCTAGCTCTAGTGAATAAATGCAACCATTCTATCTGGGAGGTTTTAAAAAACCCGTTTTTTTACAACTTCTTTTTTTAAACCGTGTTTTTTAAACGGGGTCGTTCACAAAAACGTTTTTTCATCCCTCTTTGGAACTGACATTCAATATGTAGCATTTATTTCATACAAACTTGCTGATCATGAATTATACTAAATACTCCGATGAAAAATAACTCCTCCCCTCAAATGCCCCACTCCCCGTTGAATAACTCCCCCTGAAAAACTTCTGGCAAAATAATCACTCCTCTGGGGTTTTATTCGAGGATATACGGTATTTGGAATGAATCAATGGCGGCAAAACTTGTAAACGTGATACAAAACACTATTCACAATGTTTTTTTTCAGCTAACAGACTGTCTGGCCAAACTGGGTGCATGGTCCCTCAAAAACAAAGCCTTATGGTATGATGTGGAGCAATTCCACGTTAAAATGATGGACTACTTCGAGCCCATGTGGGATTCTGTGCAGGTGCACTTTCGTTTTTTCA
>OZ038458.1:4801798-5009010 GCA_964036195.1 Sphaerolaimus hirsutus | reverse complement strand
GAAATCAGTGCCGATAATTTTGATCGGCCAGGGCGCCTTTCGATGATCGGCTCAGCGCCGATATCCGGATTTAATGGCGCCATAAGGCAACAGATTTTGTCGGCGCCAGGAACTTCAAGCGCGAGTGCCGCCGAAATGAACAGGCGGCCAAATAATTGACTCGCTGCGGTCGAGAAGTGCTCGGCCCTGGCAGAAAATTGCCACATTGTGCCACATATGACACTTCCAACGTGAGACATAAATGAGTGTGATTTTACTCACATTTACGCATGAGTATGAGTAAAAAAAAGTATTTTACATTTTCTATACATTGTGGTGAGTAGTGATGGAATGGCGCCATGGCGCTGGCGCCCTTTAATGGCGCCAAAAGGGCGCCAGCTCCATGGCGCCATTGGCGCTTGGCGCCCTTTTCTCTGGCGCCCGGCGCCATTATTTCAAATGGCGCCATGGCGCCATTGGCGCTTGGCGCCATTTTCGCTGGTGCCAATTTGGCACCCGGCGCCATTGTTTTTGATGGAAAAATGATTTGAGGACTGTATAGAGTGTAATACAGATATAAATTGTTGCCAATGTAAAGTAGACATCACTTCCACTGTATTTATCTACTTCCTTCACCCTTTTTATGCTATTCCACATTCAATTTCACCTGTTTATGTCACTAAATGTAGGTATATAGAATTGTAATAATTGTGTAAAGTGAGGATTTTTATGGCGGATAAACCATTTGAAAACGCTGCCCAGTGTCTCCACATCCATTGTAAATAAATATGATACATCCACAAAAGACCTCACCAAAAATACATTAGATGCTACTCCATATAGTTTTTGTGGCTCTACCCCATAGTCTATTACATCCACGTTGTAGCCATTTTAAAAATCTAGATTTATAATTGATATAAAAACAAGCAGCTTGACCAAAAGTAGTTTTACCCTATCCATTGCAAAAATTAGAACCCATTAGAATACAATGGATTTTGCATCGTATTTGAGTGGATATATTGTATCATCTATCATGCTTCTTGTGAAGGTGTAAAAATTCAGACAAAATGTAACTCCCCCTTTTCTATACCCTATGTCTGAATAAAGTGCACCGGTTAGAGAATGTTATAAAAATACTTCCTAGAACACGTTTTATTCTTTTATTTTTGCAAAGATGCAGTGCATTCGGTTATTGACCCTCAAATAAATGTAATACATAACTCTGCTGCTATATACACGTTTCTGTATCGATAAACATACTGAAATAGATACATTTAATTGTTGGCGCCATTTTTGCGCATGGCGCCATTGTTTCTGGCACCCTTTGGTGCCTGGCGCCATTTTTTCAGATGGTGCCGTGGCGCCATTGGTGCCTGGCGCCCTTTTCTCTGGCGCTATCTGGCGCCCGGCGCCATTATTCTGAATGGCGCCATGGCACCATTGGCGCCTGGCGCCATTTTTCCTGGCGCTTTTCCATCACTAGTGGTGAGTAAAAAATAAATACTTACATTTACATATACTTTTTCAAAAAGTTCAGTAATTCTAACATCTCTGAATGTAAGCGTCAGTAAAATATAAAAATAGCAATAAAAACAGCCCAATTGCATAATGCAGAAATGCGATATGCATAATGAATGTTCCTAAGTTTTGGGTGGCATGTCTGCAAAACATTCCCTAGGACCTAGTTCTCTCACAAATTATAACACGCTCTAACCCGCAAAAAATATTTTCTGCGGGGTATGACAAAAGATGTAACACGATGTGTTCCAAATGATACGTGTTAGTGCAAATAAGTACCGCGCTAAATGGATTGACCCCTATTAGGCGCGCGCTGCTTAACCCGTAATGTGCGTGTTAGCGAGTAAACAAGACCGCACAAATTAATACTGGTACGCGTTACAAAAAATGCTGTTCGCGTAGCAGTATACCACGTACGTATGTCACGGGGTATACTGTCGCGGTCAGCCTGGTCCAATGTCACGGTGAAAACTAGTGTGTGTAGGGCAACGATGGGTGAGTTCTCAAAAGAAAAACACTTTCTGTATTTTTAGTTTTTGAAAAATGGATATCTGTGTTTTGAGTTTTTTTCACGAAAAAAGTTGAATTTCTGTGTTTTATTTCTGTGTTTTTTTGAAAAAACTCAAGTTTTTTTTAGTAAAACTCAAAAGTTTTTTGGTGAAAACTCTAGTTGTTTTACAAAAAGTTGCACTTGACAGCATTTTACTGTTGAAACAGTGGTTTTCTTATTAAATATTGGTTTTGCATACGTTTTGTCATGTATTGGAAAATTTTTCATTAGTCCACTGAAGGTAGTTCCAAATGGGTGACCAATACCTTTGACAGCTTGGGGGTGAGTTGCCCCCAGCACAATTGTGTGAGCTAGCAGACCCTGGTGGACACTCCTCAACACTTCGATCACAGTCCCTAATATTGTCGAAACCACCAGGAGATGCAGACACCATTATTCTTTGGATACTTATTTTATTGTTTAACTTGGATACTATGTGGATATTTACACACTATACATACATGCATACCTTATGTATGCACATACACACATTGTTCAGTTCAATTCTTGTGCCTTAAATTGCTTGGATAAAAAAATTCACAAAAAAACATTTCCGTATTTTCTGTGTTTCCGTGTTTCCGTGTTCTCCAAAAAAAGAACTCATTTGAGTTTCCGGGTTTTTCAAAATTGTTGAGTTTCCGTGTTTCTGTGTTAAACAAAAACACGGAAACTCAATGAGTTTCCATATTCAATATGTGTGTTTTTGCCATCGGTGGTGTAGGGCCAATATTTTTTACAACGTTGCCGCAGACAATTGAGACACGTGTCTACTAGGTAGTGTGTGAGCCGCAAACTGTCAAAATTGACATAACAAATTGATAATGCCTTAGCGGGAATTATTCAGAGGGGATTATTTTTTCCTCACTCATTTTAGAGGGGGTAAGGGGGTTTCTCAAGAGGAAAATACTTCAAGGGGGAATTATTCAAGTAAATACAGTATATGTTTTAAGTAGACTCAAAGTGACTAGTATTTTCATTCAGGTAGAACATTACTGTGACTTTGAAGTTTCTTGTCACTTGACGACTTACCACTTACCACTTCTTTTCACTGGTCTGTTTTCTTGACACTTGACCATTTTGGGAATTAGTCCCAGGTGCCAGTCCCAGACCCTGTAAAATGTCAAATGTCATGCAAAGTGTCAAAAGTCATGGAAAGTGCCCTGCAAAATGGCAACCGAGTTGCCATTTGGCAGGGCATTTTCCATGACTTTTGACACTGCATGACATTTGATATTTTACAGGGCTTTTTACAGGGTCTGGGACTGCCCCCGGGTAAATCATATCTGCTTTCAGATGGCTCACATCGGTGGTCCCGTAGAAGATTTGGCCAGACTTTTGATTATGTCGTGCAGCCAAGAACTCCGTTCGAATCATTCGGATGATATTTTGAAACTGTTTGTTGTTGGAAAAAATAATTACCGTATTACCTCGTCATACCCCCAGGGTGTTTATTATTTCGCCAGCAAAATTTGAGGGGGGGGATAATTCGAGGGGGGTCTATTATTTCGCCAGCAAAATTTGAGGGGAGGAAAATTCGAGGGGGGTCTATTATTTCGCCAGAAATTTTCGGAAATTCCCCATACTCAGACGTAGAAAAATCAAACAATTACTTCGATGTTTATGTGTTTATAGGCATATATAACTGTATATATACTCGGCGTTCGTGATACTCTGCCCTCGCACTGATTTATGTCTCGTGTTGGAAGCGTGCCAATGATTATTAAATCACGCGATTTCCGTAAAAATATGAAAAAAATTCATCGATGTGAAAATGTTAATGAATAACATTATAACAACAATCAATTTTGTCATCTTTTTATGAAACTCGGACGCGTTAACCATCGTTGGCACACTTCCAGCGGGAACCACTCGTGCAGGGTGTAAAGTAACCGGAGGTTACACGTAAACCCTTCCCTAACATCACTCAATCATCAGTTTTCACGTGTGTTCTGCATTGTACAGATCACAAACTGCGGTATTTGTCATGTACGTTCCATTTACAATCAATTTTAAGGGGGAGGGGTATTTCGAGGGGGGCGGGGGGTTCTTATTTCCTCAGTCGAATTTCAGAGAGGGGGTATTTCGAGGGGGCGGCTAATTCAAGGGGGGTATTAATTCGAGGTAATACGGTACATTAAAAAATGTTTAAAAATTACTATAAATGATTACAAATTTCAAAGATGTTTCATCATTTCAAATTTTTCAGCTATCTTCAGAGACTAGAGCACCATCTCGGAACCAAGGCTCCTTTCGATTGGAGCGCACTGAAAAATTTCTATGAAGATATTTTGTGGGGTTACGCAGGCTTTTTCCTGCCTTTTTTCCCGCAATTGTTGGCCATGATCGATGGTGGGAACTTTGTAAAAGTGCAGGATACAGAGCAGTTGAAAGTTGGCAAGCATTTAGCCTGATTTAGGCTTTAAAATGGATTTACAGCACAACGATCCATAGCAGGTGATGCGACAAATTCAGTGCCGACAAATTGCAAATACTCGAGAACGCTTAGATATATCAATCCCCAAATTGACATGTTTAAAGCGCTAATCGATATCTACATTGTGTACAAAAAGTAGTCAAAAAGCTCCGGTGGTTCTTGAAATATAAATTTCGCTATTTGTCTGCAAAAAGTTTTGATTTTAAATATATATTTCGAGAACCACTGGAGCTTTTTGAAAATTTTTTTTACACTATGTAGATATCGGTAAGTGCTTTAAACATGTCAATTTGGATATTGATATCTCTAAGCGTTCTTGAGTATTTGCAATTTGTCGGCGCTGAATTTCTCGCATCACCTCCTATTGATCGTTATGCTGTAAATCCACCTTTAAGGTGGACTTACAGCATAACGATCAATAGGAGGTGATGCGACAAGTTCAACGTCACCGAAAGATCACTTATTTTCATTCTTTCAAACTTTTTATTAGCAGTCATTGCATGCAATAGCCATCGATAAATTGATTTTAGGGCCTCGCCGCAAAATTGATTTGACGGCGGACCATTTTTCATCGAATGTTTTTCACTCTAATTCGAGTTTCACATCTCGCACATAATAAATTTCTGCAAAATATTGATTATTAAACATGACCTTTTAATAAAAAGTTAGAAAGAATGAAAATAAGTGATCTTTCGGTGACGTTGAATTTGTCGCATTACCTTCTATTGATCGTTATGCTGTAAGTCCACCTTTAAGCATGAAAAATTTAAATCATTTTTACATAACTCTTTGCAGAAAAGATTTATGGACGACTTCAAGGGTTCATTGAATGATGCGCTCAGGATAAAAGATATGAAAGTGAGATGTGGTAAAAAATGAAGTCCCTTCACATGATAAATATGTGATTCTCAACTGGTGATGGGTCTCAAAAATTTGAGCTTTGTCGTATCATGATATTATTCTGCCATTGATTTTTATTAAATGTTGCATTATAGGCTGATAAGTGTGTGTTTCTATTCTATTCATGCCAACCCCGCACATTGTCAAATAGTGACATGAAACGTGCTACAGGGAGCAGAGCATAGTTATTAAATCGTATTTACTTTTACTCGATAAATACGTATACTTGAGTACAGAGTAAATACATTTACGTTTCCTCTGAAAAAAAGTTCCAGTACTCGCTTTTGCGTATGCTTTTTGAAAGTATTCGAGTACAGAAAACGTATTTTGGTAAGTGTTTTTTGGTAAGTGTGAATTTTTGAACGAATAGAAGGGAAAAAGGGAGAGAATATGTTAAAAATAAGGGAAAATAGTCGGAAATGTGTCTACACGCACATACATATCCGAAAATTGCTTAAAACAGTCAAAAAGTTATGAAAATTAGTAATTTTGGCGAAAATTGGGGTAACAGTTCTCAAAAATACTCACGTTTACATTTTCTGGGAGCAAAAGTATGTTTACTCACGTTTACTCATGAGTAAAAGTAAAAAAGTACTTTACGTTTTCTGTACTCAGGCGGTGAGTAAAAAATAAATACTTTACATTTGCATACACTTTGAAAAAAGTTCAGTACTTTTAACAACTCCGGAGCAGAGTTGCTAAAATACCGGTATTTCTGGTAAGTGTAAGCGTAAGCATAAATACACTTTCCAAATGTTGAGTATGGATACTAAAGTGTTGGGTTTTTTAAATAGGTACTTTGGAAAGCATAAAAAAGTTTAAGCGTAAATTTTTTTTAGAAAGTACTCTTGCTGTTGCGCATCGGTAAACAGGACGTAGTCCTGTCAATGGCGACAATATCATCATCGTAATCTACTATTGGACCCAAAATTTCTAATCTAAAGCCGACAATTTTAATCAGACATTCATATTTTGATACAATTTATAGATCTGCCACTATGTTCAGTGCATTAATGCATGCATGCAGTCATTTTTGGTACGCATTCTCATCTCATTCACTTTTTTTATTATAGTTTTACATTTCAAAAGCGTAAAACTGGACCATGTGAAAAGTGTTTTGGGGTATTTCGGCCAGGAAACCGTAATAAAGCGCAGATGTATTTTACAAAAGTGTGAGCGTAAGTATAAATACCCATTTACCCAGGTATTTTGGATAAGTGTAAATACGCTTCCGCAACTCTGAAATGGAGTGCACCCATTTTGTTGTGCAGTGGCATCAATGGCATGTGCCACTTTGTGCTGTGAACACGCTCACTGAGAGCACAGCAGAGCTTTGACCCAGCAGCTGTGGACGTCCAAGAGCACTGGACTTGGACCTGAGCATTTGCAGTTGGCATAAAACACCCCAAAAGCATCTGAGCGCATTCACTTCATTCGTGTGGCATCAGCCAGTCAGTTACCACAGCATCGGCTTGTTTTGAGCACTGGGTGGGCAGGGGCACTGCATTTTCTCACAAAGCCCTCACAGTAGCACTCATTGAAGTATGGCACTCAAATTGAGCATGATAAGCTCATACAGATTATCTGGCAAAAGAATGCAATAAAAAAAAATAGGTACCTAAGCACTTCATCCTAAGGTACCTTAGATATGCAATGGATCTCTGTGTATTCATAAAAAATCAGTATTGTTTAATTGCAGTGACCTCGCGGCCGAGCTGAGCTGTCCAGGGCTGAGATGGCGCGGCCGAAAACGGGTCCCTAAAATACCACATTGTGCGTACACACACTAGTTCACCGCGTGACGCCTGTGAAAACTCAAATGGCGACATGTCGCCATTCAGTTTTCCCATCTTGCATGAAGTAAAATTTAGAGGTGTAAAAATATTTGTGTTGGTTTCGGAAAGTCATTTGTGTTCTCAACCAGGGTTGGTTTTATAAAAATTCATTTTAGTAAAATTGTATAAAAATTTTATTTTAATTTTATTCTTGTTTCATTTTATTTTATTCCCAAAAGTCATTAATAAAATAAAATGACTCATTTTACAAAAATTTTACAAAATTTTTACAAAAAATCAGAAACATGCATGCAAGGCCAGAAAAATGTTATAATTAGACCTTACATGAAAAACCTGTGACAAATTTTTCCCTTACTTTTCAAAAGTTGCATGCAATATGTATTGTTAGCTAGCTGCAAGTGTAAAGTTACAATTATTGATAAGAATGGTTTGCATTTTCAGAGGAAGGACTACTGGAGTGTGCTGGGCACATTTGTAAAATGTTATGCAAAGTGTCAATTGTCATGACAAATGTTAAGTAAAGTATCAATTGTCAAGCAAAATGTCAAGTGTCATGTAAAATTTCAAGCAAAGTGGCAATTGTCATGACATGGAGTTAACAACAACATAATTTGGATACAAAACATAAGATTTGGAAATAAAACATGAGATTTGAACACAATTTGCTTGACAATTGATACTTTAATTTTTACATGTCATGACAATTTACACTGTACTTTACATTTGTCATAACAATTGACTCTTTGCATGACATTTTACATGACATTTGACACTTTACAATGCTTGGGACACCCCCCAGATCCATGAATAAATAGGTAGAGACTTGAGCAATGAGACAAAATTTTACAAAAAATATGAATTTTTATACAATTTTACAAAAATATGAATTTTTATACAATTTTACAAAAATTCGAATTTTTATACAATTTTTATTTTTAAATTTTCCATTTTATTTTATTTTATTTTATTCTTGAATATTCCATTTTATTTTTATTTTATTTTTATTTTTTTCTGAGATTTTGCCAACCCTGTTCTCAACATGAATGCTATAGTGGAAAACTGAATGGCAGATGTCGCCATACGGTATGGCAACACTTATTGAATGTCGCCATACCACATGGTGACATGTCGCCATTGATTTTGAGCAATTTTACCCTAATTTTCCCCAAAATTCCCTAATTTTCCTACTTCTGATAGATTTTCACCTTCAAAATAACTAGGTGTTGTGTTTTATTACCTATTTTCAACATGCCAGGTATAATTAAATGTGTTCCGGGTCAACATGCGGGATGGGTTTAGATGCGGAATACACTACGGTGCATAAAAGTGCGGAATCTGGTATCATGCACAGTTCTGGCGATGTTCCAACGCAGAGATCCATTGTTGCCAAGTATATAGCCATCTGTTTGATTCGCAGTAGTGTTAATAATATGCATGCAAAAAATCATTTTTCAATCTTACCCATATGCCATTCTAGGACAAGAAATATGTAAACGCCTCACTTTGTTCATCGTTCATAATAGTCCGGAAAACGTCACTTAAGCTATTCTAAGGTTAAGAAACCCCTGAAAAAAACGGATGGTTAGATAGAGGGCATGATCGACAGCACAAAATGCAAGAAAACATTATTATATAAACACCTTCCCGGACAAGTTCACCACCCATTTTTTTATTTCACTTCGAATGCAATATCTCCGTCCATGGGGGTGTTATAAAGCTGAAATTTTGTATATATAAAGTTGTAAGACCCCTCTACCCCCCAACAATGGGAGACGTGCGGCGACTCACTACAGGGTGGGTCACCCTATATGCAACAATTTTTTTGGCGTTTTTGGTGTCCCAAACAAGTTCACCACCCACTTGATTGGCTACACTACGAGAGCCATATCTCCAGCTGTGATGGCGGTATAAAGTTGAAATTTGGGGGATGTCTTGCCAACAACCCCCTTCACGATCCACCAGTGGGGCGGCTGCCAACGACCCACTAAAGCATGGGTCACTGCATATAAAGTTAACCATTTTCTAAAAACAGCCCAAGTGTCCCAAAACAAGTTCATTACCCAACTGCATTAAAAAAATGTTGCAACACAATACCTAATATAAAAATGAATCGGGTTGGAACACTATTTCAACCAAAAAAAATTTTTTTCAGTGGGGCACCCATCTTGTCCCATAAACAGCCGACTGAAAATTTCACTTTAAACCAATTTTTTGTATCACACTTAAAAAGTTGGTTTACAAAGTTCACTAGGGGAGGGTCTAAGGTTCAAAGTTATGTAAACAACATAACCTCTAAAATGCTTCCATAAGGAAATTTACTTGGGGTGAATTCTATGATGTCAAAATGATGTCATTTCAGGAAGAAAATTTGACAAAATTTTCACTTTTTCATTCACCCCAAATAAATTTCCTTATGGAAGCATTTTAGAGGTTATGTTGTTTACATAACTTTGAACCTTAGACCCTCCCCTAGTGAACTTTGTAAAGCAACTTTTTAAGTGTGATACAAAAAATTGGTTTAAAGTGAAATTTTCAGTCGGCTGTTTATGGGACAGGGTGGGTGCCATACTGAAAAAAATTTTAATGAGCAGAACTAGGGTTCATATCTGATTCAATTTTATATCAGGTATGTTCTCACAACATTTTTTTATAATGCAGTTGGGTGGCGATCTTGTTTGGGACACTTGGGTTGTTCTTAAAAAATTATCAAATTTATATGCAGTGACCCATGCTTTCGTGGGTCGTCGGCAGCCGCCCCACTGGTGTATTGTGAGGGGGGTTGTTGGCAAGACATCCCCCAAATTTCAGCGTTCTACCTCCCTCACAGCTGGAGATATAGCCTTCAAAGTGTAGCTAATCAAGTGGGTGGTGAACTTGCTTGGGACACCAAAAACGCCACAAATTTTTTTTGCATATAGGGCAACCCACCCTGTAGTGAGTCGCCACACCTCCCCCCATTGTTGGGGAGTAATGGGGTCTTACAACATAATATATACAAAGTTTCAGCCTTATCACACCCCCATGGACGGAGATATTGCATTCGAAGTGAAATAAAAAAATGGGTGGTGAACTTGTCCGGGAAGGTGTTTATATGCCATTTTTTAAAGAAATAGCGATTTGAACGTGACACTGCTTGTTCTGTGTATCCCATGGTATGAGTCAAAAATATGCAAGCTGCACAGTGGTTTTTTGAACTCTTTATCATACAGAAGACACTTCCGGGTACCTAGGTACACTACCTACAGTGAACCCTAATCATCTGAAAAAAATTGTTTTTAGACCAAAAATGTTGATGATTTCATTTGGCCAAAATTTGTTCCTGAAAATGATGAAAATTTATAAATAATCATTTGGCCTAAGAACATGATTTAACCAGACTCCTATGTATTTTACAAGCTATATGGTTATGTACCCTCAAGAGTGCTCTAGGTTATGCACCAATCTAATCTCAGCTGTGTGTGATTGTACTTGATCTGTATGTCAGTTTTCATGTTGAAATGGTGGAAACACAGAAAGAGCAGTGTCACGTTCATATCGCTATATCTTTAAAGATAGAATATATATATGAGAATTTTTTCTTGCTTTTTGTGTTATCGATCATGCCCTTTATCTAACCATTCATATTTTTCAGGGCATTCTTAAGTTTAGAATAGCTTAAGTGACATTTTCCGGACTATTATGAACGATGAACAAAGTGAAGTGAGGTGTTTTCATATTTCTTATCATAGAATGGCATATGAGTAAAATTAGAGAAAAAAATTTAGCATGCATATTATTAACACTACTGTGCATCAAACAGATGGCTATAAACTTGTCAGCCATGCTTCTCTGCGTTGGAACATCACCAGAACAATGCATGCTACCAGATTCCGCACTTTTATGCACGGTAGTGTAGTGCACTGCCCATACCGCCTGCCGCCACCCTAGTGAGGGTGGCAGGCGGTATGGCCGTGCGGTAAATTGTACGGTACGGTAAGTATTTCATTTTGTGGTAAACGGTACAGTACAGTATATCTTCAATTTTGCGGTAAACGGTACGGTACGGTAAATTTCTTAAAGTGCGGTAAACGGTATGGTATGGTAAATTCCCCAAAAACGCGGTACGGTATGGTAAATTCTGCCACCCCCCCCCCCTCACCATCTCTGTAAAATTAGACTACAGATGCCCACAGTTTTTAATTGTGAACGTGTGACGTGACTAGTGATGGAAAAAGCGCCAGGATGTCGGCGCCAAGCGCCAAAAGCGCCATGGCGCTTTTTGGACCACGGCGCCAAGCGCCAATGGCGCCGGAGCATTTTAGCGCCAAGCGCCAAAAGCGCCATGGCGCTTTTCTGAACGACGGCGCCAAGCGCCAATGGCGCCAGAAGGCAATGGCGCCAAGCGCCAATCGCGCCAGCGCCAAAATGAATTTGCTTCTTACAATGCACACACAATTCTTGGTGTCGTAAATATATCGGTAATTCTCGCTTTGTAAGCTGTAGCAGTTCTGAAACGACTGGCCTGGCAGTATCCTCATTTTTAGCCAAAAGCATTCCTATTAAACATTGTAAAAACCTTCGATGTTGTATTGTACCATTTCAGTTTTCACCGAAGTCACGGTGAAAACTAGTGTGTTTAGTCATATTGTGCCAGCTTCTAACGCGAGAGCCTACTTCTTTTCACACCAAGTACATCTTCAGATCTATTTACAAAACACTTTTCCCTATGCAATGGCAAGTAAATTGCAAGAGAATGTGGAGTAATTACTGGAAAAACAGGCAACAGTTCTACTGTAAAACCTCATGCTAGCGTGTAAGGATACCCCCACCTTCTTCTGAACCCGTCCCATATACTTCCAAAGTGTGCCCCCTCCCCAATGTAGCCTTCAAAATATAACAAATGTATAACGAGTCAAAATATATGTAAATGGATTTTTTGGGCAAAAATCACTACTCACCACTTGCTAAATGTAACATCACGAAGTCCTGGCGCATGTCTGGTATACATTTAAATTTATAAAAGTACGAATTCTGTGCATTTTTCGCTGTTTGGTGGTGGCGCTTTTTTGGCGCTTTTTAAAATGCCAGCGCCAGGCGCCAAAGGCGCCACCGATAGATAGCGCCAAGCGCCAAAAGCGCCATGGCGCTTTTTCAGACCCCGGCGCCAAGCGCCAATGGCGCCAGAGCGTTTTAGCGCCAAGCGCCAAAAGCGCCATGGCGCTTTTTGCTTTGGCGCTAGCGCCAAGCGCCAGCGCCATGGCGCTTTTCCATCACTAGACGTGACGGTTTTCAAAAAGTGGCTAAAAATACTGAACTTTTTTATGTGAATTTATAGTATTTTTTACTCACCCCCTGAGTACAGAATTCATGTAATTTTTGTACTTTTAGTTGTGCGTAAACATGAGTAAAATACTTTTTCTCTGGGATTTTTTCTCTTACAAAGTGTGTATTTTTGAGCCATTTGTCCCAATTTCCACTCAAAACCACTAATTTTCATACCTCTTCAAATTTGCTAGTTCATGTGCATTTTGTCTATTTGCAGCTACTTTTGGCTCTCTATCTGCCCATATACCTACTTTTTTGGCTATATATCTGCTTATATACCTCTTTTTACTATTTGTACCTATTTTTGGCTTCTTTCTCTCGTTTTCCCTTCTATAGCTTGAAGAAGCCCATATAAAACCACTCTGAAATACGTTTTCTGTACTCGATTACTTTCAAAAAGTATATGTAAAAGTGGGTACAGGTGCTTTTTCAAAGCAAATGTAGCCGTATTTTCTGAGTAAGTGTAGATTCGTTTTTAACAACTATGCTGAAATGTTCGGCACTGATTCACAGAGTATTTTTGCAATTTCACATTCAAGTCAATGTTAGAGTCAACATAAAACTTGATTTTTTGGCAGAGATCACCACTTGCCATGCATCCTATGGGTAACCATTAGTGATGGAAACGCACCTAGAAAAATGGTAAATACCTACCTGGTGGTAATGGCACCATCGCGCCATCCAGATAAATGGCGCTAGGCACCAGAGAACATGGTGCCATGGCACGTTCTGGAAAAATGCAGAAACAATGGCGCCGACAATTTTGGCATGTTTATCTAAACGTAAACATATTTAGGTACACAGCAGCGGTGTGATTTATGTACCTACCTATTCTCATGATTGTAAAAAGCAAAATACCGTATTTCTTCTAATAAAAGAGCGCCGTTTTTCATCAACTTGTTTCGTGCCCTTCTATTGGAGGCTGTCGTTCTATTTTTTCTCAAACTTTTTCACACATTGTGGACCACAAGTTTGTTTTTACTGAAACTTGAGCAACATTTTCATATCAGAGCATCAATTTGATCAAATTAGAATTTATTTAGCATCACGTTTGAGCATCATATTTAGAAACTGGCAGTGAACTGGAACTGTGAGTATTTACATTTAGTATTCTTGTTTGTGCCAATTGTTGGCGCAAACAAATACAAATATTAGGTAAAATAGTGAAATTCGCTGCACGTAAATATGTAAACAAGTTTGATTTTACCCCGCACGTGAATATGTCAACGAAAACCGGGAATCGCTGTAATCGATAAAAATGAGTCGTTTGCGTCAAAAATTGGCACAAACAAGAATATTTTACTAAATGTGAATACGTGCGCAGTTTTAGTTCACTGCCAGTTTCTAAAAAAATCCACACCAAAAAAACCCAAGAAGACCCGGAATCGCTGAAAAAATTTATTCAAAATGTCATCTGGAAAAGCTGATTGCATTGGCCCCACTGATGTAACTATTTTGGATGTACAAAATGTGCTACAAGAGTCACTCGGCACTCAGAGTGAAATTGTAGAGTGGAAGTCGCAAGAGATTGGAAAGGGTGCGTTGGAACAGCGTGTATTTCAAGTATATCTACAGTATCACATCTGAATAGTGAACCTGGGGCCAGTTCCGCAAGTGGAAAAGTTAAGAGTTAAAATTTAAGAGTTGAATAAAATGACAAATGACAAGTTATGAGTTAAGTTTAACTCTTAACTTTTCCACTTGCGGAACCGGCACCAGAATTGATTTCACTATCGGATAATTTACTGTAGTTTTGCAAATGACTCCAATCACCAAAATAATATACCGTATATACTTGAATAAGTCCCAGGGGAGTTATTATTTCGTCAGAAGTTTTGGATGGGGGAGTTATTCAAGGGGGACGGGAGTTATTTTTTCCTCAGAACTTGCACTTTATTCCTTGCGTGAATGCATTCCATCAACTCATGTAATCCAGGTATCCAGTTCAAAAACAACAAAAACGAGGTTTTCATGCTAAATTTAGTGTTCATCAGAATCATTCAAGTACACGTTGTGGATACACATCAAATACCCAGAGGGGGAGTTATTCAAGGGGAGAAGTTATTTTTTCCTCACCTGGCTTTGCTGTGTCCAATTTCAACAAAAATGGCACGTCATTTCGTCAGAAAGCATATTTCATGAAATGAGTTGATAAAAGCATGCTTTAATATTTTGACGAAATGTTATCCCCCTTGAATAGTTCCCCCTCAAAAATGTCTGAATAGTCCCTTATGGTAATTATTCAAGTAGGTATGCTACCTACTTTCACAACACTCAGGCAAGGGATTTGTATCGCATTTGGCACAACTCCAACTAAATTGGCAGCCAGAAAATGCAGCCTTGCCCAAAACTGTCGCAGTGAAAATTCCCGATTTGAGTAATTTCAAAACTGCATTTTTGGGAACAGAAGGCGGTTTGGAAGAGATGCTGAAAGTAGTGGAAGATAATATTGTCAGAGTGAGTTTTGAAGTGTCATTTGGATTTGTGGAAAGGAGGGGTTTTCGAGCTTTTGCTGTGGGGGGGGGGGGGTGTCCCGCACAGCCAGTTGCGCGCTGGAGCATTCCGACGCCGTGTCATTTGACATATTTGTATGATACTTCACATAACATTTGGCACTACACTTTAGAGGGTCAAAGATGGCGAAAACACATTAAATACGGAACCTCATTCATGAGCTTCTGTGTTTTTGTGTAACACAAACAGAAATTTTGAAAAACTCATTAAATGAGTTTCTTTGGAGAACAGTAACACAGCAACGCAGAAAATAAAGAAATGTTTTTTATTAGTTTTTTTGTCCAAGCCGTTTAAAGCAAATCATTTGAACTGAAAATGTGAGTATGCGAAGACTGATGTAAATAACAAGCGCCAGACATTTGGCCATGGCGCTCTTCTGACCTGAGCGCCAAGCGCCAATGACGCCACTGATAAATGGCGCCAAAAGCGCCATGGCACTTTTCCGAACCTGAGCGCCAACAGCCAGTGGCGCCAGCGCCAAAGTGATTTCCCTTTGCAGATGCACGATTCTGTGTGTTTCTTCATTCTATTTTAGCTTACCTATTTTATTTCCCATTCTACACAGCTAACGAAAGGGGAAATCGCCAGCTATGAACTGTTTCAAAATGTTCCGGATGCGCCAATGGCGATGGCAAAATATTATGGCAGTTGCCAGCCAAACGAAAGGCACAATGGCTTTATGGTTTTGGCTGATTTGAGCGATCAGTGTGCCAGTGCGGATTTCGGCATTGGATTTTCACTTGAACAAGTTGAGGTGGTGAGTCGTGGATAAAAGTTGGAATTATGCACCGTTTCCGTAGGTGATTTTTGTTCAATTCGCGGTCGTAACGTCACCTGAACGTTGATTATAGGACCAAAACTGCTGTATCGATTAATTCACCGTATATCCTTGAATTATACCCCGTTGATCAAACTCCTGATAGGTGGGAAAGAGATAACATGTAAACTGCCGGTCAATATAAACTGGCTTTCGCTCAAAAAATTTTCAAAAGTTTGTAGTTCGATCCAGGAAGGGAGTTCGGCCAAGGTGTTCGTATTTTTGGATAGCCCTAACATTTGTCTACTCGCACCCCCGGGGGGACCCCTGTGGCTGCACCCCCGCAGCCACAGGGGTCCCCCCGGGGGTCCGAGTAGACAAATGTTAGGGCTATCCAAAAATACAAACACCTTGGCTGAACTCCCTTCCTGGATCAAACTACAAACTTTTGAAAAAAAATTTGAGCGAAAGCCAGTTTATATTGACCGGCAGTTTATAAAAACGTTTTATGTAAATATGTATGTAACCTTTGTGCTCTTTTGGAACTAGGGATGGCCGAAGTACAGCCAGGGGCCAGTTCCGCAAGTAGACAAGTTAAGAGTTAAAAGTTAAGAGTTGAGTTAAAGGTTAAAAGTTTAGTCAAAAGTTGAGTTAAAAGTTAAGAGTTGAGTTAAAGGTTAAAAGTTTAGTCAAAAGTTGAGTTAAAAGTTAAGAGTTGAGTTAAAGGTTAAAAGTTTAGTCAAAAGTTGAGTTAAAAGTTAAGAGTTGAGTTAAAGGTTAAAAGTTGAGTCAAAAGTTGAGTTAAATGTTAAGAGTTGAGTTAAAGGTTAAAAGTTGAGTTAAAAGTTGATTTAAAAGACAAATGGGTCATTCGTTGCAGAAGCGCGATACGCTGATCTTCAATCATATTTTGTCCCCGCACGGCCATTCTGAAACAACGTTCCGCGGTTTTTTTTAGCGATAATTTTTTTGGATACGTTATTTTCAAATGTCGTGCATACAACATTGGCAGCATGCCAGCGAACAGCCGTATCAATACCAATTTCACATTTTTATTTTTTTATTATCATTTTCCACTTGTCTCTTAGCTCTCAACTCTTAACTCAACTCTTAACTCAACTTTTAACCTTTAACTCAACTCTTAACATTTAACTCAACTTTTAACTCAACTCTTAAATTTTAATTTTTCTCTTAAACTTTAACTTTACTCTTAACTCGCCATTTGTCATTTTACTCAACTCTTAACTTTTAACTCTTAACTTGTCCACTTGCGGAACCGGCACCTGTTGTCTAATATACCTAAATATGTTGACTGATAACCATATCTGGGAGGTTTAAAAAAAACGGTTTTTTTACCGTGTTTTTTAAACGGGGTCGTTGAAAAAAAACGTTTTTTCATCCCTCTTTGGAACTGACATTCAATATGTAGCATTTATTTCATACATACAACTTGCTGATCATGAATTATACTAAATACTCCGATGAAAAAATAACTCCTCCCGCAAATATCCCACCCCCGTGTAATAACTCTCCCTGAAAAACTTCTGGCGAAACAATAACTCCCCTGGGGTCTTATTCGAGGATATACGGTATTTGGAATTGAATCAATGGCGGCAAAACTTGTAAACGTGATACAAAACACTATTTACAATGTGTTTTTTTTCAGCTAACAGACTGTCTGGCCAAACTGGGTGCATGGTCCATCAAAAACAAAGCCTTATGGTATGATGTGGAGCAATTCCACGTTAAAATGATGGACTACTTCGAGCCCATGTGGAATTCTGTGCAGGTGCACTTTCGTTTTTTCAATTTTTTCTGGTAATTTTACATTTCCGCCAAAGTTTCGATCCGCGATGTTCGTAATAATAATGTTCACAATTTTCGGCGACCGTGACTTTCAATGAGGAATTCTGTCAAAAACCTGTCAAATGAAATTCGTATTTTTGACAGAAGTATTGATTTTGCGCGGTCTCGGTCTCTACAAAATGTTCGAAACTTTCCGGTATCGGTTTCGGTCTTGACGCCCTGTTTTCTGTCTCGGTCTCGAGAGGAAAAATCAGTCTGGGTCTAGGTCTAGGTCTCAAAAAGCCAGTCTCGCTTGAATTGAACCCTAATCGATAAGTGATGAGTTTACAGGGTTTTTAATACCGTATTTCCTCGAAATACCCCCGGGGGGTTTATTTTTTCAGAGTGAGAATGTTGAGGGGGGGGGGGGGTATTTCGAGGTTTTATTTTTATTTCGCCAGAAATTTTTTGAAAACCAAGTACTAAATTGTCTTTTGAAACATACGCAGACGTCGAAAATGCAACAAAGATCGCCATTTATAAGACTCTAAAGACTTGTGTAGACGTATAATTACTGTTCTCACATGACAGAGTCATCGTTTTTAACGTGTGTTTTGCATTACCCAGATGACAAACCGCAGCCTTTGTCATTTACGTTCTCTATACACTAAATTTCGGGGGGGGGGGGTATTTCGAGGGGGGGGTTATAAGTTCATAGTGTCCATTTTGAGGGGGGGGGTATTTCGAGGGGGGGTATTTTGAGGAAATACGGTATACACCTTCCTGGACAAGTTCACCCATTTTTTTATTTTACTTCAGACGCAATATCTCTGGCTATGGGAGTAGTATAACGCTAATATTTGGTTGGTATATATTTCTAACACCCCGCTACTCCGTATCAATGGGGGAAGGTGCGGCGACTCACTACGGCGTGGTATGAGCCCATTGTGGCCGCGACGTTGTGGCCGCGGGTCACGAAGGCCGCGGGTCACGAAGGCCGCGGGTCACGAAGGCCGCGGACGTTATGGCCGCAGGACACGAAGGTCGCGACCCCATTGTGGCCGCGGACACGCGCATGTAAAAACAGATGCCACTCTATCACATTGCATTCAAATTGCATCAACATCTGTTTGTTCATTGTTTGCTTTTGGGATATTATATGAGGTCCGCGTGTAAACTTATGTAACGTGCACGGCAGATTCCTGTTCCGTATCTGTGCATAACGTATCCACATTAATACAGGGTGGCCCCCATCAGGCGCACCTTTTAAAATTTGCTGATGTGGGCCTGACGTGGGCCACCCTGTACATACAGTCAAACAGAGCACGTGCACTAGTAAATGGAGTTCCCTGTTCCACTGGATTAAAGCAAGGGTCGGAAAAGGTCAAAGAAGACAGGGGAAGAAATAATCCTCTATCTGTGTCAAAATAAATACTTGTGCACTAATGGGATGCACATACAGAATCGCCAGATAAAAACATGTGTTGAAATCCAAGCCATGAAGTTTTGTCATGAAGGTTGAATAATTTATTTGCATAAGTATTTACCGTATATCCTCGAATAAGATCCCCCCTTGAATAACTTCCCACCCTTGAATAACTCCCCCTCAAAAACACCGACGAAAAAATAACTCCCTCCCTTGAATAACTCCCCCCTCTGTGATGAGTGGAGAGGATACTGGAACAAGTGGAAAAAAAACGAAATGCAAATGCAGTGCAGTGCGTGAGACAAAAAATACAAAGGATGTTAGCATACGGCAGCAAAAGCAGATGCACACTGTGTATTACGCAGTGTATACACACCTATCTACCTGCAAGTTTTCCTGTAAGTTATGAGGAAAAAATAACTCCCTCCCTTGAATAACTCCCCGCCCTTGAATAACTCCCCCCTCAAAAACTCTGACGAAAAAATAACTCCCCAGGGGACTTATTCGAGGATATACGGTACTTACGGTAAATGTACAAGGATACGTTATGCACAGATACGGAACGGTATCCTCCCACGTGCACTTGCGTGTGGCTGTATATTTACATGGTGCAAAGCCGCTAATTATACTCAGCGGACCGCAAAGTATGTGCAGAATCTTACCATAATTTATGAATAAAATGTTGTGTTAAATTTTGTAATCAATTATTCCACAATAAAAACAAAATATTATGATGAAAAACTGTATAATTCTTAGTTCATTATTCAGATGGGTTGTGGTAGGTTTCCATACTAATTGTTATGTCCGCCGAATATACACAAGTATGTATAGATTAAAAAGTATGGCAAACGGGCTGGGTAGCTACCATCTCAATGGCAATGGATACCATTGACCTCAGTAGTGATGTAAAGGCACCGGGGCACTGGTGCCCCGGTGCTGGGCACCGAAGGGCACCAGCACCAGTGCTGGTGCGGTGCCATTGCAATTTTCAGGGGTGCCCTGCCGGTGCCGGTGCCATTTTTTCAGAATAGCACCGGTGCCAGTGCGGTGCGGTGCCATTTTTTTGCCGGTGCCAAAGGTGCTAGCACCAGGGCCAAAGTAAAAGGCACCGGCTAAGGCTTCATGTGCTGTGCAATTTTGTCCATAGTAGGTATGTGCTTATTCATATTTCGAAAAATAGCGATATATTGACCCAATTGTTTTTTGCCTATTTTATAAACATCCCATCAAATAAATGTACCTACTGTGGAATCTATTATCTACGTGATCTGATGAGCGAATCTAAATTTTTGTTGGATTTTAAATCATATTTATATATCATATTTATATATCATATTTATCTTACTTTTTTGTAAAAAATTTGTTGTCAGTTTATGACAGACTATAGTTCCATTCTCTGTACAGCAATGACTCCGATCAGTAGATAATAGTGGCTATGGGCATTGTTGTGTATTAAATATTTTAGTTTTCAGTTGTAATCATAGTAATTGCTTCATCAAAGTGATCGCCACATCGGTTTGATTATTTTAAGTGCTCAACCATCAAAATCGGTAGAAAATTCATGGAGTTATGCACTTCCGAAGGTGTGGCCACTGAGAAACTGCCTGAATTTCCAGCCCGGTGCGGTGCCTTTCGGTGCTAGCACTGGCAACCCGCCGGTGCCCTTTGGTGCCGGTGCCATTTTTTCCGAATGGCACAGGTGCCGGTGCGGTGCGGTGTCATTTTTTCCGAATGGCACCGGTGCCGGTGCGGTGCGGTGCCATTTTTTGGCCGGTGCCCCAGGGTGCCAGGTGCCCTTTTCATACGTTGGCAAAGGTGCCGGTGCGGTGCGGTGCCAGTTTTCCGGGTGCCTTTAACATCACTAGACCTCAGTTTAACGTGTGTACACGTGCAATTATGAATGCATACACATGTTTGGCTGCAGCGTCCACTTTTTGTTGGCTTTAGCCATTTTTTATGGGATTAGTGAATATTACAAAAACAGTAATTTAATGACAGATATATGCAGGAAAAAAAATTTTGTGCAAGGATTTTATTACTGTATTTACAATACTTACTATTTAATTACTAATTAGTCACTGTGAAATTACAACAAAGTACATACATTTCCTATAAAGATATTGAATTAACATATTTGTAATACTTACTATTCAATTATTTACAAATTACCCACAGCAAAATTCTAGCAAAGTGATACATATTTAAATGTCAAAATGCCACCAACTACAAAATGCCGCCACGTAAATACACAAATGTCACTCAATCATGCCTGTGCACTAAAGTTCACGTAAAGACAATGAAAGATAATCTACCTGGGTGTGGATTTAGTTTGCCGCCGGGTAGTATGACGCGGGCTGATCCGCCGCATGCCATTTCGTCACAGTCCCAATATGACTTACCGTCAGATTGTCAGAATTCATCATGTCTCCATTTCATATGCCCTGAAATTACACACAGTGCTGATAATTTTTGATTGAAATATCAGTACCATGACAATTTACATATATTTTTTACACATATGTTACATATACTTACATGAATACCATCTTTGAGTAAAATTTTTACTCAATAAATCCATGAATACTCATAAATTGTATGTGAGACAAAAAATTGCAAATCACATGTATCCAATGATTCCCCAAGCTAAAAATCCTCAAAGACTAATAGCCGCTGCGATGAAATAACACTGCGACGCATGAGCACGCGACATAAGTATGCTCCGCGATATGCTACGCGGCAAACCGAGAGCAAACCCCTACCAGAGGCGGCCCTTGATGCACGCCGCCGCTGACCTCTCTAATGCAGGCGAAATAAAGGCAGAGCAAAAAGTAATGTAATACATTTATACGTAATTAGTGATGAAAAAAACCCTGTCATTGAAAAAAAAACATTTTTCGGCCATCCCTAAGCGCCATGGTGCTTTCTGCTTTTGTGCTACCACAGAGTATGCATCCAAAATTTAAACATATTTAAAAGTGCACACGCAGTTTACACGTACTCGCAATTCAATATTATCCCAAATCCAAACAAGGGACAAACAGATGTCAATGCAATCTGAAGGCAATGGCGTGTGGTGGGGTCTGTTTTGTAATTAAATACGCGCGGCCATCATGTCCGCGGCCACAATGGGGTTGCGGCCATCGCGTCCGCGGACTTCGTGGCCGCGACCTTCGTGTCCTGTGGCCATAACGTCCGCGGCCTTCGTGTCCCGCGGCCACAACGGCGCGGCCACAACGTCCGCGGCCACAATGGGTGTCAACTAGGGTGTCAAATTTCCGTTTTCAGTTCCGTTTTCCGGCTGCTGAAATTTTTTTTCCATTTTCCGTTCCGTTTTCCGGCAACTTTTTTTTCTGTTTCCGTTTTTCCGGCTCATTTTCTGTTTTCCAGCTAAATTTTCAGTTTTTCCGCCTTTTTTTCGTTTTCCGCCTCAATTTCCAGTTTTTCTGCCTTTTTTCCATTTTCCGCCTCAATTTTCCATTTTTCTGCCTCATCTTACCTTTTTTCTGGCTTAACTTTCTGTTTTCTGATCAGCCAAACTGGTAAAAATTCATGCAGATTGTCAATGATGTAAAAATATTTCTGTTTCCAGCAAAATTACTGCAAATTATTTCCACTTCCAGCAAAATTTCAGCAAATTTTATCTGTTTTCCGGCAAAATTTCAGCAAGTTTTTCCATTTCCGTGCAAATTTGATTTTTCCGTTTTTCTGGCCTCTTTTTCTGTTTTCCGGCTGCTGCAATTTTTTTCCATTTCCATTTTCCGCCAAGTGCAAATTTTTTTCTGTTTCCGTTTCCCGCCAAGTGCAATTTTTTTCCGTTTTCCGTTCCGTTTTCGGGCCGCTGAAAATTTTTTTCCGTTTCCAATTCCGTTTTCCGTAAAAAATTTTTTTGCCACCCTAGTGTCAACCCTACAGGGTCTGTTCCCTATATGCAAACATTTTTTGTGGTTTTTTCGGTGTCCCAAACAAGTTCACCACCCACTTGAATAGCTACATTACGAGGGCCATATCTCCAGCTGTAAGGGCAATAGAAAGCTGAAATTTGGGGGATATCTTGCAAACAACCCCCTCTCACAATACACCGGTGGGTGGCCGCCGATGACCCACTACAGCATGGGTCGCCACATATAAAGTTGTTTAATTCTTAAAATAACCCAAGTCTCCCAAACAAGTTCGCCACCCAACTGCATTATAAAAAATGTTGTGAGAACATACCTGATATAAAATTGAATCAGATTTGAACGCTAGGTCTGCTCATTAAAATGTTTTCAGTAGGGCACCCACATCTTCCCATAAACAGCAGACTGAAAATTTCACTTTAAACCAATTTTTTGTTTCACACTTAAAAAGTTGGTTTACAAAGTTCACTAGGGGAGGGTCTAAGGTTCAAAGTTATGTAAACAACATAACCTCTAAAATGCCTGCATAAGAAAATTTATTTGGGGTGAATGAAAAAGTGCAAATTTTGTTACATTTTGTTCCTGTGATAATTTGATTATGACGTTATAATATTCGCCCCAAATAAATTTCCTTATGGAGGCATTTTAGAGGTCATGTTGTTTATGTAACTTTGAACCTTGGACTCTTCCCTGGTGAACTTTGTAAACCAACTTTTTAAGTGTGAAACAAAAAATTGGTTTAAAGTGAAATTTCTGGTCTGCTATTTATGGAACGGTGTGGGTGCCCCACTGAAAAAATTGTTATGAGCAGAACTAGGGTTCACATCTGACTCAATTTTATATCAGGTATGTTCACACAACATTTCTTATAATGCAGTTGGGTGGCAAACTTGTTTGGGACATTTGGGTTGTTTTTAAAAAATGAACAACTGTACATGCAGCAACGCATACTTAGTTGGTCGCTGGCAGGCAGCCCCACTGGTAAGGGCGGTTGTTGGCATAGACATCCCCCAAATTTCAGCTTTATACCAGCCTCACAGCTGGAGATACGACCCTCGAAGTGTAGCTAATCAAGTGGGTGGTGAACTTGTTTGGGACACCAAAAAAGCCAAAATTGTTGCATACAGTGCAACCCACCCTTTAGTGAGTCGCCCCACCTCCCCCCATTGAAGCAAAGTAGGGGGTTGTTACAACTTTATATATTCAAAGTTTCAGCTTTATAACACCCCCATAGATGGAGATATTACAACCCAAGTGAAATAAAAAAATGGGTGGTGAACTTGTCCGGGAAGGTGTTTAGCTTAACACCACTTTTCAGAAAAGTTTCGACGGCGTGCTCGAATGGTTGAAAGATTCTGAGCGACGTGATTTTATGGGACCAGAAAATGTCGATCGCATGGAGGAACTCAGACCAACTGTTGAATTGGTAGAACACTCGTTTCAGACATACAGAGAGAGACATGGTAGGTATTTGTGCATCTGGTGCTTTTGACATATTAGCGCTGCGCATACTAGCTTACTAATGGTAAAGTAAGAATCTGGTACTCATTTTTCAGCTTCTGAGCGCATCTGAGTTTACCTGAATGTGTTATTTTTTTATCTCCGTCAACTGTAGTTGAAAAACAGCACATGCAGTAGTTTATGCAGTAGTTTTTATGCAGTAGTTAATGCTAAATTTACATCAAACCAAAAAAGGTCCCCTAAAATTGGAGGTTTGCCAGACGTATTCGTGCACGGAGATTTCCATGCCAATAATGTTCTAATGAATAAATTGGACAATGGTAAGGCTGGGAATAAAGTCTTGGCTGTTGTCGACTGGCAGGTGAGGAAATTTTTTAGTAGCAAATATCATAGGCGTAGGCAGTTACCGTGTTACTTCTAACAGAGCGGTATACCTCCAATAGAACGGCAGATTATGGTACGTTTTTTGCACCCACGAAAAATAGAGTGTAAATAGTTGTTAAAACGTATTTACGTTTACTCGATAAATACGTATGCTCGAGTACTGCGTAAATACGTTTGTTTCCTCCCGAAAAAAATACCGGTACTCACATACTCGCGTAGTTTTCGAAAGTACGCGAGTACAGAAAACGTATTTTAAGGGGATAAAAAATGTCATTTTGCCAGACAGAAAATGACAAACATAGCACATTTTCATTCACATTCACAAACGTGTTGGGCGTACCCAGTCGCAAGCCCAACATGCACATATGCCTATTACGCACATACACCCGTCACGAACATACGCCCGTCACGCACAAAACTCCAGTTGTGTGCGTGATGGGCCTATGTGTTTCACCATGTGCGCAATGGGTGTATGTGCGTGATGGGTTCATGTGCGTAATATGCCTGGCCCCCCAGCCAGGTATATCGTATCCGCTTTCAGATAGCTCACGTCGGTGGTCCCGCGGAAGATTTGGGCAGACTTTTGGTTATGTCATGCAGCCACGAACTCCGTTCCAATCACTCGGATGATCTGTTGAAACTGTTTGTCGTTGAGAAATGAAAAAATTGCGATTTTTATAAATAAATGTAAAACTTTTTTTTGATAATTTCACATTTTTCAGCTATGTTCAAAGACTAGAGCACTATCTTGGAACAAAGGCTCCTTTTGACTGGATTGCACTCAAAAATTGCTATGAAGATATTTTGTGGGGTTACGCGGGATTTTTCCTGCCTTTTTACCCGCAATTGTTGGCCATGATCGATGGTGGGAACTTTCTAAAAGTGCAGGATACAGAGCAGTTGAAAGTTAGCGAGCATTTCGGCTTTAAAGGGACGAATTCACAGTAAAAAATGGGTGTGTAGATGCGCGGTGAAGCGTCGGGAAGTGTGTTCACGCCGACACTTCCCGACGCTTCACCAAGCATGCCGGCGCTTCCACACACATCACGAAAATCTGCGGGAAGGCACTTCACGCTTCCTTATATGGCGCTCCCACACACATGTATACGTATACGGGAAGCGTGTGGAAGCGCCAGGGTCACGAAGTGTCTTCCACATTTTGGATGGGCGTTAAGTGCGCGGTGAAGCTAGGTGAAGCGTGTGGAAGACGCTTCACCGAGATTTTCGTGATGTTGGTGGAAGCGTGGGGAAGCGCGACGCTTCACGCGCATCCAGGCCGCATCCACACGCTTTACGGATCCATCTTTTGCTGTGATTATAGCTTGACGTACAGATGGCGCACCACACACTCAAAATTTTCAAGGGTGGTTTGAACGTTTTTGAGTTCCGCCAAGGCGAAACTCCAAGGGTGGTTCGAACGGTTTGAGTTCGGCCAAAAACAGTGTCAGGGGCGGAATTCGAACAAAGTCCGGACCAAATTCTGACAGATCCACCCAAGTTCGAAAACTTTTTGGGCATTCGCTTGTCGTAACATGTGCACGCCTAATGTTTCAAATAAAACATACGGACACTTTCAATTCCGTTCTTGACTTAAGAGATATGCCACTTAGAGAAGGTTCTTATGAGAAACACATCTTATTTATCTTGCCAAACATATTTGTAAAAAAATTTATACAGGTAGATTCAGGCTTTGTCTTCAAAAATGAATAGAGAACAAAATTTGTAATATCCACTTGTTTTAATGATATTAAAGTTCACCGTGTGGCATATTTGTGTAAACAGAAACTGAATTCCACCCTGGTAGAAAGTGTCCGTATGTTTTCTTGCCTAGATGGCGCACCGCACACTCAAAAGAGTGCGGACGTTGTTCAAACAATTTGCGCTTTCCACCCTTTCCGAATTAATTCTGCCCCTGCACAATTCAAGGCAATTCCGCCATGAGTAAAAAGAGTGCGGACGTTGTTCAAACGGGCCAGGCCTCCTACGCACAAATGCCTGGTACGCACAAAATTGTGCCCGCCACGCACATCTGCCCGGTACTTACATGGCTGATGATCTTTGCGTACCGGACAGATGGTCACTAATGTTATTGCACAGCTTTTTTCACTTAACTTATATCTGAAAATCACTTGAAAAAGTGTCAAGTGAAAAAAAAGTCAAAAATAGCCATTATCCATCGTTTTTTTCACTTGACACTTTTTCAAGTGATGTTCAAATATGTGTGAAGTGACAAAAAGTTAACTAATGTCATTATGCAACTTTTTTCACTTTACTCACAAGTGTGAAGTGAAAAACACGGTCAAAATGTAATATAATGTCATTTCGTACCGGGCAGATGTGCATGGCGGGCACAATTTTGTGTGTACCGGGCGTTTGTTTGTACCAGGCATTTGTGCGTACAAGTGCACCGCCATTCAAACGCTTTGCGCTTTCCGCCCTTTCTGAATTAATTTCGCCCCTGCACAATTCGAGGCAATTCCGCCATCGTCAAAGTGTTCGAACGTTTCATGTGCGGAATTGAAATCGAGGGCGGTTTGGAAATTTTTGAATTCCACCCCCGATTATAATTCCGCCCTTGAAAAAGTGTTCGAACCGCAACTGAAAATTTGAGTGTGCCGTGTGACATTCGACCTGGTGTAAAATTGTTTTTGGTCGTAAAATGAATTACAGCTGAATGGATAAAGATATGGCATTGCTATTTCAGTCAAAGAAAGTGTAGATGCAGATATTCCTTGTCTCTAAAGCCTATCGGCCGGATTTAATTCTCCCTACCGATTTGTTGGGTAGGGCGTACGCCCAATAGATTTTTTGTAAGTTCAGCTGCATCGACGCACATGCACCGAGAGCAAGGCGGTTCGTAAAATATACCAAATATATCAAAATATACGAAACCATCCCTTAAGGTCGCCGATATTGCAATATGACGTATATAGCTTCGATTTTGGCCCGGAAATCACGATTTCGTCATTTCTTGGCCGTCTGCCAATTCGTTTTTTATTTTATTTTGTCGGGCGGGTTACTCGCATAAGTCGCGCTTTTGTACGCTCGTGCATGCATTTCTTTCTTGTCGCAGCCCTCATGGTTTCGGTTGCAGACAGTGAACACTAAAAAAGTGACCACCTGACTACACAAAAGCACGACTTATGCGAGTAACCCGCCTGACAAAATAAAATGAAAAACGAATTGGCCGACGGCCAAGAAATGACGAAATCATGATTTCCGTGCCAAAATCGAAGTGATATAAATACGTCATATTGCAATTTCGGCGACCTTAAGGGATGGTTTCGTACATTTTACGAACCGCCTTGCTCTCGTTGCATGTGCGTCGATGCGGCTGAACTTTAAAAAATCTATCGGGCGTACGCCCTACCCTACAAATCTGTAGGGAGAATTAAATCTGCCCCATGACTCATGAGTAGTGATGGAATGGCGCCATTGGCGCTTGGCGCCCTTTTCTGTGGCGCCATCTGGCGCCCGGCGCCATTATTT
This sequence comes from Sphaerolaimus hirsutus, assembly GCA_964036195.1. Classification (NCBI taxonomy): domain Eukaryota; kingdom Metazoa; phylum Nematoda; class Chromadorea; order Monhysterida; family Sphaerolaimidae; genus Sphaerolaimus; species Sphaerolaimus hirsutus. The sequence continues at coordinate 4,980,817 of OZ038458.1, read as the reverse complement.
TAAATGGCGCCATGGCGCCCTTGGCGCTTGGCGCCATTTTCGCTGGCGCCTATTTGGCGCCCGGCGCCATTGTTTTTATGGCACCGGAAATGGCGCCAAGATGCAGTGATGAACGGTTAACTTTTTTCATATTCAGCTGCCTATCTGCCAAATGATATCATTTTGGTGGTGTGTAACACATACATGTTTCTAATTTTCTCTAGCATTGTAAGTTTGACTTCTTGTTGATGGTTTTATACCACATAAACTGCAAATCTTCATAAATGACCCACTATTAGAAAAAAACGTCAATAATTTTTTCCATGCCCTGACATCATTGATTACCTATTTACAATGCACTGCATTTCCTTGGAATACTCTCAGGGGTTTATAATTTTTTCAGCTCGCTTAGACTTGGGGATATTTTGTGCGAGGTTGATCCAAAGCAACACGGTAGTTTCCTTACGAAGGGGTGGGAACGTATTTACTGTAAGTATTTGCTTGAAAAATTATCCCCGGGAATTATTTTTTCATCAGACCATTTTGATGGGGAAGTATTCAAGGGAGGAATAATTTAAGCAACAATAGACACTTATGCATCTCTGTGATTGTTGATTTTTTTGCGTCTGACTGTATGAGTATGTTACAAGCAATCAATAGATACATAATATAATTTCGTAAAAGTTCTGGCAAAATAATAGACCCCACTCGAATAAGCCCCCTTGTATTAACCCCTCAAAATTTGCTGTCAAAAAATAAACCCCCTGGGCATATTTCAAGAAAATCTGGCATATAATATTCATGATATCAGAAAAATGGTATAGCACGTTCCTGTTATATACATGCTTCCGTGATGATATATTCTCTGAAACAGTGAATTTTATCGTTGGCGCCATTGTTTCTGGCGCCCTTTGGCGCCCGGCGCCATTTTTTCCGCTGGCGCCATGGCGCCCTTTGGCGCCCGGCGCCAATTTTTCCTGGCGCTTTTCCATCACTACGTCATGAGTTTATTTTACTTGTAATAGGAGTTACGAGTTTTAGCACAAATTTTTAATTATTATGCATAGTTATTTTACGCAACTGAAATAACAACGCCATATTTTTATCCGTTCACCTGTAATTTATTTTACGTCGAGCTGTAATCACCACAAAACCATTAAAAATTAAATTATTTACCTATGTTTACATATTTCTCTGCAGCAAAGATTTATGAATGACTTCAAGGGTTCATTGAATGATGCACTCAAGATAAAAGACATGAAAGTGGGATGTCGTAAAAAATGAAGCTATTATACTTCACTTCATACGTGATTTGTGAGTGCGATTAAGTGATTCAAAACTGTGGTGATGGGTTTCGAAAATTTGAGCTTTTATTGATTACTCTATCATCATGATGGGATGCTGCCCTCGATTTTTATAAAATTTTGCATTTTTAGGCTGATGAGTATGTGTTTCTATTCTATTCACGCCAATTCCGCACATTGCAAGTGACAAGAAAAGTGCACACATTTTGTTGTGCAGTGGCATTGATGGCATGTGCCACATTGGTCTGTGCACACACTCACATTTTCATTCAGCAGATGTGGACATCCAACACCCTGTGGACATTTGCATGTGTGCAGTTGGTATCAAACACTCCTGGACATTTGAGCACATTCGCTGAATTCGCATGGCATCAGCGAACCTGTTAGGTATATACCGCATTGGCTTGTTTTGATTACTGGACACTGGATTTTTTCACAAAACCCCCACAGTAGCACTTAAATCAAGCACGGCTCTTAAATTGAGCATGCTAAGCTCATACAGATTATCTAAATTTTTTTTCCGTTTCCATTTTTCCGGCCCATTTTCCATTTTCCGGCTAAATATTCAGTTTTTCCATCTTTTTTCCGTTTTCCCGCTCAATTGTCGGTAGTGCCAACTTTTTTTCACTTTCCAGCTCAATTTTCTGTTTTCTGTTTCAGCCAAAGTGGTAAACATGCATGCAAGTTCTCAATTATGTGATTTTTTTGAATTTCTAGCAAGATTTCTGCAAATTTTTTTATTTCCAGATAAATTTCAGCAAAATTTTTTCCGTTTCCGGCAAAATTTCAGCAAATTTTTTCCATTTCTGGCATAATTTCAGTAAATTTTTCTGTTTCCGTTTCCGTTTTCCGGCCTCTCATTTTTCCGTTTTCCGTTTTCCCGCAAGTACAAAAATTTTTCCGATTCCGTTTCCGTTTTCCGGCAAGTGCAAAATTTTTTCCGTTTCCGTTTTCCGCCAAAAAGTTTTTGTTGACGCCCTAGTGACCAGTGACTGGACATCAAATAACAGAAGTGGCACACACATTGCTTCTTTAACACATTCTGTTTATTTGCTTGATCATGTTTGCATTTAGTTGGGGGGCACTCAAATCAAGCATGTATTGTCTCATAATTTGGTTACCCTGGCACTGTATTTCAGCATGGCACATTATTCAAACATACCACTGTAAAACAAGCAAATATTTACGGTATTAAAAACCTATTAGTGACAAGTAAATGTTTAAATGGAAATTCTTGTCCATTATAATTTTTCGTGTTACTTGTTCATTTTCAGAACTGGTCCAGTTGTTTTGAATAAAATACCCTCCCAAAATGTGTATTCTGGAAGTATTTACTATGGCATTTGCAAATGATTTATTTTCTCACGTTTTTTTACTCTTTATTATCACCTGTTCTATTCTTTGTATACTGTGGTACAAATCTACCGATAAATTCGGACAAGTGAAGAGTTTCATTCCAAAAGTGCATATAATATTTACCTGTGTCCACAAAGTTTGTACCGTATTTCCTCGAAATACCCCCCGGGGGGTGATTGTTTCATAGTGGTCCCGAGAGGGGGGGGGTTAAACGAGGGGGGGGGTATTTCGAGGGGGGGGGTTATTGTTTCACAAGAAAATTTTTGAAAACCAAGTACGAAATTGTCGTCTGAAACGTACGCAGACGTCGAAAACTGCAACAAAAACCGCCATTTATAAGGTTCTGTAGACTAATATTAGTATGTAGATGGTATGTACACTGTTCTAACGTGACACCGACATTGTTTTAACGTGTGTTCTGCAGTACACAGAACACAAACTACTGTTATTGTCATGTACGTTCCCTTTACACTCAATTTGGGGGGGGGGTATTTCGAGGGGGGGGTGATTGTTTCATAGTGGTCTCGAGAGGGGGGGGGTATTTCAAGGGGGGGGGGGTATTTCGAGGAAATACGGTAATCAAAAAATGCCATTGAACTAGTGATGGAATGGCGCCATGGCGCTGGCGCCCTTTAATGGCGCCAAAGGGCGCCAGCGCCATGGCGCCATTGGCGCTTCGCGCCCTTTTCTCTGGCGCCATTATTTCGAATGGCGCTCTTGGCGCTTGGCGCCATTTTCGCCGGCGCCCATTTGGCGCCCGGCGCCATTGTTTTGGATGGCGCCAGAAATGGCGCCAAAATTCCGCGAATAAATATGACCAAATAGGATATTTTTGGACATTTTATCGTAGATCGTTACACAAAGCAGCCAATGTACAGTATTTCCTCGAAATACCTCCCCTCTGCCCTCAAAATACCCCCAGGTTTTTTTCGAGCTGAGTAAACCCCCCCCCTCGAATAACGTACATCATGTAAACACTTTTCCGGTCACGTCCGGCACCCTATTTTTGATCGTACTTGTGACACTTTATCTCCAGTTCTAGGGCGCGCCAGAAGCTGAAACTTGGGGGAGGTATTGGTGCAACCCCCCTCTACTTCTCATGAATTTGGGGGGTCGCGGCGACTCCTCTCAGGGTGGGTCGCCCTAAGTGCAAATTACAGGTATAATTAATCGATGGTTTACAATACTTTAAACGGAAGGGTTTGATGTTTAAAGTTATGTAAAGAACCATACCTCTAAAATGCATGCATTGCAAAATTTACTTGGGGGGAATTTCAAAGTGTAAATTTTGCAAATTTTTGTTCCTGCAATGATGTCATTATGATATCATAAAATTCGCCCTAAGTAAATTTTGCAATGCAAGCATTTTAGAGGTATGGTTCTCTACATAACTTTCAACATCAGACCCCTCCCTTTTAAGTATTGTAAACCATCACTTCAAGTGTCTAATAAAAAAGTTCAAAAAGATGAATTTTTTTGTCATCAATCTATTGGGGAGTGGTGTTTTTTTGAAGAATAAGCGAATTTTAAAGAAATTTTTCACGTTAACCTCACATTATTGAATAGTGTATAGTAGGGGAGTGGTGTTGGTAACACATCCCCAAAATTTTAGATTTATATTGCTCCCACAGCTCAAAAATCAGCAGGTGCCGGACCTGCTGTGGGACACCAAAAAAGCCAAAAAAAAATTTTGCACTTAGGGCGACCCACCCTGAGAGGGGTCGCTGCGACCCCCCAAATTCAGCGAGGTAGAGGGGGGTTGCGCCAATATCTCCCCCAAGTTTCAGCCTCTGGGGCACCCTAGAACTGGGGATAGGATGTAAGAAGTAAAATAAAAAATGGGTGCCGGATGTGTGTCAGATATTTTATGTTTTTTACTAATTTACTAATTTCCCGCTTTTCTTCTCAATTACGCCACTTGTCGGATTGCTGCGGCGGGGAATTGGCGTTTCTGGTCCTTATGCGCTGAATGCGTGTGAATTAATTAATGAGTTGTTTTTATGGTACAGGGAGTTTGACACACAATTTAGGAACAGCACCAGTACCCCTTGAGGTCCTGGCTAGTTCCTGAGGACAAACACGTCAACTTACCAACCCTTTTGTAATTCAGCTGACGTGGTGTTTCAGTTAATTGTTGATAAATTTCAAATAAATCAAAGTTTCAGTTAATAGTCAAGCAATTAGTAATGTTTGAGGGGGACCAAGTTGGTTGCACGGGAACTTTTTTTTAGCGAATAATTTGGAGTCAATTCACATTAGCACAAATGAGTCGTAAACCTCTAGTGGGTGCAAAAAACTGCAAAATCAGCACATTTTATAATCATCAAAATTTTACCGTATCACAATCGAATACTAATTTCAAGACACAACAATTGACCGTAATTAAACAAAATTAAGGCAAAAACATTGATCACGTGAAAGCTGCAATTAAATATAAGAATGAAATGCACAGGTGAATAACTATCAGGTAAACAATAATAAAATGAAACAATGTGAATTCAAAAAAAATATGGGGGGTGCAAACGTAATAAAATACTGCACTAATTACTACTATTAGAAGTGTCACAAATGGGCTTCTATTCTTTAGTTACGGTACCAATTGGAACAGGTGATGTGTTGTTATGTTATCACCCTGCGCCGCTTAGGCAAAAATATTTCATTACCTGCCCAACCAAGGTTGTTGAAAATATGTTTCGCGGGGGTTTGTTCAAGGTTACATCATTGCTGGGTAATGGGTGGGAACTTTGGGTGAAAGTACGTACTACAATGACAGTAGCACTTTTGAGTTCACCAAATCACCCTGGGTGATGTGAATTTTTGATTGGCACCACTTCACTTCATGCTGTGCTCTGCAGGTGTCGTGGGTACGCAGTCTTTTAAAGAAAACTGGTTGAGTGCCACTTTCCTGCCCATTACCTATTCCTAAGTAAAATGCATTTGGTTGGGTGAAATTTTGAAGGTTATATCTTGGGGCGCTAAAGCGTGCTAACAAAGTACACACCTTTCTAACTTGACAAAAAAATTTCAGATACCTTTTAAGCCCATTTTCAGACATTACACTTTCAAAAAATACAGTCAGTCAAAATCAAATAAATGGCAAAACTGAATCAATGGAATTACCAGTCCAATCAACTCTACTTATTTATGAATAGAAAATGACAAAAAAAGAAAAACGTGGGGATAATAAACATATAATTAATGGAAAAATTAAAATGTTTCATGGCCGCAGCAAATTCCATTCAGGAGTACCATCCTGGGGCTGCAGCCTCGTTGGCAGAGTGGTGGTGCACAGCGAACTTCGCATTTGCTGTGACTTCCCTGTGCACCGCAATTCTTCATTCGGTCATGCATGGTCATTCTCGAGTCGTCATGTTGTCTGTGCATAGGGGTCGTTACTTTTTCATGCATGGTATACTAGCCATATTTCTACCCACATGTGACCGGGAAGGTGTTTACATAATGTAAATACATAATGTATTTATTGATGCCAATATGCATTACAGCCACACATAAATAAGACTACCTAGTTTGTGTAGCCATCTACATATGTTGATCCATCTAAATATAGGTATCCTGTTTTGTCATTTTTATTACCAGTTTTGTCTATGTAAAAGCCAATATTTTCTACGATCTGTCTCGAAAATTTCTGGGGAAATATTACAACCACCCCTCGAATAAACCCCACCCCTCAAAATGCAATGAATTTGCACTCAGAAAAATAAACCTCCTATGGGTATTTCGAGGAAGTACGGTATAGCTGCGATGTATATTGTCAGCCATTAAAAGATATTCATTGCAAACATGATGTTTATGTACCCTATTACTGACGGGGGTGTCGAGTGGGGGTTATTTTTACCCCAGCTCGCTCAGACCTGGGGGTATTTCAAAGGGAGTTAATTCAAAGGGGTATTTGGAGGAAATACGGTAACATATCGCTCTTCTAAAAAAGCTTCTGTTATGATACGTAGCTTCTGTTATGAGACTTTTATAGTTGGCGCCATTTTGGCGCCCGGCGCCATTTTTTTCTGGCGCCCTTTGGCGCCCGGCGCCATTTTTTCAGATGGCGCCGTGGCGCCATTGGCGCCTGGCGCCATTTTCTTTGGCGCCCGGCGCCATTATTTTGAATGGCGCCGTTGGCGCCTGGCGCCATTTTTCCTGGCGCTTTTCCATCACTACATTGGACTAATGTTTTAGTGAGAAAGCGTAGCTCATTCTTTTCAGATCGGACATTTTTGTATAGTACCAAAACCATATGTTTTGTTTTTTGTATTTTTTATAACCATTGATTTTGTCACCCATAAAATGAATAAAAGTGGTTTAAATTTTTTGGCATATAAAGTGCAGAAACACAATTCATAGTGACAGAACAAAAATGAGCAAATGTGTCTTGAAAATGCAAATGCAGCTTTGAAATGAAATCCGTGACCTGTGTTGGACATTAGGGTTGGGACTAGGGTGTCAAATTTCCGTTTCCGTTTCCGCCTTTCCGCAGGAAAATTTTTTACCTTTCCGTTTTCCGGCAGCTGAAATGTTTTTACCTTTCCGTTTTCCGTTTCCAGCAGCTGAAAACTTTTTACCTTTCCGTTTTCCGGCAGCTGAAAATTTTTTACGTTTCCGTTTTTCTGGCCCATTTTTCCGTTTTCTGGCTGAAAATTTTTTACCTTTCCATTTCCATTTTTTCAAGCCATTTTTCCATTTTCCGGCTCGATTTTCAGTTTTCTGGCATTTTTCCATTTTTTTCAATCTGTATTTATCTTTTTCCACTATGGTGTTTTTTACCAGGTTCTTGTGTCATTCATAATTTTTATCTGTATCCAAATCTGTATCAGACGTGCTCACAAAGACGTTAAGAGAGGGACATGCTCACAAAACTCAGAGTCAATATGTTTGCTGCCAATGGCTCGATTCTGCTTGGAAATCCCAACTACCTGGCCAGTCTGCGCAACATCACCACACGAACTGATTTGGCTGATTTGTCAACCTGCGACATCAATTTACGACCACCTGCCTATCGATTTGGGAAGACTGCTGATTCTGCAAATGTTGCCGAATGGTCAAGCCCTCATGCAACACATCAAGGAAAGTGCAGCAGAAGTCCAAGTCAATGGATGTTGGATCAAAGACCTGCTGTCAATGCAAGACGTGATATTTGTTCATTTGATTGAGGAAACTCTTTTGTGTATAAGCTTTTCTGTTTTCCCATGCAAACATTGTTCAATCGGTTTTTGTAACTTCAGATACATGAAACTTGTAAACTCTGTTGTATCTCTTACCTTTTTATGATTATCCGAGGTCATATAATCCAGTTACACCCCGAGGAGTTGAGTAGTAGTGTAGATGGGGTTATTACCAAACCCGCGATTGTTATGTTTCAAGTGAACACCACCTGTGACCTTTTGTGATGCATGTTCAGTTCAGCACTGTGCAATAAACTTGCTCTCCCAACTGTGTCTTGGGGTTGTGGGCCCCTGTGTCAACCCACATCTACTCCAACTTTATTGTTGTTGTAGTGTATTTTTGCTACCTTTTGATGATTTTTTGTTGGTTCAGTTAAGCTTGAACTACAAGTGAAGTTACTGGCATGATCCATCGTTGCAGAATGTACATATATAATACCACAATCAAAGCCAAACAGGCAAACCTGCATGCAAATTTGTCCATTTCCATGCAAATTTCACTTTATTTTTTTCCGTTTCCGTGAAAATTTTGCTTTCTGTTTTCCGTTTTCCGGCATTTCATTTTACCTGTTTTCCGTTTTCCGGCCTATAAATTTTTTCTTTACCTTTCCATTTTCCGTTTTCCGCTGAGTGACATTTTTTTACCTTTCCGTTTTCCGGCAGAAATTTATTTTTTACCTTTCCGTTTTCCGTTTTCCATAAAGTGAAAAAAATTTTACCTTTCCGTTTTCCGTAAAAAATTTTTTTTGACACCCTAGTTGGGACTCGAACCGAACCGAACCGCGGTTCCAACCAAGCATATTTTGGAACCGAGAAGCGGAACCGAAAAGGATACCAGAACCGGTACCGAAACCGGCGCTAATGGCCCCACACACGCTAGTTGACATCGACACTAAATGTCAACTGGTTCCAATCCCGATTTAAAGTTTCCTGACGAGCCGACGAAGGACGTTCAAACGCAAGCTTTGAATTGGGATTGGAACCAGTTGACATTTGGTGTCGATGTCAACTAGCGTGTGTGGGCCCTATACCCGGAACCGACCTTAATACCCAAAAGAACCGAAATTTGTCTAGGTATATAACCTGTTCAAAATGCACCTTAATACCCGAACGAACCGAAATTTGTCTAGCTAGGTATATAACCTGATCAAAATGCAATGTGCACCATTGCAGATGCCACTCCATATGATTTTTCTTACATACACAAATACCTACATAACACTGTTTTATGTTCCTGTATTGGTGACCCGCTGAAATATAAACATTCAATTTTGGCGCCATCTTAGCACCAGCATTGTTTCTGGCACCCTTTGGCGCCATTTTCATTGGCACCTTTTTGCACTCGGAAAAGCACCAGGAAAAATGGCACCATCACGTTTGTGTATGTAGTCATTTGCCATTTTCGCGGGCGTTATACATTATGTTTGACACTTTGCATGACATTTGACATTTTTCAGGGCATTTTACAGGCTCGTTACACTACATCATTGTTGTTTTTCCCATTATCCAGCAAATTCTTACCCAATATCCAGTTATTTCAAAACCTGAAACCGAAACTTTAGATATTTTGGAACAGAATGAACCGAACCGGAACCGACATTGGGAACCGGAACCGAGAACTGGAACCGAAAATTTTGAGGAACCGTGGACCGATACCCGAACCGAAATTATCTGGAACCGAGAACCGGAACCGAAAATTTTGAAATTCCCAACCCTTTTGGACAAATGAACATTCGACATGAAAGTCCTGTTTTTCAGGGTGGACTTGTGCGCTTGCGATATGATTTTTCTTAAATCTATTGTGCCTACACACATTAGTTTTCACCATGACTTCGTGTGAAAACTGAACTTTTTTCAAATGCAAATTCATGAACACGGTTAAATGATTATATGTATTATAATTTAGATTTGAATTTAAATTAATGATGGTTGAAATTTGAAAACTAAAACACATTTAGCATACAAAAAGAGTAGGCTGGATGTCGCCAAATCGCCATTTCAGTTTTCACAGAAGTCACGGTGAAAACTAGTGTGTGTAGGGCCATTATTGTACCATCTAATCATCTCAGGAACGCTGTGGACTGTAAGTGTAATGTGTTTTTTGTAAAGTGTGAAAAAAAACAATAACTATATGGATGTCAAATCCACGCTTCACTCTATTTTGATGGGTGTGACGCCTCATGCGCAAGGAATGAAACTATTCAATTACAATTATGATAAGTACATGTTATGAACATCGATGACCGCCAATTTTGTGCATGTTCTGTGTCGTTTTTTATGTTTCACTGACAGATCAGCTGTTATAAAGCGTTTCTCGTTTGTTGTGATACGCGTTGAACGAAAATCGGGTCCTGATTTTTTGGCTCCGCCTTTTCTGGTAAATTTTAGTCGTATGTTAGTGTGATAGAACCATTTCGTTGTTTCTCCATGTTATGTTTTACTGAAAAATTCCCCGCGAATTATTATTTCTCTCAAAAAAAAACAAATGGAAAAAGTTCGCGGCCGTTCCTTTTGACATCATGTGACCTTGGAAATCCGCCGCAAAATGCTACAGGAACTGATATCCCGTTATTTTACGCAAATTCTGCACGACAGATGATCCGAAAATGAGCGAAATGGTCGTTGCCGTTTGCTTTTATTTCGCATTTTTGCTGCCGTTTTGCGGCTGCAGTGTTCAGATGCCAGCGAATGTTTCAGTTAACAAGAATGACGATGTGAAAACTGGTTCGTTTCTTTGCCTTTTGTTTATTTTCAGTTTGCTGTGGGATAAGTTTTCGTTCTCGGCGACCCGGTTTCTATGCATCCGTAGAGTGTTCCGAAAACCCTGATTTTTTAAGCCCGCTACTTTATCGGCTAACTTTCTGCCGAGTTTAGTGTTGTCCCGGTGCCAATTCCGCTTGTGGAGGCGTAAAATAATACATTTGAGAAGTGAAATGACAAGTGAAAAGTTCAAGTAAACTTTTCATTTCACTGCTCATTTTACTCAGCTTTCAGCTTGTGAGTACTAACGGCAAACTTCTTTAATAGGTTTCAACTTGTCCACTTGCGGAATTCACCACTGATCCTTCACTACGCACAGCCGCGCCAATTTCTTCCCACAGTCAAACTGTATTCTAAAATATCACAGTGCGTCTATTCCCGTCGCGGCTCGACGAAGGCTTCATTCGATGTCATTGTAATTTTTCATTACAACCTTGCGACAGCGACGGCACCTGCGTGACAAAGGGCGGCTGCGCTAAAAGAGTAGATAGGTATGGTGGAGTCAAGAAGGTCCAGTATCAGTGAGTGGGCGGGGTTTTGAAAGTTTTGGATGGTGTTTTGTGGAACATTTTGAGTTTTTTTTCGGTTTAGTTGACAACCTCAAGCTTTTTGGATTTGACACGTTTTATCGTCATTTTCCAGTCTGTGTAAATATGCAGAAGTATCCAGTTCTTGAAGTGTTAATAAAGTGCAAATGCCGAATATTTAGTGTCCTGGGCCGGGAGGTGTACGGCAGAGGTTCGGGTCGTTTTGGCAGGCGACACGACGGCCCCAGTTGTTCCTGACCGGAGACTGAAGAAGTTTTCTCCAGTCAAGAAAACCTGCGGCTGACAGTCGCACTGCAAAAGATTGTGCTCGGTTTTCGAACACAGGGCACGTCTCATGCCACTGAGCCAACTGAACACTTAACATTGATGCTGTTAAGTGTTGATAAATTGATATCTTTTTTCACCCGGTCACTGAATTCAGCAAGATTACCCCACCGACGGCATTATGACGTTGCCCTGCACATGGCATTCGACAATGTACGTTGCCCCGCCAACGGCATTACACAATGTGCATTGCCCTTTTAATCTCTTTCAACGAATCCCAACGTGACTGAACCCGAAAAAAAAATCCGGGATTAGCTACGTGACACTGGTAAACACGAGTTTGCACCCCAGTTCGTCACGCCAAACAATTGCGAAATATTTGTTTCATTATTTTTGGCGACTGCCCAAATCCAAAAAGAAATAATTGGCAGCCGGCTGTTTTGGGAAAAGATATTTCGAATCTCTGCCGTATCAACCCCTCCTGGGCCACCCTCGGACCCTGTCAAATACACTCCAAATAATAAGTGTCATGCAATTGTTAAAAGTTAAAAGTCAAATGACCAGTAAAAATAACATAAAATTTTACACTTTACACGACTCGCCACCGCACACGTCATTTTACAGGGTTTGTGTCCTGTGAGTAGCACTGGGACGCTCAAATCAATCAACAGAAACATTCCGGCAGGGGTCTACAAATTGGGGGGGGGGGGGTCGTGGTAGTAGCCAAAAAATTTGCCTCGGGATAAATAGCTGGCGGATTTGCGGGGGGTAGCCCCCCAGCCCCCCCCCCCCCCTAGGAGAAACCTGCATTTTAGTCTTTTTCCCTAAAATCTAAAAAATCTCCACAAAAAACCCGCAGATGCATCCGAGAATCTCTGTGGTCGCCGCCCGACAACCCGTTCGTGTGCCACTCTTCAAGCGAAACCAGGCATATGTGGCGGGTAAAATGCTGCAGGACGGATTTCTGCGCGTTGGATCTCGATGTTTGTTGGGGGGGGGGGGGTTATGCGATCGAGGCAAAAAATGTTCGCGGGTAAGAAGTCGATAAGTTCACTTTTTGCTGGCTCTCTTCTTGGGTGCTTTTTTTCTTTCTGTCCAAATGCGTTTTGTAGAAATGCCACTGCTTCTGTATGTTGAAAGCGGAGGCATAAAATTTGACACTTTCAATCAACGTACGAAACTTGACGAAAGCCAGCGAGCGCAGAACGCATCCCTGGCATTGGAAATAAAACCTGTATACTGACATGACATTACGCCGTACATTTTCCCGGAGGAAACACTCCACCATGACGTGATCACTTTCGTCGCCATCATCATCTCTCGCCATCACTTCGTCGTCATCGCGCCTTGCATAAGTTCTCGGCTGGCCTAAGACATAACTTTTATTTGTTTGTAGAGTAGCGTGTCTGCCGAGTATAATCACATTTTTTACAAATATCTTTGTTAAGGTATTCAGAAGACTTTTAGAAGTATTAAATTCAGGGGTCTCCAAGATTTCGACCCTCGCGTGGGCTGGATAGATAGCAAATCGCTCCTCCGGAGGGATAGATATCTGAAAAAAAATTCAGTGGGGGGGGGGGCTCGCGGGGGCAAAATATATAGGCTTTTGCAGTGCATAGAAGGCAGATTGGGGAAAAATCGCTAAGAACCGGTCAAAAGTAGCCAATAAACACTAATAATGGCTAAAAAATTAGGTATATGACCATGTGTATAGGCGAAAACAGCGATTTTGAAGGTGAAAAACCATAAAATTGTATGAAAATTAACGATTTCTCAAAAATCGCTCCTGATAAGTAGGTAACTGAGCGATTTGGTGGGGGGGGGCTCGGGGTAGTAGCCAGCCCCCCACCTAGGAGGCCCCTGATTCAATTCAATTGTGATCCCACTACTACGCCAAAATCCACCCTCCCACCCAGGTGGAATTATCTGAACCAGTGGGTCCGGAAATAATTTTCGACGAGGACCATTCGACCCCCCTGTCAAAACAGATCCTAATTGCGCTGGGCATTTTGTTACTTTTCATCTTGTGCTCTGGCATTTTTGTCGTGTTTTCTAGACGATGCTTGAACACGAAATTGGGACGGCGGTTTGTGTTGAAGTTGGTTGATAGTTGGGTTTCGTTTTTTCTGTTGATTTGTTTGATGTCTTTTCCCCCGAGAAGAAGATTTTATCTGTTCAATATACATTACACAGAGGGTTTCATCGATAGGAGATAGCTAGGGATCGTTCAGACCATTTATCGCTACTTTTTTATAGTTTTTATCCCCCAAAATTTTTGCGACGCGGAAAATGTCAACGTCAAACACCCAAAATGTTAATCAAAAGTCGCCCATCAAAACCAAACCCCCAACCCCCCTTAGAACCTCCGAACTGCAACAGCCCATGCTGCCCATGTCCACAACCAGCACCACCACGGCGACGGTGTTGCCCAACAACCACTTGGGCATCAGCGGCACCGAGCCGACCAGCGGCAGTGGCACCGGCGAGGTGACCGCTTTGAATCAGACTTTGAGAATGCTGGAAGAGGCGAATGAACAGAGCACTGGATTGAGCGTGGGAAGTGGCATGGGTGCGTGAGGGGTTTCTGGGTTGTTGTCTTCTGGGGTTTTGTGGGGGGGGGGGGTAACCCCTCCCCAGATCCGCCAGCTATGATAGCTGTACGGCCAAAATTTGGCTGAGGTTTAAAAAAGTATTGATGCTTGTGTTTTATTATTGAAAAAAACCCTGACCATTCCTTTATGGAACCCCCAATTTTTCTACAATCTATCACGGCTTTTATTCAGCAGACTAGAAAATAATTTTCCACTTCTGGACTTTCCAAATTTTGGGTTCGAAAACTATAAAAATGCAACGGCACTGCTGATAGCTCTGATTTGTAGTTGGAATTTGTGAAGTTGAGAAACCAGTGCGGGGCCATTGTTAGTGTAGTATATAATAGCCAGCCAATTTGCCTCCACATAAACACCTTCCCGATCAAGTCCGGCCCCCCATTTTTTATTTTACTTCTGACGTCCTATCTCCTGTTCTAGGACGCGCCAGAAGCTGAAACTTGGGGTAGATATTGGCGCAACCCCCCTCTACTTCGCATGAATTGAAGGGGTCGCGGCGACCCCCTACAGGGTGGGTCGCCGATTGCCAAAAAAATTTGCAGCTTTTTTAGTGTCCCACACAGGTCCGGCCCCCACTGATTTCTTTCACTGCGGGTGCCGTACCTCCACCTGTGGGAGGGGTAAAAATCTAAAATTTTGGGGATGTGTCGCCAACACCCCTCCCCTACTATACACTGGCCAGGCGGTCTTTGGCAACTCACCACACTGTGGGGTGCAAAGTTTCAAATTTATTAAAATGTTACTGTCCCACACAAGTACAGCATCCAATTGAATTTCAAAAAATGGACACTTTTGTGTTGTTTTAACACTAATGTGGTTGACAATGTGAAATAAGCATGAAATATCCTCTAAAAAATATCTTATCCGACCTAAAACTGCCCACCACATGAACCCTTCCCCCCAAGTGGGTGACAAAAAAAATCACTTTTTACAACTTTTTCATCAGACACTTGAACTGCTGGTTTACAATGATTTATAGAGGAGGGTTAAAGGTTTCAAATTGTGTAAAAAACCTTACCTCAAAAATGCCTTCATAAGAAAATTTGCTGGGGGTAAATTTAAAATTGTGAATTTTGCCTATTTTTGTTCCTGCAATGATGTCATTTTTACAATTTGAAATTCAGCCCCAGCAAATTTTCTTATGAAGGCATTTTTGAGGTAAGATTTTTTACACAACTTGAGACCTTTTACCCTCCCCTATAAATTATTGTAAACCAGCCGTTCAAGTGTCTAATAAAAAAGTTGTAAAAAGTGATTTTTTTGTCACCCACTTGGGGGAAGGGGTTCATGTGGTGGCCAGTTTTAGGTCGGATAAGATATTTTTTAGAGGATATTTCATGCTTATTTCACATTGTCAACCACATTAGTGTTTAAACAACACAAAAGTGTCCATTTTTCGAAATTCAATTGGATGCTGGACTTGTGTGGGACAGTAACATTTTAATAAGTTTTAAACTTTGCACCCCACACTGTGGTGAGTTGCCAAAAACCACCTGGCCAGTGTATAGTAGGGGATGGGTGTTGGCGACACATCCCCAAAAATTGTAGATCTATACCCCTCCCACAGCTGGAGATACGGGACCCGCAGTGTAATAAATCAACCGGGGGCCAGACCTGTGCGGGACAGTGAAAACGCTGCAAATTTTTTTCACGTATATGGCGACCCCCTCTATAGTGAGTCGCCGCTGCCCCATTTATTCATGCGGGGTAGTGGGGGGTTGCGCCTATATACCACCCAAGTTTTAGTTTCCCACCCCTCCCGCAACCGGAGATATGGCCTGCGAAGTGAAAAAAAAATTAGGCGGCCGGACTTGATCGGGAAGGTGTTTACTTGTACAGTGTGGAATATCACTGCCAATGCCTGCTCTTATAACCTTATTTAAACACTATTCCGTGCCCAACTTCACTTGAAGTCTTGGCGTACGACAAAATAAGTAATAATAGGGGATATACGTAAAAAGTCGATATAAAATGGATATTTTTGGCTAAATCAGCACTTGTAATGCTTTCCCATGGCTCCACAGCCATTATATGGCTATAAATAACATCACTTAATATAATAATAAGTACTATCACTTCTCTAATATACCTGTATATATACATATGTTGACCCACAACCATATCTGGGAGCTTTCGAAAAAAACGGCTTTTAAAACGTTTTTTAAGTGATATCGGGAAAATAATACGAAAATTAGTGATTTTGAGCGCAAATTTGTGCACAATATCTCAAAAATCTATCCGGATAGCTAGATAGCTAACCTATTTAAAGGGAGTTCAGAACCCCCCCCCCCAAGCCCTCCCTCATTCAAACCCCCTGTCCGGAGGGTCGAAATACCCCTGCCCACACCCCACCTATCACCCCACGCACATTGCAGGTTTGCCATTAATGATGCAACAGTCTATAGCGCGCCAAATTGAATTGCCCGCCCCGCGGTCGCCCATCGGCACCGGTCGTTTTGGCGCCGTTTACAAGGGTCTCTGGAAAGGCGAACCGGTCAGTTTTTTTTTTGTTGCGGAAAATAATTTTTTTTTGTCATTTGCTTTTTTTGCGCTTTGGACCTCGCTCAATTAGTTTTTTTAATAAAAATAATAATAAATGTGTCTAGGGTTCAAACGGGATTGACTTTTCGGGATCGGAATTGGTGTTTTGAGATTTCGTGATTGGGATTGGGGTCGCGGGATCGGAATTGGCATTTTGTTGTGACCAGGATTGGGATTTAGAAAATGTTCTAGTATTGAGGGGTTTTCTCTCAATTTTAACAAAAAGGGTAAAAACATACTTATATTCCACAGAAGTGGCATAAACTGCTTCACTGGCTGCAGGGGTCTCCAAGATTTTGGCCTTCGCGGAGGCTGGATAGATAGCAAATCCCTCGGGGGGCTGGCGGGGGCACAATATATAGGCTTTTTCAAGGTTAAGAAGGCAGACAGGGGAAAAAATCGCTAATGATCAGTTAAAAGTAGCCAAAACTAGGTTTAAAATGGCTAAAAATAGGTATATAACGATGTATATAGCCGGAAAGCACGATTTTGAAGGTGAAAAACTATAAAAAGGTGCGAAAATTAGTGATTTTGAGCGAAAATTGGGGTAAAATTTCTCAAAAACCACTCCAGATAGATAGATAGCTGAGCGATTTGGGGGGGGGGGTCTTTGGGGTAGTAGCCAAAAATTTTGCCTCTGGATAGATAGATAGCTGAGCGGCCTCAGGGATAGATAGATAGCTGTCCGATTGGGGGGGGGGCAGCCCCCCCCCCCCTAGGACCCCTGACTTGCTGTTTCCGTAGACATTCCCCGGTGAAAAAAGTCATTTGGCAAATTTTGTAAAAAATTTCCGGGATCGGGATTTGGAAAATGTTTTCGGTATCGTGATTATGTTTTTAAACGTTTCGGGATCACGATTGGCTTTTTTGAGATTTCGGGATCGGTATTGAGGATTCGGGGTCGGGGATGCCAAATCCCGGGAAAAAAATTTCGGGTCTCGGGATCCCGTGTGAACCCTGAATGTGTCTAAATTTACTCCGAAATCTCGTTGCTCGGTCAATTCAAGTACGCGGACGTTTTAGTGGGAAAAATCTACAAATTTATACTTCCTCAATATTTTACACACTTTTATCCGTCTATGCAAAAAAAACGTTTTTCGCACAGGTCGCGGTAAAAATCTTCAAATCGGTCGACGAAGCGAGCTGGTTCCGAGAAGTGCAGGTGTTCCAAACGACCATGTTGCGCCATCCCAACATACTGGCGTTCATTGCCAGCGATAACAAAGGTGTGTTGGAGGGAAATTGTCATTGTGAACTGTGGGAAGCGTTTTCTGTGGTTCGAGGAGGTAAAGTGATGTTTAGGGATAGGATTGGGGTGATGTATTGGATGTATCGACTATTTTTCATCTATATGTGATGTCGACCATTTTTCCTATTGCATATCGATATTGAGGGTCCATTCCATACTGATGTCGATGTCGAATATCGATTTTGCGAAAAAATCTCGAATGTCGATATCAAAATGACATTTCGACCCAACCCTAGACTGGTAGGTAAATTGGTGCTAAATGCTACGTTTGTTGGCGTCCACCTTCTCTGAATTTGGTGCATAATCTTCCAGGTGACTTCTTTCGTCGAAATACGGTAACATTTCTATCGCGTTCATTCCGTCCAGGATACCCGACGTCCATTTTTCATGTGAATATTTTGCATTTTGACGCCCAGTAAGCGATTTTCCATTGTTGGAAAATTTTGGGGACGAAAATCTATAAAAATAGAGCAACACATGACCAGAATGTTAAACTGGGCGGACATGATGGCATACAATGTTCTGAAAGAATACGCAACGACTGTAGTGTTAACCGAATGGGCACTGTGCCAAACGTAGCTGCACAAATTATTTCGCAATATGAGGGAAACGAAAATTAAGTAATCTTCGCGATTAGGGTTGGCAAGCGATTTTTTTTAAGCGATTTTTTTTTAAAAAATTTCGATTTTTTTTAAAAAAAATCGCAGCACCCGTACCGATTTTTTTTAAAAAAAATCGCTGGCAAAAAAATTTGGTACTCAAGCACTAGGTAAAATGCAAAAATTTTGCGCGCGAGCGCGCACTTTCATGCAAACAATCCACAAGTTGCTTTTTTCATGGCTTTGACAACCAATTTGGGGGGTGTAGTACCCATTTATGTGTGCTTTTAAGCGTGTAAGGTAGCCTGTGAATTATATTAGGCAGTATTCATAGTTATGCTTTGTGCTGTCACATCAAACATTTATGCAAAATGCATCCATGTTCACTTCCAATATCATTTATATTTTGTTCTGAGCAAGAACATGCTATTTCTGCAAATAAAATTGCAAATTGTCGATGAAGTGTGATTCACGTCACAAATATAACAATTTAATTACATTTACACTTAAAAATAACTGACTTTCAAGCTTTTCCGAAGCTCTACTGTACTTATATTAGCACAGAAAGTATAAGTGTGCACTCCCTACCAATTTATATGGCTTTTATAACCCCCAGAGGCTATTTTAGGCAGAAATGGGGCTAATTTTGACCCCAGCGATTTTTATTTAAAAAAAATCGATTTTTTTTTTAAAAAAATCGATTTTTTTTAAAAAAAATCGGGGTCGTTAAAAAAAATCGATTTTTTTCCAACCCTAGTCTCGATAGACCTAGAAATTAGAGAACAATATTTATATCCTACGTTAATAATGTTTGAAGAGTTCGTGTTGCTTTAAAACGAGAGTGATTTCACTGGTTTCGCAATGATTATTTTTTCGTTTACACAACCTTTATCTATACATCTCCATCTGCCTGTGGGTTAGGATACATACGTGTTATTTTGGCACTTTTCATGTATGTATCTAACATCCCGGTTCGATTTCAAACTGTGTCGTTGAGCCGAAAATGCAAAAACGTTTTGTTCTCACATCACATGGTCGCACAAAAGTAATATCGACCATGAACTAGGGTTCAAACGGGACCACTTTTTCGGACCGGGACCGGGACCAGAAATTTATCTTATCGGGACCGGGACCGGGACCGGGACTGGCATTTTTCAATTGTCGGGACCGGGACCGGGACCGGGACCGGGACCGGGACTGGGGCATCCGGACCGGGACCAGGATTTGCCGAACCAGGTACCAGGACCACAGCCCCCTTTTGAGCCCTATTGGGACCGATAACCATTTGAATGCATATTTTCAGAAGTTTCATACGATTTTCACACTTCATTCAATCAAAATTGTCATCAAAAATAAAATAAAAGTCACAAAATTCAATTGAGTCACAAAAAAGGACATAACGCACGAAAATTATGACAGTGAGTATTGATACATAAGCTGGCGCAGTGCTTTCTGAAGGAAAATAAATTTTTCAGCCTTCTCTGATGTCGAACATGAATGAGAATGCTTGGAACTCACCAAAAAAAACGTCAAAAAATCGTCGACGGAATGAGAATGCGCCGACTGGCGCAAATTTTTTCGAATTTTACAAGTATTTAATAGGCAAAATTTGGTTCCAGTCCAGTTAATTTTTCTTATCGGGACCACTGAAAAATTCCGGGACCGGGACCGGGACCGGGACTGGGTGGTCGGGACCGGGACCGGGACCGGGACTGGCCTTTTTCAATTGTCGGGACCGGGACCGGGACCGGGACTAGGGTTCAAACGGGATTGACTTTTCGGGATCGGGATCGGGATCGGGATTCACTTTTTGAGATTTCGGGATCGGGATCGGGATCGGGATTGGGGTTTCGGGATCGGGATCGGGATCGGGATTGGTTTTTTGAGATTTCGGGATCGGGATCGGGATCGGGATTGGCCGGGATTGGGGTCACGGGATCGGGATCGGGATTGGGATAGGCATTTTTCCGGGATCGGGATTGGGTTCTAGGGATAGATATTTTGGCCATTTTTCTGGCATTCACAGTTGTTCATAAAGGTCTCAAAACACTGTTGGATGCCAGAAAAGTGGCATAAAATTGACGCTGGGGGTTTGCATCCAGTTTTTTGCATGCAAAAACGTCATTATTTCACTTTTGATAATTTCCACTAATTTTTCCGGGATCGGGATCCCGGACTTGGGAGTTTCTCGGGATCGGGATCGGGATTTGAAAACTTTCGGGATCGGGATCGGGATCGGGATTGGTATTTTTGAGATTTCGGGATCGGGATCGGGATCGGGATTGGGGTTTCGGGATCGGGATCGGGATCGGGACTGGTAAATCCCGGAATTTCACGGGATCCGGGATCGGGATCGGGATCCCGTTTGAACCCTAACCGGGACTGGGGTGTCGGGACCGGGACCGGGACCGGGACCGCCCCAGTCCCGACTTTTTGCCGAACCATGTACCGGGACCGCGGTCCCGTTTGAACCCTACCATGAACTTAGCGAAAATCATCCGTACAAACTTGAACGTGAGACATAAGTATTGGGAATTAAGTCCACCAACATTGTAAGGTTTTATGCCGCCGAGTATAATCTGGTTGTGTACTGGTGATGTAATGGCCCTACACACACTAGTTTTCACCGTGACTGATGTGAAAACTCAAATGGCGACATGGCGACATTCAACCTACTCTTATTGTATGCTATACGTGTTTTAGTTTTGAAATTTTCAAAGTTTGACTTTCATGAATTTCAATTCAAATTTAAAATTAATTAAGTACTTCAACCGTGTTGATTTATTTGCACTTTAAAAAATTTCAGTTTTCACACGAAGTCACGGTGAAACTAGTGTGTGTAGGCACAATATCGAATCGGTCGATTGTCTCGACCCGACAAAAAAATGTTGATTACTCAGCCAAACTTGACGCCAAAATTTCGCCCCCCCCCCCAAAGATACGGGCGACACAACGGAACTGTGGCTAGTTACCGAATATCACAAATACGGCGCCCTGTACGACTATTTGTACGCGAACACGTTGACAATGGAACAATTGTGTCTGATGATTAGGAGTTTTGCAAACGGTTTGCAGTTTTTGCATAGCAGCGTGCCCGCCTTGGAGATTACGAAGGACGGCGTGACCAAAACTAGTCGGTTTTGGTGACTTTTGTGGGTTTTTCTTTTTCGTTAAGAGGAAAATGTTGGTTATATTGAGTGGACCGCACGCTATGCATGTTTGTGAGGGACAGTCCATCATGACGCCATCGCTAATAAAATCAAAATTGTTAAAGAATAAACTTTTCGGGAAAAAACATTCGCTCGCGCGCGACTCCGCCTTTCTCTTTGCTCTGAAATTTTTTTCTTTTTTGTGGGATTGCGCGCATTGCATCAGTATCCAACTCGGGCGTTTTTGACTAAGACGTAAGTAATTGTGGACGCATACTTTGCGGCCTGTCGAGTATAAATATGTAAAAATCTTTTGGGTTTTAAATCCTTTTCATTTATCAACAAATTGTGGAAGAATTTTGTGAATTTCCTTAGGTGATAATTTTCACATCATTTTAAAGATTTTCACCTTCAAAATCACCAGTTCATGTGTTTTATTGTTTATTTTCAGCTATTTTTGGTAGTATCTGTGCTTGTATACCCATTTTTAGTATTTTTTCACCTACTTAAAGCGATTTATCTACCTTTTTTCCTTCATCATGAAAAAGCCTATATATTGAACCCCTGCGAACCCCCAAACCCCCAAAAAACTTTTTCAAGCTATCTATCCCTCCATAGGAGCGATAAGCTAACTCCCTGAAGGGTCAAAATCTAGAATATCCCTGACATGCACAGCGGGTAAACATGCACAGAGGCACAGGCCCGATGCGGCCTCACGCACGGTAGTTTGCGGTCGAAATTTCTTAAACTGAAGAATCAACTTTGAACTTATTTGAGTTTAGCGGAATGGTGTATCAATCAACTACTATTGACGGAGATCGAATCTCATTTTGGTAAACTAAAATTTGTTTGAACTGTATTTATCAGTTTCCTGAATTATTCCGTAAACTGGAGTGTAGAGGCACAACGTGTTATTGATTCAGACTTCAATCAGACTTAAGTATGTCAAGTCAATCGTCAAAGACACTCAAACCTGCCTAAAAAATTTTCTGTCACCCTAAAGACCCACCAAAACCCCCAAAACTCCGCCCCCTTTCCAGGCAAACCAGCCATGGCTCATTGCGACATCAAATCGAAAAACATTTTGGTCAAATCGGATCTATCCTGCTGCATCGGCGATATGGGCATGTGCGTGAGGTACATCTGCGATGAAGGTGGCATTGCGGCCTGCGGGGAGCTAGATAAACCTTTGGGGAGGAGAATGGGTCTGTTTTTGGAAGGGGGTGCTTTTTGTGGTTGTGGGTAAGTGCGTGTGCAGGGGTTGCGGGTGTTGGCAATCGCATAGGATGGCGCCAAAACAAGGTTTTTGTAGATTCCCCCCCCCCCCGCGGGTGTTCATATAGATAGTAAATCGCTCCTCCGGAGGGATAGATAGCTGAGAAAAGTTTTTTTTTTGGGGGGGGGGCGGTTCGCGGGAGTTCAATATATAGGCTGTTCCAAGGTATAGAACGAAGGAAAGATGAAAAATCGCTTTTTGTAGGTGAATAAATAGGTATATAATTTACAAACAGCTGGAAATAGGCGATGAAACACATGAAAAAACGATTTTGAAGGTGAAAAACTATAAAACGGTACGCAAATTAGCGTTGTGGGTACGCTTCAAAATGCGGGCCGGCAAAAAAAAGATATCTGGAAATTTTCTTCCCTGATTCCCGATAGTTTCTCAATTTTCAGCCGCTCGCAAACGGGAGCGGGGCAAATATAGAGTAGAATCACTCAACCGAGTGAATCTACATATTTAGTAGTAGTGAGTACCTTCAAAAAGAGCACATCACTGGCATGTATAAAATTGGCAAATAACTAAACTGCAACATGATGCTCGCGGGTTCTGATAAAAAGAGTTAGGTTATCACTCCGTGGCCGAGATGCGAAAATTTTAGCTTTTGATTGTTTGAAAATCATTTTCACCTCTTTGATTTTAAAAAATCTGAGAAACATAGGCCCATCACATACTGCAAAGTGGCACGGGTGGTTCGGACGTTTTTTTTGCATGGTCGGAATTAAAAAGGGGTGGAATTAAAAATCGTCCGAACCGACCCAAATTTCTGTAGTTTTTTAGATTTGTCGTAAATAAAGTCGTCCGAACCGACTCTACAATTCCGCCCGGGCGGAAATTAAAAACGTCCGAACCGCCCCTGCCACTTTGCAGTGTGCGGTGCGCCATAATGTTAGAAAAATAATTGTGTAGAAACGGTTAAGCGTGATTCTTCATTAAAGCGCTTCAGTCACCATTTCGTCGATAATAAATAGAACTGAAATTGTTTGCTAACCCCCCATCAACTTACCACCCCCTTTCCAGGCACAAAACGCTATCTAGCGCCAGAACTCCTTGACGGCAGCTTGAATGAACATTTGTTCGACTCGTACAGGCGCGCCGACATGTACAGCTTCGGCCTGGTCCTGTGGGAGATGGCCAGGCGCACCCATTGCAATGGTTCGTTGCCGGGTTGTCTTTTTGCGCGAAATAACGCCTGGTGGAGGTCCCAGGCCGTGTAAAATGCCTTGTTAAATGTCAAATGTCATGCAAAGTGTCAAAAGTCTTGTAAAATGCCCTGGAAAATGGCAAACGTACGTTTGACACTTTCCATAACATTTGACATTTTACAGGGCATTTTACAGGCACCGGAACCGCCCCCCCGGCACGTTATCGACACATTCATCAACTTTTTGCCGCAAAATTACTTTCAGGCCAAGTATGGCCGTACGAGCTGCCCTACTTCGACGTGGTGCCCGCCGACCCTACATTCGATCAGATGCGGCGCGCCGTCGTCCAAGATGGGTACAGACCGGCCGTGCCGCAGGCTTGGCTCCAGCACGATGTCTTGCAGGTGGTTTGATGGATGATTTTTTTTTTTGGGGGGGGTTAGTTAGAGTTGACGTTTCAGTAAATATTTACAAAATTTCACATCAACTACGTTGAACAATTTCACGCAGCAGTTGCTTTTAGTTATTTGGCTGTCCCGACGTCGACCGTACACTAATTTCAGGGGGGTATTTGTATGAATGCGACATTGGGGCTTCGCATCCTAGTTTTCACCGTGACTTGTGTGAAAACTGGAATGGCCACATGGCGACATTCAGCCTACTCTTATTTTATGCTATATGTGTTTTAGTTTTCAAATTCTCAAATTTTAACTTTTATCAATTTAAATTCAAATTTAATTTAAATTATATCTTTTGACGGTGTTCATCAATTTGCATTTTAAAAAACTTCAGTTTTCACATGAAGTCACGGTGAAAACTAGTGTGTGTAGGCACATTGGGGCTTCGCATACTAGTTTGCATCTCAGATTTGTCGAACACATTTACCCACTTTTTTACCAAACAGTTAGCAAAAGCGTTTGACGAGTTTTCGTCGTAAAGTATTTACGTTGCGAGTCCCGAGTCCCAAATCTAATAAAGTTTTTTTTTTCGGTAACTCTGAGATGGCGTAGAATGTACGAAGGCACATATTTTTTTCGCTTTTTCAGGTAGTCGCAAAATTGATGACAGAGTGCTGGGCCGCCAACCCGTCAGCCAGGTTTATTTTCCGTTTAATTTTTTCGAACATTGTTACGATTACTTTTTTCGCTCGTTTCAAAAGTTTTCGACGAATTTTCGACAAAAAGCTATATAAATACGTAAAAATTGATATTTTTGAAAGAAATCACTGCTTATAATGCTATCCCATGACTCCACAGTCAACATACCACAATAGACATATTGACCAATACATTGTCTGACACTTAACACACGCATATTTTCATCTATACCCCAATTTTGGACGATTTAAAAAAATCAGATTTGAATTTTAAAAAATCAAATTTTTTTAAATAGATTTTTTATCAGGGCGTATAAAAACATTGATTTTTTCCAACCCTATTCTCTATACACTTAATTGGGGGGAGGGGGTTTCGAGCGAGGGTTTATAATTTCATAGTGTCCATTTTGAGGGGGGGTATTTGAAGGAAGTACGGTATATCAGACAGCACAGCTGACAGCAGGGGTCTCGAATGGGAGGGGGGGTTGGGGGGGGGGGGTTACCCCCCCCCCAAAACCGCCCAGCTACCTATCTATCCCGGAGGCCGCTCAGCTATCTATCTATCCCAGAGGCAAAGTTTTGGGCTACTACCCCCTAAACCCCCCCCCCAAATCGCTCAGCTATCTACCTATCTGGAGCGATTTTTCAGAAACTATACCCCAATTTTCGCTCAAAATCGCTATTTTTCGCTTTATATAGATTTTCACCTC
The DNA here is from genome assembly GCA_964036195.1 of Sphaerolaimus hirsutus. Lineage (NCBI taxonomy): Eukaryota > Metazoa > Nematoda > Chromadorea > Monhysterida > Sphaerolaimidae > Sphaerolaimus > Sphaerolaimus hirsutus. Next base: position 4,955,052 of record OZ038458.1, on the reverse strand, counting down.
CAAAATCACTAGTTCATGCGTCTAACTGCCTATTTTCAGCTATTTTAAATACTATATGCTCTTGTATACTCATTTTTAGCTATTTTACACCTACTTTTAGCGATTTTTTTCCCTTTTCCTCCTTCTATGCCCCGAAAAAGCCTATATATCGAACCACCACAACCCCCCCCCCCCCAAACCCCCCCAACCCCCCCCAGAAAATTTTTCAGCTATCTATCCCTCCGGAGGAGCGATTTGCTATCTATCCAACCACTCGGAGGGTCAAAATTCAAGATACCCCTGGCTGACAGTACTTTGTGATGCTATATATAGCCACAGAATGGCGGTGGAGCTTTGTGATAGCATTATAAGTTGTGATTTCTGTGAAAAAAATTTCGTTTTAGCTCGACTCATTGCGTATATCGCTTTTGTCGAACATTCACGACTTCAAGTGAAGTTGGGCATGGAATAGCTTCAATTAGGTTACAATGGCCCACCACACACAGCAAAGTGGCACGGGCGGTCCGGACATGGTCGGAATTCAAAGGCGGAATTAAAAAGATGGGTGGAATTCAAAATCTTCCGAACCTATCCAAATTTCAGTAGTTTTTCAGTCTTGTCGTAAATAAAATCGTCCGAACCGACTTTACAATTCCACCCGGGCGGAAATTAAAATGTCCGGACCCGCTCGTTACACTTTGCAGTGTGCGCAGCGCCAATAGTTACAATGCAATGCAAGCTTTTACACTAAAGACGCCTCAAAACCAATGAAAACGACCACCAATGGTGATGGGTATGTGAATTTGCGCCCTTGCGCGCTTTAATATAGCAAAATACCCAGTGTTAAGTACTAAAAAAATTTGGTTGAGGTAAAAAAACCGTTTCGATGCTTGCGTTTTTTTATTAAACCTTCTTCAAAAAAATCGACCCCCAATTTTTCTACAATCTATCACGGCTTTTATTCAGCCGACTAGACAGTACTTTTCCACTTCTGGACGTTCCAAATTTTGGGGACGAAAACTATAAAAATGCAGCGGCGAAAACTATAAAAATGCACAGAGCGATGGCAAAACTATCTGACCTCTTTGGCAGAGTTCCAGACGGAACCATCAACTAGCGTGTGTGTGATCCCATACTGTCAAGCTGAATAAACTACAACGTCGATTGATTTTTTCAGATTAATGGCGCTGCGCGTCAAAAAGACAATCGACAAAGAAGCGGAGAAAGTGCGCGCTAAAAAGTTGAGCGACGATTTGGGCGCGCTCTGAGTGCACGCCGGAGCTGAGCTGCTTGGCGCGCATGTCGGACTTATGGTTTTCAGTTTCACGTTTGTGAGAGCGGTGAGCCGCGAAATATCTGGTGAAGTGATTGTGCAGGTATTTTTCGTACGTGTAACAAAAATGCTGGTTGTGGCATATAAAACGCGTTAATGTGTGGTTAGTTGGGAGTAATATTCTTGGTGGAGATTTTTAAATCTGCATTTTTCATATCGTGAAGGTATTTTCTGTTGTTTGGCACAAACAAAATGTATGGCGTTTTATTTACCACTTCCTGTGCTTGAAAGATGTATTTACTTTGTACGCATTCATAATCTCGCTTATTCAGAGTCGTTGTAGATTGACTTTGACTTTGCTAAATCCATTTCGTGTTGTTTTTTCTTTTGTAACTGCATTGATATCGTTTCGAACGATTTTTTCCTCGTGAATTCTTGTAGTTGGCTAGTCGCCAAGAAAATTATAGTCATGTCTAATTGTGAGAAACTACATTCTGTTGTTCATGTAGAGGGGTTGTTTGATTTTCCAATCGTTTCAAATGAGTATAATTCGTTTGCATTTCAAAATTACACGTGCCTAGGTCCCAGCTTCGTGCAAAAACTATTGCAGAATCATAACTGCTGCGATTTGTAACCGATTTAATCGCCAATGATAAATACTTATTTTTCATGTTTAAAATGTGAATAAAATTGCAACTGCTGGGACTGGGCCCCAACAAACATCAAAAGTTGGTTCTACCTGTGAAAAATTCAGATTTCATTCGTTTGTTGTGTAGATTTTTTTACAATCAAACATCATCTGAATGAGTTTCCTCATTTTCGTCCACATTTGATTCCCATTGTTGTTTTTAATATCTGTTGTCTCTACATAATTGAATTTTTCTTCAAAAGTTTTCACATTTTTTGAAAAGCTATGCTATTCTCCACATTAGTAGGGCGCATTATTTGGCGGCCACCGTTGCAATCGTTCAAATGACGTTTCGAAAAAAACATGCATTCAACCCGGAAAAAAAATTCGCAGAAAATTATCAGTTCGCGCTAGGGTGTCAACAAAAACTTTTTAACGGAAAACGGAAACAGAAACAGAAAAAATTTTGCACTTGCCGGAGAATGGAAACGGAAAATTTTTTGCACATGCCGGGAAACGGAAAATGTTGCTGAAATTTTGCCGTTAACGGAAAAAATTTGCTGAAATTTATCTAGAAATAGAAAAATTCACAAAATTGAGAACCTGCATGCATGTTTACCAGTTTGGCTGAAACAGAAAACAGAAAATTGCCTGCGGAAACGGAAAACGGAAAGTTGACACCCTAGTTCGCGCTATATTTATGCATCAGATTTATTTGGTATTTTAGATGCGTGTCTATCACAAATGTGCTGAACCTGAAAAACTAGTGTGACTTTTTTACGGTTGGTTGAAACTCCTTGCATGGTCACGATTTTCCGCTACTCTTTTTGCTTGTGCATTTCAATTGCCTTGCAAAGATTGGAAACGCATCGCCTCTAAAATGTGAAACTGACCGAGTAAATAAATAAGTGGATTCTAAAGTTGGCCCAAATGTCCCTACTGAAACTATTCATAATTTCATTGCGAATGTGGCGCTGGAAAAGCATAAAATTGTGATGTACAGTAACCTTTTCTTTGGCGGCCCGCACACTAGTTGACACAAGCAAGGACGTAGCCAGGGGGGGCGGGGGGGGGCGGCCCCCTTCCCGGGTCGGACAAGAAAATATACCCGAAATGGTGCCTCCGTAAAGCGATTTTGTCGCCAGTCCGGAAAAATTTTGCGCGCAAGCGCGCATTTCGGCGCCGCCCAGTATATTTTAGTTATACCTGTGGTTTAGGGCCAAAAAAGCACTGAAAATTCGCTCCCGTCGCTGTATATGTATGTAAAATACATACAAGTACAGCACTATTTGGCGCCAATGCCAACGCCATAGGCGGTACGAATGGCGCTGGCGCCAAGGCGCCATTCCTTTACCACACGGGTCAAATTTAGGGGGCCGCCCCTCCCCGTTCGCCGAGCTCCGTATACAATCCGCCCCCCCGCTCAAAAATCCTGGCTACGTCCCTGGACACAAGTGTGTCAACTGGTTTGTGTCAACTCAGATTTCGGCTTCACGTCTCCAGCGATCTCCAATGCACTTGCCGTACTTATTATTTTCAACATTGCCGCTAGCGCATTTGGAGATCGCGCTGCGAAACGTGAAGGCGAAATCTGAGTTGACAGACCTGTTTAAACTTGTGTCAACTAATGTGCGGGCCGTCTTTGATGAAAATTTTACTTTTCTATGAGTGTTGATTGCAATGAAAATATTCTTCATTCTGTGCAAAAAAAATTCCCGCTGGGGTCATTAAGATAAATAAGGGGTCATAAAATTTTAGATATTATTTTATGAAAGGACGGAAATTTGTAAAATGAATTTTGAAAATAAATGTAAATAGGTTAAGCGGCGTTCACACTGCGAGCTGTGCCAACAAATTTTTTTCTGTCGGCAATGGGCATTTTGTCACGACAACGCACAAATTTTACAAAAATTTCGCATGTGCCGACAAAAAAGCCTCGTTAAAAAGAAACCGAACCGACAATGAAAATATGATGAAAAAGCCTCGTTGAACTCCGAGCGAACCGACAACGAAGATTTGGACGGATGGGCAAGTGCAAAGTTGTTGAAAAGTGCGTACGTTCACCCGAAAAATACGCGTACGCGAGTACCCAGTAAATACGTTTACATATACTTTAAAAAAGCACTGTACACACTTGTACGCGTACATTTTCAAAGCATACGCGTACGGAAAATGTATTTCAGGAGTTTCAATGTGGGACATTTACTGCTCAAACCGCAAGCTTTAAACAAAATGGCACCATAATGTGATGAATAAACTCAGGTAATATGGTCTGTTGTATGTTCCACGTAAAAATTATCCCATATTACCAACGTTATTTCTATTGTGGCAGAAATATAACCAATTTTTCGTTCATTATTCAGTTGGCACATGGTAGATTTCCGTGCAAAGTGTGTTGTCGATAAGCTATATTTAAAAAGTCATCATATTTATCTATCATTTTCTTACAGAAAAACATTGTAGACGTATGAAAACGTGCCCAATTTTACATATTCTATAAAGGAAAGTACTCGTTTCATCACTCACAAGAAAAGTACCCACATTTACGCGTAAGTACGAGTAAAAATAGTATTTTACGTTTTCTATACTTTGTGGTGAGTAGAAAAAATACTTCACATTTACATATACTTTTGAAAAAGTTCAGTAATTCTAACAACTTATGGCAAGTGTGATCATTTTTGGAATGAAATATTTATGAATCATAGTTGTTAATACGCATTTACTTTTACTTGATAAATACGTATACTCAAGTACAGAGTAAATATGTTTACGTTTCCTCAGAAAAAAGTTTCTGTACTCGCATTTACGTATACTTTTTGAAAGTACTCGGGTACAGAAAACATATTTCTGATATTCCATTATACAGGTGTTTTGAAGGCAAGCAATGGAGAAAAGGGTGAAATAAGCAAAAAATAAAGAGAAAAATGGCCAACAATGTGAATTTAATATGATTTATAAATAGCCTTATTTTATGTTGAAATTAGTAAAAATATGAAAATTAGTGATTGTGATTTTGAAAATTGGGGCAAAATTTTCAAAAATACTTACCTTTACGTTTTCCCATAGAAAAAGTACATTAACTCACGTTTACTCAGGGCCATATCCAGGGGGGGGGGCGGGGGGGGGGGCTGCAGCCCCCCCCTCCTGGGGTGAGACCAAAAAGTGACCGGAAAATGCTACTTTTTCAACGTCAGTGTACAAAATTTTGCGCGCAAGCGCGCATTCTTCGCCAGACCTAAGGTATTATCATCGGATTTGCTCCATGTGGCCACAAATCATTATAAATACACTCAATGTTGTGTTTTTTGCTGTTTTGTATGTATATTTACATACATAGACAGCATTCCATGGCGCTGACGCCAACGCCAATGGCGCCATGGTGTGGCGTGTACATATGGCGCCAGCGCCATGGCGCCATTCCGCCACTATGTAGCTAAAAATTTTAGGGGGGGGGGGCTGAGCCCCCCCCCCCCCTCGCCAGCCTCCGTAAACAAGCAGCCCCCCCCGCTCAAAAATCCTGGATACGTCCCTGTGTTTACTCATGAGTAAAATTAACAAAAATTACTTAATGTTTTCTGTACTCAGGGGGTGAGTAAAAAAAAATACTTTACGTTTACTTATACTTTGAAAAAAGTTTGGTACTTTTAACAACTCTGGTACGAATTGCACTATTTTTAACAAAAACAGGGCAGCCTCCCATAAAATACCTAGCCCCTCGAATTATCCCTCCTGCATGAATTACCTACCACCTTGAATTATTCCCCAACGTGAATTACCTAACCCCTAGAATTACCCCCCCCCCCCCGCTCTGATTTACCTATCCCCTCGAATTATCCCCCACGTGAATTACATATCCCCTCAAATTACCCCCCTGTGAATTAACCTATACCCTCAAATTATCACCCCCGTGAATTAGTAATCCCCTCGAATCACCCCCCCTCCCCCGTGTGAATTACCTATCCCCTCTAATTATCCCCTTGTGAATTATCCATATCATTGAATCATCACCCTTCATGAATTACCCATCTCCTCGAATTATCCCCTCCCCGCGTGAATTACTCATCCCCTCGAATAATCCCCCATGAATTATCCATCTCCTCAAATTATACCCCCCATGAATTATCCATCTCCTCCAAATTATCCCACCACGTGAATTACCCATCCCCTTGACTTATCCCCCATGTGAGTTACCAATCCCCTCGAATTACCCCCCCTGCGTGAATTACCCATCCCCTCGCAGTAACCCCTTGTGTGAATTACCTACCCCTTGAATTATCCTCCCTGCATAAATGAATTATCTACCACCTCATAATAAACCCCCAAGGTGGGTGAATTACCTACCCCCTCAAATTACTCCTCCCCCAAGTGAATGAATTATACTTGGCAGACATCACACTTAGTATGAAAACCTACCACAACACATCTGAGTAATGAACCAAAAATTATCCAGTTTTTTATCATAATATTTAGTTTTTACTATGGAATAATTAATTATGAATAATTACACAATTTATCACAAGATTGTATTCATTAAATTATGGTAGGCTTCCATACTAAGTGTGCTGTCTGCTGGGTGTGTTAAAAATGAAATATGATGATGAAAAACTGTATAATTTTTGATTTGTTATTCAGATGGGTTAGGGTAGGTTCAGGGACGTATCCAGGAGTTTTGAGCAGGGGGGGCTGCTTGTTTACGGAGGCCGGCGAGTGGGGGGCTCAGCCCCCCCCCCTAAAATTTTAGCTACATTGTGGCAGAATGGCGCCATGGCGCTGGTGCCATTAGTAGGGGCCACGCCATGGCGCCATTGGTGTTGGCATCAGTGCCATGGAATGCTGTATATGTATGTAAGCACAAAATTTTTTATGCTGACATTGAAAAAGCTGAATTTTCCGGTCACTTTCTGGTCTCGCCCCGGGAGGGGGGGCTGCAGCCTCCAGGGGTGCCCTCCCCATCCCCCCTGGATACGGCCCTGGGTAGGTTTCCATACTAGGTGTCAAGCCGGGATTACAGCTCAGCGGCATTTGACATGAAATGATGACATAAAATTATGTCATAAAATTAATTACATCAAAATAGACAGAGGTACAGTATTAAAATTTCAGAATAAGATAGTTCTAGTAATTGTGTGTAATGTCCTAAAAAATAAAGAAAATAATAATTATCAAATAAGTTATTTATTTTATGTCAAAATTTACACATTTTACATCAACATTTTAAATCAAACATTTTACATCAACAACAAAATTTTGATATAAAATAAATAACTACGTAAATAATGATTATTTTATAAAAAAATTTTTGGGACATAACACACAATTACTAGAACTATCTAATTCTGAGATTTCAACACTGTACCCTTGTATATTTTGATGTAATCAATTTTACGACATAATTTTACGTCATCATTTCATGTCAAACTCCACTGAGCTGTAATCCTGGCTTTATGTCTGCCGAGTATGCCTAGCTCCTCAAATTACCCCCCATGTGGGTGATTACCTACCTACTGGAACTACCCCCCACATGTAGGGTTCAAATGATGTGACTTTTCAATATTTATATTCAATATTTTATATTTTTACTGAAACTCGATATTCGATATTGATACTATATGGAACCTTGATGTCGATATTTGATATACAAAATTGTCTATATTTGATATCGAAATTTCTCTTGGTATAGCAAGGCATATTTCAAGTGGCATATTTTATTTTCATGTGGTTTATTTTCATGTGGTAACTTAATTTAAGGACACAATACAGGTTCGATATATCAAAAAATGGTCAATATCTGATATTCGATACGATATATCATTTGTACCCTATGCACATGAATGAACTGCCTACCTTCTCAAATTATACCCTCCGTTTCGAATGTTTACTTACCTCCTCAAATTATACCCCCTGTTTCGAATGTTTACATACCTCCTCAAATTATATCCCCCTCGTGAATTACCTACCCACTTGAATTATCACCCCACATGAATTACCTACCCAATCAAATTATCCCCTCACGTGAATGAATTACCCTTCCCCTCTGAATTACAGAAGTATCCCTCTGCGTGAATTAATTATCTACCCACTTGAACTATCCCCCAACATGAGTTAACCACCCCCTTGAATTGTCCCCCCACATCAATGAATTACCTACCTCCTCAAATTATCCCCCATGTGGATGATTACCTACCTCCTCAATTCTTTGTGTTCCATTTGAGTTTGTTTGTAATCCCTATTTTTAAAATCATTTTCAGTGTTTTAAATTGAACAGGATTCTTTCAAGTAGCTCTGTATACTCACCAGGCATCACACTTCATATGGAAACCTACCATAACCCATCTGAATATTGAACCAAAAATTATACAAAGAATATTTCATTCTTACTATGGAACAATAAGGTAGTTATGAAATTCGTCACAAGGTTTTATTCACTAAATTATGGTGGGATTCTGCGCATACTTTGTGGTTCACCAAGCAGAGCTGTTAAAAGTAATTTTTACAAAAACTTTTTTAAAGTTTATGTAATCATAAACTATTTTTTTACTCATCCCAAGTGCAGACAACAAAGGAAATTTTTTTAATTTCACTCACAAGTAAATGTGAGTATAATACTTTTCCCCAGGAAATGACACATTCAATGCCCAGACGCAGCAGCTCTTTTGCTTATGCTTGCTTCATCGATGTTTTTAAGTATGTGTAGTATTTTTGAGCGTCAGTGGGAGGAACTATTCAAGGGGGGAATTGTTTTTCCCTCACTCAATTAACAAGGAGGGAACTATCCGAGGGGGGAACTATTCAAGAGGGGGGAACTATTCGAGAAAATACAGTATTTACATTCTACTGTATTTCCTCGAAATACCCCCAGGGGGTTTATTTTTCAGAGTGAGAATTTTGAGGGTGGGTTAGATGAGGGAGGGGGTATTTCGAGGGGGTTTATTATTTCACCAGAAATTTTTTGAAATCCCAGTACTAAATTGTTGTCTGAAACGTATGCAGACCTCGAAAAATGCAACAAAAATCGTCATTTATAAGGCTATAAAGACTTGTACATGTATAAGTGTGTAGACGTATAAACACTGTTCTCACATAACAGAGTCACGTATGACAAACCGCAGCCTTTGTCATTTACATTCTCTATACACTAAATTTGGGGGGGGTATTTCGAGGGGGGGGGGGTATATGTTCATAGTGTCCACTTTGAGGGGGGTATTTCAAGTGAATACGGTATTTACAGGCTATTGGAGAGGGGGTATTTTGAGGGGGGTCTAATAAATTTATAGTGGCCATTTTTGAGGGGCGTGTTTCGAGACGGGGAGGGGGTATTTCGATGAAATACGGTGTATAAATACACACCATAGTAAAAACTGTTTTTTTCTACTTCATTGGATCCATTTTTGCCGTTTTTTATTTTTGTCGGTTTGGGTCTCGTTAACGAGACCCGAACCGACAAATTGAGCAGAAACAAGGACAGTTGCGTGCGTCTTGTTTCAGTTTGTTGGCACATTGCCGTCACAAGCTGTGAACGTGTTTTTTCATTTTATTGTGCCAACATTTATCATTCCAATGGAATGGCAGGTTTTGCACATTTTCGCACTCATGAAAGCAATAGAACGGCAGGTAGATTTTATTAGGGTGTAGTGATGGAATGGCGCCATGCCGCTGGCGCCATTTGAGGGCGCCAAAGGGCGCCGCGCCATGGCGCCATTGGCGCTTGGCGCCCTTTTTCTGTGGCGCCCGTGGGCGCCTTGCGCTCACTTCTGAAAGGCGCCATGGCGCGATTGGCGCTTGGCGCCCTGCCCAAAAAGGGCGCCAAAATGGCGCCAGCATGATTTCAAGGTGACCATCTGTTGTTAATCTAAATTCGCCATAAAAATGGACGAAGTGTGCGAGTGGATGACAATTTTTTCGTCCAACGGTTCATCAGACCCGTCTGATCGATCATAAGCTGAGAATGATGAACCGTCGAACTTGCAAACCCATGAATAAATGAATTAAAATTGTTGTATTTCTGTTTTTGTCCACTTCAAGAAAATATTTGCAAGCAGAGAGAAATAAAACATAATTTGCGCTATATGAACTGAATAAATTTCTTGTTAAATGATAATTTTGATTCTGTTCGAATAGAATGTCACGTGGGTGTATAATTTTGTGCTAAATTTTTATGTTCCATTAGTCTCATTTTGATGATTATATCCTGGAGAACGTTAATAAAGACGTGAATGTGAGAACGTGGATGCGTCGGGGTGCTAGAATAATATGTTTAGCACACTCAGGGTACTGAACCCACTTATTTAGTCTGGCGTCCTTCGCGCCTGGCGCCGTATTTTTCAACTGGCGCCATGGCGCCCGTGGCGCTTGGCGCCCTCTTTCTGTGGCGCCCTTGGCGCCTGGCGCCCACTTTCCGAATGGCGCCATGGCGCCCTTGGCGCCTGGCGCCCTTTTTCTGTGACGCCCTTGGCGCTTGGCACCCAGTTTCCCAATGGCGCCAAGGCGTACTACACCAATAATAGGGTACTACACGGCGGTGCCCTACTACACCACTCCCTCATACTTTTATAAGCAACCGTGGTAAAAAGTCGGTGTCGTCACAAAAAAATGGAAAAAAACACGTTCGCAGCTTGTGGCGACAATCAACAACAAAAATCAAGCTCACATGAAAACATTTTTTTTCTTGTGACGACAAGCGCTCATCGTCGCATTGTCGCCAATCAAAAGCTTGTGCCGACAACAAGATTTTTTCGATCAAAAAAAGCGAACCGACAACGTCAAATTTTTCAAATGCTTATTACTATGTAACACAAAGCCCGATTTATCTGAAATTTGGCATGTGAGTGCTCCTAACTAGTGAGTATACTTCAATGTTTTTTCTTACAAATATGGAACTTAATTCTGGAATTATGGAACTTTTTCACTTTTTGATTTGTCGGCACATTTTGCAGTGTAAACGCCGCTTTAACTGTGTTGTGCTTTGTTCCATCGGTGGAATTTGACGTGAGCGGAGGTCCTTTGTTTTGAATTTTATCTGTAAATATTCATTTGTGAAGATTTTCGTTGAGCAAAAAGTAATTAGTGTGGTATATAACCATTATCTTGCTTTGTCCATCTGCGTGGTTATTTCTAACTGGAAATGTTTTTATACATGATTTCTATAAATACACACACTTTTGAATGTAATATTACCATATTTTAACCTGCCTCCGATGCTTTTATGCTAATGAAACCTGGATGGACTAGCTGAAAGTTTTCTTTATGTAAATACATCAAATTAAGTATTTGCTTGTTCAGTATTAGTGACTAGCAGCATTCTCTCCTGACCTTCGGTCTGATTTTGTAGTATTATGCACTTGACTAGTGATGTAAAAGCGCCATGGGGCTTCTGGCGCTTGGCGCTATTTTGCTGTGGCGCTTGGCGCTCGGGGTAGGAAAAGCGCCATGGCGCTTTTGACGCTTAGCGCTATCTTTGCCTGGCGCCAGGAACAAAACGCTTGGCGCTGGCGCTTGGCGCTATTTTTCTCTGGCGCCATTGGCGCTTAGCGCTAGAGGTCGAAAAAGCGCCATGGCGCTTGGCGCCAAACTCCTGGCGCTTTTTACATCACTACACTTGACACATCGCCCGAAGAAATGGCCCAGCTATCTACCGTGAATTCAAATTCTCTAATCGGGCGCCAGGTCTCCAATAGTGCATCCTCTTCAATAGTGCGCCACCCTTGCGCACGTTGTGCGAGTATAATGCGCCACTCTCCAATAATGCGACACTCTCCAATAATGCGACACCCTGAGAAAAAATGATGTATCGATGTCGCAATCTACAGAAGCCGCGGGCTTTCGGACAAGACCGAGGGCAGTTCGCAAGGCTCAGAGGGCAGTTCGCGAGAGCGCTTTAAAATGTGATGCTCACATTTGAGTTATGTTGACATTGAAGTTAATGATTTGATGAAAAATAAAATGCGCCACTCTCCAATAGTGCGCTTTCTAAAAATGTGCTGAAAACAATAGGACGCTTGGCGCCCAATAAGAGAATTTACGGTATTTGCGCCTCTGGCAATTTTTTTTGCTACTTTCCCCTGACCAGCCGCACCAAAAAAATCGCCTGGCTACCCGGGGCGACTTTTGAGAAATTTTGCCCCTTTTTAGGAATTTAGCACAAAATCGCAAATTTTCATGTGTTTTATGGCTTATTTCCAACTATTTCTGTCTGTATATGTGCTTTTATAGCTATTTTGTAGGTATATTTCTTATAATTTTCACGATTATTCACCATTTTCTGAAAAGCCTATGTATTGAACCCGGGCAACTTACCCAAAAAAGAGTCTCGACAGAGGGGCGATTTGCTATCTATCGAACCCCTCCAAACGGTCAAAATCTAGAATCTCCTTGGATTGATCGATGTAAAAAGTGCTGAGCGGCCGGCTCCTTTTTTCTTTGGCGCTAGCGCCAGGCGCTTTCGTATACTCCAGCAACATTTCACCTTACAATGAAATCTACCATTTCCCATCTGAACAAAAGAACAAACATAAAAAAATTTCTCATCATATTTATGAAATTGCTTCTAGTTTAGGTGAATTTGGTATTTCTAGTTTTCCATGTGACCTTATTCATCAAAATATGGTATCATTCATTGTAAGGCGATCTGTCTGTCTAGTTTACCTGGCGCCATGGAAATATTAAACGCTCTTCTATTCGCCGACACAGCAAAGTGCCTAATTCCAGGCGCTAGGTTTATACATCGCTACTCGCCATAAACCGAAAATAAATGAACCATATAAAACCCATTTGCTCTAAAAGCAGCCTGGCACTTTAGAAATCAGTAGGTATAAAAAGTTTGCTGAATTTGTCATCAATCCAGCATAGCGAATATGTTAAAATACTACTATTTTATAATAAAACGATCTATTTAGGTAAAATACTGAGATTGTTAATAGTTGCAACTTACAATTTACGAGTGTGTATTTACGTAAATTTGTGTAGGTATGTCAGTAAATTTGTTCCCTGCCAACAGTTGGCATTCGTGCAGCCTTGTTTGGTTCTGTTAAAATCTTACCATTATTGATTTCGTATAGAGAAGTCCTCCGAAATCCTGAAAGTTTCTTTAGTTATAATGTGCCTACACACACTAGTTTTCACCGTGACTTCGTGGGAAAACTGAAATTTTTTCTAATGCAAATTAATCAACATGGTTGAATAATTTGATATTATTTAAATTACAATTTAAATTTATGAAAGTTAAAATTTGAAAACGTCAAAACTTGAACACATATAGCATGGCTGAATGTCGCAATGTCGCCATTTCAGTTTTCACATGGGTCACGGTGAAAACTAGTGTGTATGGCCACTAGGTGGACTTAGTGTGGAAACTATGTAATCTGTGTAATGAAACAAAAATTACACAGTTTTTCATAATAATATTTTTTTTACTATGGAATAATTAATTACGAAATTTATCGCAGGATTTTTATTCATTGAGTTATGGTGGGATTCCTCACATACTTTGCGATCCGCCGAGTATAAAAAAACATTTTGCAAACATTACATTTGTTAGTGGATTTTAAAAGATCTCATCGTCACAAATACTACAACTCCCAAAATTTTCCATTCCGTAAAATTCTAAATGGGAAATTCCTCATCAAGCTGGTGCCACTCCCAGACCCTGTAAAGTGCTCTGTAAAATGTAAAATGTCATGCAAAGTGTCAAAAGTCATGGAAAATGCCCTGCAAATGGCAACTCGGTTGACTGTTGACACTTTGCATGACATTTGACATTTTACAGTGCTTTTTACAGAGTCTGGGAGTGCCCCCTGGTGGAAACGGCGGCACGTTTTCACGCCGCAGCAATTGGATGAATATCAGGAGTGCACATTTTTTACGCGACAGGATATAATGCGATTGTACAATAGATTTTACAGGTTGTTTCACTATTTTGGATATTTTAATGCATTTATTTTGGTGCCATACCGTTTTTGCAATATGGCGCTTTAGCTGCACTATGATAAAATACTTCGGCTGGTGCCATCGGCTCGTGTTTTTTATGGTGCCACGCAGCGCTAGAAGCTGCAACCTGGGGGTAGTCCCAGACAGAGTTGTTAAAATACCGTGGAAAGTGTAAGTGTAAATACACTTTCCAAATTTTGAGTATGGATACCAAAAGTGTAAGGTATTTTAAAAATACCTAGGAAAGTGTAAAAAAAGTGTAAGTGTAAAAAATTTTTTTAGAAAGAGCTATCACTGTTGAGCATTAGAAAACACCACCGTTTTCACCTTTAGATCAATTTATTTGTCATTTTCATGCATTATTTCACGTTTTACTGCCGTTTATGAAACATTTCAGACTGTAACAAATACTGTAGTGGTATGAAGTTCCCTAATAATGGCACTTTTACAGTGTTGATATTTTACTGATTAAGCAATGCGATACACACTGTTTAAATGCAAGAATGGACATGCAGCAAATGTCAATGCAAAAGCGAGTTGACTTTGTGTCCAGCTGGTGAATTTCCATTGATCTTGTCCTTTTAACAAAAGTATGATGAAACTGTAGAATACCATGAGTACTGATCAAAGGTTGGAGATCAAAGCCTAGTTTGTACATTTGCCATATTTTCTACATTCAATGCATAACTGCATGTGTGCACTATGCAGTTATTTTTTGTAGATGACCCTATTTTATGCTTTCTTGAAAGCATAAAACAGGGCCATCTGAAAGAAAAAAATACACTTTCTGTACCTGGGTATTTTGCTCAGGAAAGTGTAAAAAAGTGTATGGGTATTTTATGAAAGTGTAAGTGTAAGTGTAAATATAAATACCCATTTACCCGGGTATTTCGGGTAAGTGTAAATACACTTTCACAACTCTGGTCCCAGACCCTGTAAAATGCCAAATGTCATTCATGCTATAAATGTGTTTTAGTTTTGAAATTTTCAAATTTTAACTTTCATTTATTTAAATTCTAATTTAAGTAAAATCAAATCATTCGACCGTGTTCATTAATTTGCTTTGAAAAAATTTCTGTTTTCCCATGAAGTCATGGTGAAAGCTAGTGTGTGTAGGCACATTTCCGTATTACCTCGAAATACCCCCTGGGGCCAGATTTAATACTCCCTACAGATTTGTAGGGTAGGGCGTACGCCCGATAGATTTTTCAAAGTTCAGCCGCATCGACGCACATGCACCGAGAGCAAGGCGGTTCGTAAAATACACAAAACTATCCCTTAAGGTCGCCGATATTGCAATATGACGGTTATCGCTTCGATTTTGGCTCGGAAATCACGATTTCGTCATTTCGTGGCCGTCTGCCAATTCGTTTTTTATTTTATTTTGTCGGGCAGGTTACTCGCATAAGTCGCGCTTTTGTACGCTCGTGCATGCATTTCTTTCTTGTCGCAGCCCTCATGGTTTCGGTTGCAGACAGTGAACACTAAAAAAGTGACCACCTGACTAGGGTGTCAAATTTCCGTTTCCGTTTTCCGTTTCCGCCTTTCCGCAGGAAAATTTTTTACCTTTCCGTTTTCCGTTTTCCGGCAGCTGAAAAATTTTTACCTTTCCGTTTTCCGTTTTCCGGCAGCCTAAAAATTTTTACCTTTCCGTTTTCCGTTTTCCGGCAGCTGAAAAATTTTTACCTTTCCGTTTCCGTTTTTCCGGCCCATTTTTCCGTTTTCCGGCTGAAAAATTTTTACCTTTCCGTTTCCGTTTTACCAGGCCATTTTTTCCATTTTCTGGCTCGATTTTCAGTTTTCTGGCATTTTTCCATTGTTTTTCCAATCTGTATTTATCTTCAATTGGCTCATCCCATTGTGTTGTTTTTGTCTCTTGCAGCAGCATTGACAACTGGGATTTCAGGGTCACTGAAACAGGTGCTGTGAACCCAATTGGGTCATATGCTGACACCAATAATTTATCAGTTTCATCTGGTTGGTGTTGTGATGCTGTCAATTTGCAATTTTGGTGTTGATATTGCCAGCATGTCCGTTCGATGATTTTATTTCATGCCCATTACTGCGACAATTTTATTCACCTTTGGTCTCCTGTCATTTTCTGCTATTTCATTCATGACTGATCTGGAGTTTGACAGCCATTCCCTCATGTTCATAGAACATTGGTTAAATCAAGCTTTGACTTTGTAATATAGTTCTAAAGCTTCAACTTCATTCGTGACACTCATGATGAAGTTATCGACGTAAATGTTGTTTATTATCATCGCCAACTGGTTTCGTTCCCCTTCATTTTCTTCATATTCATTCATGTTGTTTATTGTCACATTTAAATGGTATTTTATGACTGCTCCCAAAATTGCTGGGCTGCAGACAAGTCCAAAACGAAGTACTATTAAGTTATTTTCAGTTACTGGTTTTGAGGCATCTTTCAGCCAGGAAAACCGTGTGTAGTCTCTAGCTTGGGCATGCAATCCTATTTGCAAAAATGCCTTTTGATGATTTTTTGTTGGTTCAGTTAAGCTTGAACTACAAGTGAAGTTACAGGCATGATCCATAGTTGCAGAATGTACAGCTACCACAATCAAAGCCAAACAGGCAAACCTGCATGCAGGTTTTCCTTCTGCAAATTTGTCTATTACCGTGCTAATTTCACTTTATTTTTTTCCGTTTCCGTGAAAATTTTGCTTTCCGTTTTCCGTTTTCCGGCATTTCATTTTTCCGTTTTCCGTTTTCCGGCCAACAATTTTTTTTTACCTTTCCGTTTTCCGTTTTCCGCTGAGTGAAATTTTTTTACCTTTCCGTTTTCCGTTTTCCGGCAGAAATTTTTTTTTTACCTTTCCGTTTTCCGTTTTCCGTAAAGTGAAAAAATTTTACCTTTCCGTTTTCCGTTTTCCGTAAAAAAAATTTTTTGACACCCTACACCTGACTACACAAAAGCGTGACCTATGCGAGTAACCCGCCCGACAAAATAAAATAAAAAACGAATTGGCAGACGGCCAAGAAATGACGAAATCGTGATTTCCGGGCCAAAATCGAAGTGATATACGTCATTTTGCAATGTCGGCAACCTTAAGGGATGGTTTCGTATATTTTACGAACCGCCTTGCTCTCGGTGCATGTGCGTCGAATCGGCTAAACTTCAAAAAATCTGTCGGGCGTACGCCCTACCCTACAAATCTGTAGGGAGTATTAAATCTGGCCCCATGGGGGTTTATTATTTTGTCAGCAAAATTTGAGGGGGGTCTATTCAAGGGGGGTTATTATTTCGTCAGAAAATTTCGTAGGGATAGTAGTAAAAAGTAGGCTTTACCTGTAATAGTAGACAACGCGTAATTGTCACTTTACCACCACCCCGTGATAGGTTTCAAACGGGATCCACTTTTCGGGACCCGGATCGGGATTGGGATTGTTTTTTTCAGTTTCCCCCCCCCTTTATTTTCGCAGCGGCATGCCAAAATGCGTGCGCGCGCAACTAATCCGCCTTACTGATAAGGAAATCGGCAGACGCTTGTGTAATTGGTTGTAAAGCAAGGTGGTAGTAAAGTGACAATTGTTGGTGTTTGCATGAATAACTTAAGAACGAGTGGAGCTATCGCAGCCATATTTTCAGGGATCCTTTCCTATTTAGTTGTTAATGTTGCCCTAAAACTTGACGTTGATCCGATTAACCAGTGTTATTCGAAATCTAGAGCGTAGGTCTAAATTGCCACACCCTGTACATGATTCTGGAGGGGGGTATTTCGAGGGGGGGTCATTATTTCCTGAGCCCATTTTGAGGGGGGGGGGGTTAATTCGAGGTAATACGGTATGTAATTCTGAGAAAAAAATAACTCCCCCCTCGAATAACTCCTCCCCTTGAATAACTCCCCCCTCAAAAACTCTGATGAGAAAATAACTCCCCTGGGGTCTTATACGAGGATTTACGGTATATGTTGAGAGCAGGGGCTGAAAATTTGACACTTTATTATCAACATTTGGAACTTTACGATGAGCATGAGCGAGCACCATTAGACACGCAGCATGGGCCTCGAATTGGAAACGAAACTTAAAATGCGATTTACTCGAAATCGCATTTTGTGAACTTGTCGACTTTTGGAATTATACGCCTCAACTGTTTCACAACAAACAAGTACCTTTCAAGCGACACTCAGGTTGAACCCCACAAAAGTGCCCATATGCATGCACAACAGCGTACCGGCCATAGTCACTTTGACATTTGAGGAAATGGAACGGATGCCCGAATTGAAGGTTGGGGCCTGGGGGCACCTACAGGGTTCAGATATTTTTCTCAGCGGGACCGGGACTGGGGCGTCGGGACCGAGACCGGTAGTCTCAGTCCGGGAATATCTACCGGGACCGCGGTACCGTTTGAACACCAGCACCTGTCACATGCATTTTGTTAAGACAAAGACAAAGGCGTAAAAATGTTATCAGGAGAATCCATTGCGGCGGCGCCTGTGCGAGGCGTTTAGCGACGATGGGCTGGGCAATTTGACATTTGACAATTTTTTGGACATGTTCTCAGTTTTGAGCGAAGCGGCACCTTTGGATCTGAAGTTGAAGTGGGCTTTTCATGTGTATGGTAAGTTGTTTGATAAATGATAACACCCTTGAATTATTGGCTGGACCTGGCTAAATATCTTGGACATGCAAATACAATTTCATGTAAAATTTGACTCTACATGAAATTGCAAATTTTCATGTAAAAATAAAAGATTACCGTATTTCTTCTAATAGAAGAGCGCCGTTCTATTTTTTTCGTCAACTTTTTTACCTGCCGTTCTATTGGAGGTGCCGTTCTTTTGGAGGATGCCGTTCTATTTTTTTCACCGACTTTTTCACACATTTCTCATGTGAACATGAGCCTTATTTTTAATGAAGCTTGAGCAATATTTTAATGTAAGAGCATCAATTTGACATTTAGCAGCTAATTGAATGCTTTGAACATTCTCACAATCCATTTTCTACTTATATTTGTGTTTTGGCACACTCCCAACATAATGTATACCTGCCGTTCAATTGGAGGTGCCGTTCAATTGAAGGCTGCCGTTCTATTGTTTTCGTGAGCGCAAAAATGTGCCAAAACCTGCCGTTCTATTGGAGGTGCCGTTCTATTGGAGGTATGCCGTTCAATTAAAAGAAATACGGTATTTTAGTTTTTACATGACATTTGGCAAATTTGGGAGCATTTTTACATGTGCGCTCCCATTACCGTATCCATGATCAGCATTGAAGAATCTCTGGAAAAAAATTTTTAAAATCAAAACCTTTAATTAAATTTATTTACATTTTCTCCGCGTTTTTCATATAGATTTGTATTTTGATTTTGAGAGATTTTGAGTTTATATTCAATTACCGTATATGAATTTTCTCAAAATCACCCAAATTTTACCAATACCATCCATGGTTGTCTCCTGCGTGGGGGAGGGGGGGGGGGGTTACACAGTGGGAAGTGAATAGCGTTTTCTGAGTGAAGCTAGTTCCTGAGTAGTGATGTGAAAGCGCCATGGCGCTGGCGCTTCGCGCCAAAACCCTGGCGCTGTTGACATCACTATCGCTGACCCATTATCGAAAACCCCGCAGACTACGACAGCGATGGGTCCATTGGGCGGTCCGACTGCCGCGCCGCCGTCCGTTCAGTGACCAGGTGCCAGTCCCAGACCCTGTAAATCCCTGTAAGGGCATTCCCTGTAAAATGTAAAATGGCATGCGAAGTGTCAAAAGTGTTTGCCATTTTACCGGACATTTTACATGACTTTTGACAGTTCGCGTGGCATTTTACATTTTACAGGGCATTTTACATGGTCTAGGACTGCCCCCAGGGACGAGTTGACGCCGGAGGAAACTGAGTTTGTCACTGATCGGGTCAGTTCACGGGCATTTTGAATGGGTACTCCATGCGGGAACTTCACTTGAGGGTTCATTCTTTGGGCACTGCACTATTCCGCATGTAAACCCATCCCACACGTTGACCCGGAACACATTTAATCATACCCATTACTTGACTTAATGATTTTGAAGGTGAAAATCTATAAGAAGTATGAAAATTGGCGATTTTGGGTGAAAATTGGGGTAAAATTGCTCAAAAGCGCTCCAGATAGCTAGATAGCTACGCCATTCGCCCTCTCTTACCCCTGCAGGTATAATGTGTCTAAAATGGATCTACATGCGGGATGGGTTTGTGCATTGTGTCTCATTGTGCCTGCGCACACTAGTTTTCAACCGAAATTTTGAAAATTGATAAATCAGCTATGGACGCGTTTGAGTTTTCTAGAATGAGGTGTCCGTCAACTACAGTTGACCGAGATCAAAAATGAGTACTTCCATCCAGAAAACCCAAATGCATTCTAAGCTGGATTATGAGCTTTCGAAATTTTGGTTGAAAACTAGTGCCCGCAGGCACATTATGCAATTTTTATAAATCACATGCACAGCTAATGGAGGAATTGGACGTGGACGGCGACGGAATTGTGAGCTTCGCTGAATTTGAACACGTCGTTGCCAGATCACCGGATTTCTCCAGGACATTTAGAGTGAGGATTTGACGTGTATTTATATGTGTAGATTGATTATTTTTAGTTTTTAGATTTTGTAAAGGTGTATGTATGACTCGATAAGTTATGGATGATGCAATGAAGAGTTTTCTTTCACGTTTATTGATCACAGCATTGGAAATGTGCCAATAAACATCATAAAGCCAAGAACTACACCCTTTGCATTTCACACAAATCACAAATTAAGTCACAAAAATTTCAATATCTTCTTCTATTAAACACCACCTTCCCACCACCTCTATTATAACCACCAAAATTGTCTATTTTCAC
Source organism: Sphaerolaimus hirsutus (assembly GCA_964036195.1). Classification (NCBI taxonomy): domain Eukaryota; kingdom Metazoa; phylum Nematoda; class Chromadorea; order Monhysterida; family Sphaerolaimidae; genus Sphaerolaimus; species Sphaerolaimus hirsutus. The sequence goes on along the minus strand of OZ038458.1, from coordinate 4,934,426 downwards.
TAAACAACCCATTGGAAGTTTTGCCCTCTCTCCATATCCAATATATTCAACAGTGACGTCACTTTGATCACTACCATAACCAGACGAATGTGCAATTACGTTGGCAGGATATAACTCTCCGTCAGCATAAGGCGCCAGGCATTTCGACCCAATCGGATACATAGTATTGTAGACTGGAGGTTGTGCAGGCGCACTTTGCTGGTGGTATTGTGGGTTACTGTAGTTTGGCGGATTACTGTAGTTTGGCGGGTTACGGTAGCCTTGTGGCGCACTCGGTGCGGATCTGGAAGAGTGCCAATTGAGTGTATCGACGGACTTGACGCAATGTACTCGCGCGTGCTTATGTCTTTAGCTAGCTGTGTGGCCACCAAAAACTTATGCACCGACCTTTACAATAAAGAAATGCATAGTGTAAATTTCGCCGAGTATAATGGGAATGGGCGAACAAAAAAGGAGTTGAAAAACTGACACAAAACCAGCAGGCGCCCAGCGATTCGCACCACCTCTCTGAGCGTGAATACCCTGGCCGGTTGCCAATTTTGACATGGATTCATTGAGGTCAGGAAACTCGGCGACAGTCTGGGAAACGAAACGACGAATGAAGTTCAAATTTTTACATTTTACAAAAATTATTTTTAAAAAATTATAAAAAAATGTATAAAAAAGAAAAACAATAGGAACCTGCATCGGCGCTTGCTGTGCCGGTGCCCTCACAGGTTCATTTGCCTGTCGATCCGAAAAATTTCTGCGACCACCAAAATCCCTGCCACCGCGGCCCCCTCGATTAGAACCGCCCCTTCTATTATTGCCTTGATTTCTGTCGTATCGATCGTATTGCTGTTGCGGTTCGGGAGCTTGGTATTGATTTTCGTACGATTGTCTGAAATGTGAGAAATTCGCGTCGTTTTTGGCTGCGGTATTTTTTTAAGTAGATAAATATGTAGGATTATGTCTTGACATTGCTTGAAAAAGGTGAATGATTTACAAATAACTGGTTACGTAAAGTTTCCCTTTCAAGATTAATGATGCTAAAAATTTGTCCACAAGTTTCAAACATGTGTTTACATGAAAACATCTACTGCAATCTGAAATATTGTACGAAACATGAAAGATCACATTTCACCCAGCTGAATAAATAAATGAAGTGGTCTCATGTGGCAAATAAAGCCCTACAGACAGTTTACTGCTAATAATTCAAATACTCACAAATCAGATTTGAAAGAATTTGAGTTTACCGGAATAGGGCGTCCGTCAACTACAGCTGACGGGGATTAAAATTACAGATTCTAGTAAACTCATATGCATTCAATGCTGACTTTCAAGGGGTTTTCGAAATTCCGGCGGTAAACGAGTGTGTATAGTACGCACAAAGTGGCTTTATATGAATGCCTCAAGCTCTTAAATGGCATTTCATAACCTCTCACCTATCATAGCCGACTCCAACGTTCATTTTCAATCGATTTTTATCATCAGTGTCCACCAAAAATTCAACCAATGATGCCTTTTCATTTCTTGGCGCCGCCTTTTCTTGTTCCTCGTACTTCCCACGCGGAAAATCGTCGTAATTTGGATCATTGAGTAAAATGTGTTTTTCTCTGGCGCTTTTCGATTGTTTCTTGCTGGCGCCAGCGCCTGATGCCGCCAAATTCAATAGCGCCACATTTACGCCTGGCACATTCTGGCTACTCGGAGTGGAACTTGGCTGAAAATTGGTAAAAATGTGTTGGGCATTTTTTAATCTTAGTGAGGATTATTTGAGGAACTGACGCGTGAAAAACGCTTTCAGTGAGACTAAACACATCAAACAATCATGACGATTATTTGTCAGAGTCAGTTGGCAAGTTCGCAGCTCGATTCGATTGATTGGGTAGTTGATACGCTAGTTGAAATCGACACCAAATGTCAACTGGTGCCGATCCCGATTCAAAGCCATCTGATGAGCAGATGAATGACGTTCAAACGCGGGCTTTGAATTGGGAACGGAACCAGTTGACATTTGGTGTCGATGAAAACCAGCGTGTGTGGGCCATATAAAGACACCAATTTCAACCCTTTTTCACATTTAAAACGTCAGAAACTATTTTCACCTGGCTTTGCGCCCTGGCCATGGCACTGGCAGCGCTGTGGCTCTGTTCGAACCTCTTTGCCCTGCTCACAGCGCCGATTTGTTTTTGGCGCGCGGAATCAAATTCCGCATCATCGGTGCTGGCGCCAGCGCCAGTGGCGACAGGATCCAGGGCTGCCAATGAACGGAATTTGCCTGAAAATTAAGTGGGGATGTTAGTAATGATGGGATGTGAAAGGAGGTTCTATAATTGCTAAATGTGCACTTTTTCGAGGGTAAAAAAGCGAATTTATAAGGTGCTATATCTGTAACAAGTGTGGTCAAGTGACTGTGAACTTAACACCTGGGGGCAGTCCAAGACCTTGTAAAATTCCATTTTGCAGGGCATTTCACATGACTTTTGACACTGCATGACATTTGACATTTTACAGAGCATTTTACAGGGTCTGGGAGTGGCACCAGCTGAATGAACCAAATTTGCATTGAAAACTACGGTAGCACTGAACTGACTCATGAATCTCCACACAATGTCAATTTGGAAGCTAAACATTTTACATTACTATATTGGAGGGACCTAACGCTATACCATATTTTGCTGAATAAAGCCACATTAAAACTGTTACCAAACAAACCAAAAGTGGGAGGAATGTGATGTGATGTGAGAAAAATAAATGTATGTTCGTTTATTCAGATGGAATATGGTAGATTTCATCCTAGGTGTGATGTCAGTAAACTAGAAAAACTGAACCAAACCAACCGTCAATATTAGTATTTTGCAGACGTCGCCCAAAAGGAACCCACTTGGGTGCGAAGCCCCTTTTTGGCCGGCCGTCGCTAGTAGTGCACTGGAAAAATAAATCTAACTAGAACTTTTCGAGTATGCACACTATTTTATGTATTGGCTTGAATAATTCCCCCCTGTAAGATTCGTGAGGAAAAAAATAATTCCCGCCCCGAATAAATCCCCCCTTAAGGCCCTTACTTCCAATTTGAACACAAATGGCATGATATTGTGTGAATAATGCATATTTTTTGGAGTGAGTGGAGATAAGCATGGATAACAATTTAACGAAAAATCAACCACTTCCCTTGAATAGTTCCCTCGTCAAAATAGTCTGACGAAATAATAATTCCCCAGGAGAATGATTCAAGCAAATACGGAATCTATATTACCGCGAAAAACTTTTCAATGTAACATGACAGTCTGAAATGACCTGTAGATTGTCATTGTCGCTGCCCCCTTTTATAGAGCCGCCCAATAATTCTAGCATATTTTTACGCAGCACCAAAATGCCGTGTTCCAGTGATAATGAGCCGGGCCTCAGAAGCACCTTGCATCCCGTCGGGGTGTTCAATCTGAGAGAAACGTGTAAAACGGTTACTGTGTTGTAGGGTTCAAACGGGATTGACTTTTCTGGATCGGGATTGGCTTTTTGAGATTTCGGGATCGAGATCAGGATCGGGATTGACCTTTCGGGATCGGGATTGGTTTTCAAAATTTCGGGATCGGGATCGGGATTGACCCTTCGGGATCGGGATTGGCGTTTTTTCGGGATCGGGATTTAGGCCTAAAAAATCGGTTTTCAGGGGTTTGTTTATTGATATTTCACAAAATGATGTAGAGGGAAGTGCGGAAATGCGCGCTTGCGCGCAAAATTTTTGCAAACTACATACAAAATGGTCCTTTTAAAGTGGCATTTCTGGTACCTTTTGTGTCTGTGAATTATTCCGGGATCGGGATTGGGGCATATTTTTCGGGATCTAGATTGGGATTTTCAAATTTCGGGATCGGGATCGGAATTGAGGTTTCAGGATCGGGACCACAAAATCCCGAAATTTCTCGGGATTCGGGATCGGGATCCCGTTTGAACCCTAGTGTGTTGAAGTATTCCGAGAGAATTTCCCCGAGTTACTTGGAGATCCCCAAGTTCCCCTAACCCCCCTCCCGCATCCACTCTGAGCAGGGCCGTATCCAGGGGGGGGGCGGGGGGGGGGGCTGCAGCCCCCTTCCTCCCTTCCCGGGGTGAGACCAGAAAGTGACCGGAAAATGTGACTTTTTCGGTGTCAGCGTAAAAAATTTTGCGCGCAAGCGCGCATTTTTCACCCCACTACGGTATTATCATCAGATTCGCTCAATGTGGCCGCAAATCATTCTAAATACACTCAATGTTGTGGTTTTTGCTGTTTTTGTATGTATATTTATATACATATACAGCGTTCCATGGCGCTGGCGCCAACGCCAATGGCGTCATTGCGTGGCGCCTATTAATGGCGCCAGCGCCATGGCGCCATTCCGCCACTCTGTAGCTCAAATTTTAGGGGGGGGGGGCTGAGCCCCCCCCCCCGTTCGCCGGCCTCCGTAAACAAGGGCCCCCCCCGCTCAAAAATCCTGGATACGCCCCTGACTCTGAGTATGAGTATACTCGGCGACATCAAAGTATGCGTTCAAAATAACTTGTGTCTTAGTCGATAATGCACAAGCAGGATACTTATGTACCCACTTTCACAAAAAAATGTTTTAGAAAGAAAAAAAGGAGTGCCATACAAATAATGAAGGTTTCCTGAAAGGTTTTTTTATGGAACAAATGAGATTTTATTAATGATGACGTCATGATGGAGTGTTTTCTTCAGAAAAATGGATAGCGTGCGGTCTGCCGAGCATAAAAATGGTGCATCGTAAAAAAGATGAAACAAGGAAAATATCCATACCTCAGCGGGGAGATATTATCCATATCCAATGCAACAATCGAATTATGGCCATCATTGAGCGCTACCCGCAGCAAGGACGCACCTGGCGCCAAGGAAAATATGTGTGAAGGTGTGCGAAACAATGGCACATTATGTACCAGTTCCTCAAAGTGAAGGCCAGGTGCCGCTCCCACATCCTGTAAATGTCAAATGACATTCAAAGTGTCAAAAGTGATATAAAATGTCCAATTTTAGTATTTTAATCCATTTTATTTTTATATTTGTATACGACATTTTACATGACTTTTGACACTTATGCCGTTTGAAATTTCACACGGCGTTTACAGAGTCTGGGAGCGGCACCAGTAAAGTATACTCAACGGACCGCAAAGTATGCGCAGAATCCTACCATAATTTTAAGAATAAAATCATGTGAAATGTGAAAAATTTTGTGATTAATTATTCCATAGTGAAAACGAAACATTATGATCTAGCCGATATCCGCCGAGTATACTCAGAACTTGTTCCATATTTTCGGCGATAAAATGCACTATCACAAAAATTCCATTGCACCCCCTCGCAACTCACTACCGCCGTCCCTTTGGGCCACTTTTGCTCTGGACACATCTCTGACAGTTTTAAGTTGCAAAACGACACCCTGTTTTGGCACTTGAATCGTTTGATCGACTTTATAGGCACTGATCGCTGGCCGAGTTACGTCTTTGAGATCGCACTGCGATTAAAAGGGTTCAAAGTTGGCATAATGCCTAAGTTTTGACATCCTTAAACATGAACGGTGTTCTTTAAACCCAATATATGAGCGAGTTCATGGATTTGTATCTACAACCGCGCAGCGGCACGTGTCGCTTATCTTCCACCTTTCACATTTTCGAGAGGGCACCAGAAATTTCACAAAAAGATAAACACTCAAACGTTTGAAATATACACATGTAAGAAAAATACCAGCATACTCACATTTAGCAAGAACTGATCAAGATTGTTAACTTCTGGCTGCTCTTGCAAAAGTTCAGCCAACTTTTCCGCATCCAAATGCCAACCGGCAGCCTCGAATTTCAACACATCCATCTTTCCAATTTTTAGGAAAACGCATGTTTTGGATACATCCACACATCCTGAATAGAAAAATGAAATGAAACAAATCGCAAGAACATAACGCGTCGCGTTTGTAGTTAATTCACTAAAATTTTACAAGAACTTGGCTTCAAAGCTTCAGTTTCTGTGCACATTACTGTCATTGTCTCTATCGATATTGTATCCATTTTCTAATGTTCAATCCATTTAAAAAAGGAAAACTTTTTGGATCATAGCCAAAGCTAGAAAGAGAGAGTTAATACACTGGAACGCTATGTCAGCCAAGAAATTCGATCCTGGTTAGTATAAAACATCTAGAACCACAATTCAAACAGCAACAATGCCCTGTTGGCACTGTGCCAAACCTAACATTACTTTACTTTACAGTTTCTCGCACGGGGCTCTCTGGGGCCGGGAGTGTCGTCTTGGGAGGTGCCGCCTTAGTTCCCCTTGTGGCGGGTAATGATGCCGCCCTTGTGATTGATGTGGGCAGTCGATTTACTAAGTTGGTTTTGGTTTGCTGTTTATCTGTCTTCTATGCGTAAGTGTATACTGATCGGTGCTGTAATTTACAGAGAATGTTATAAATATTTTTGATGGATAAATTCACGTTAAAAATTTTACACATACATTTTACCGATTCTGAAGGCGCCAACACCAATGCGTTCAAAGACACAGTAAAATTTTTAATCCTCGATTTGTTATCATTCTTATTTGCCTTCTAAAAATGAGTCATCCCTTGGCAAGGGATGGCCGATGTTTGATTTGAAAAATGTTGCTGTTTTTAAAAACAATGGTTTCGAAACCGTTGTTTTTGCACTAGGCATTTTTCATTTTTTTTGCGCGCAGTCGCGCAATTTCACATACCCATTACCATTGGGGGTTGTTTTCACTGGTTTTGAAGCATTTTTAGTGTGATTAGTGCTTCCATTTATCTATGCTATTGTGTCATAGTAAGCCGTGATATGTTAGTGTAGTATATAACACCCAGTCAATTTGCTCCCATTTACTTGTACAGTGTGAAAGATCACTGCCAATGTATGAGGGATGGCCAATGACTTTTTAACCGTCTTTTTTTTAAATATGTCTTCTTTTTTAAATGTCTTTTTTTAAGGACAGGGTCGTTAAAAAGACATTTTTGGCCATCCCTACAATGTATTAGCCTTCTATTGTAACATATTCTATTGCTTTTAATAAACGATTTAATAAAAAAAGAAAGAAGTTTTATTTAGAAAAATGTTGTTGTTTTAATAAAACGGTGTCGTTAAAAACATTTTTGGCCACCCTGGGCTGCATTTACCACTGCAAAAATGTGGTCAACATTAGGGTTGGGGAACCGAACCGACCCGAACCGAACCGAACCGAGAACCGAGCACTATTTTGGAACCGAGAACCGAGAACCGGAACCGAGCTTGAGAACCGAACCGGAACCGAGAACCGACACTTATACCCGGAACCGAAGCAAATACCCGAAAGAACCGAAATTTTCTAGGAATCTTAAGGTTTTTAAACAGCGTTTTTTCAACACCTACATCTAAGCCTTATAACAGCAGCTGAACATCTTGGTGCGTGTTCAGAATTGCAAAATTCATCTGTTTGCAAAATGATTGCGCGGGAGCGTGTAATTTCACATATACTCCAGCGACATTACACCTTACAATGAAATCTGCCATATCCCACCTGAATAATAGAACAAACATAAAAAAATTTCATCATATTTATCAAATTGCTTTGATACATAGGATGAAATTTTTTATGTATTTTCTTTTATTCTGATGGGATATGATCAGGGCCGTATCCAGGGGGGGCGGGGGGGGGGGCTGCAGCCCCCCCTTCCCGGGGTGCGACCAGAAAGTGACCGGAAAATGTGATTTTTTCGGCGTCAGCATAAAAAATTTTGCGCGCGAGCGCGCATTTTTCACCCTACTCGGTATTATCATCAGATTGGCTCCATGTAGCCGCAAATCGTTCTAAATAAATACATCATTAACCGATTATTACCCGATACCCGGTTATTTTGTTACCCGGAACCGAAATTTTGATCATTTTAGAACCGAAAGAACCGAACCGGAACCGAGTTTAAGAACCGAACCGAGAACCGGAACCAAAAATTTTCAGGAACCGAGAACCGATACCCGAACCGAAATCTTTTGGAACCGAGAACCGGAACCGAAAATTTTGAAATTCCCAACCCTAGTCAACATACATTAATGCTCCTGGCCCGATCCAACCTTTTACTGTTAACTTTTCAGAGTTGGAATTGCTGGAGAATCGACGCCAAGATGCATAGTGCGCACAATTTTGCAAAATGGCGATAGCGTATTCTTGGAGCGAGATTTTACTTCCAAAACGGCCCATGATCAGTTGTATACATTTTTCAAAGAGTTGTTCTACAGGTCAGTGGATGGTTTTACCGTACACGTGCTGTACATTTTTCCGAGCGAAACACTCCATCATAACGTCCAGAGACGTATCCACAATTTTTGATCCGGGGGGCTCAGCCCCCCCTAAAAGTTTACCTAAATGGTGACGAAATGGCGTCATGGCGCCATTTGTGGGCGCCACGTTGGCGTTGGCGTTGGCGTTGGTGCCAAAAATCGCTTGTATGTGTGTAATTATACAGACATACAGCGACTGCATGGCCATTTAGTGTATTTTTGTAAAGATAATTGAGAGTACATGGCCAATTTTTAGGTAATACCTGTGTGATAGTCAAATGCGCTCTTGTGAGCAAAAATTTCGCACCACAGCTTGAAAATTGGAACCTAAAGTTCAATTTTCCCCCAATTTTTCAGGTACCACCCCAGGAACGGGGGGGGTGCACCTCCTAGAATACGTCCTTGATAACCTAATTTTAGCATAATAAAAATCCCAATACCTGTACCTTCAATTATCTCGAAAATACACGACTGGTGTGCTTGTTGCTCTATATGTATGTATATGTATTTACATACATATGAATGATATTTGGCGCCAACCCCAGAAGCCCTCGGAAATGGCGGCATTTCGGCATCGGCAAACTTTTTAGGAGACTTTTTACTTTTTAGTGAATACCCACTCACGCTTGCAAACGAGGTGGGTCCAAAGACATTTTTTATATTAGGTCGGGTCCTAATAGGTCGATCAAAATGATCGGGTTTGGGTATCAGGTATGGCCATAAATTTTTGTACGGAGTGCGATTATCACACTGAAACATAAATTTTGCTGGTTTGGGCCATCGCAAACTCAACACCCCCAGAAATCGCTGCTATCTTCACCTCTGGAGTAGTGATCTACTGTCTTTAAAAAATTAGCCCCTGTTTTTCAATGTCAAAATTTCTAAAAGTTTGTATTTATGTTGTCACAGACTCATTAACATGGTGTCAACTAAATTTTTGTTGAAGGTTTGCCAATATCACCCGACAACAATTTTGAAAATATCTGATCAAATGCATTCACATTGCCGCACTGAACACTGAAATTTTACGCTCCAAAAACGTTTCACACAAAATTCTCGTGTACCAAAAAAAAACATTCGGCAGGCTTATCTCAGCTTATCTCGGCAGGCATATCTCAGCACTTTAGCTATAACCTTGAAAATGCCCACGCCCGCTTGCAAACAGGGTGGGTTCAAATAATCGGGTATTAAGTTTGGTTCCTTAATAGGTCGATCAAAATGATCGGTTCAGGTATTAGGTTCGGATATTAATGTTTATGGGCAAGTCAATGTGTCACACTGAAACATAAATTTCACGGGTTTATGTCACAGCCACAGCCTTCTGTCTTCTTACCCCCCCCCCAAAAAAAAAAAAATTTTCAACAGTGATTTACTATATTTATGAATGCTGTTTTTCGATTTCGATATAAGACATATTTTCGATAATGTTGATTCATGTCGTCAGTGCCAGATAAACGAAAAGAAGCCATGTATTATCCGTCGTTATATTGTCCCAAAATTGTCATTATAGATTCCAATAAAAAAAAGTGTTCGATGCATACAAACCTAATTACATCTGATTGGCGCACCGCACACTGAAATTTTGCGTTCAGCGTTCGAACGTTTTTGCACGCTGAACTACAAACGCTGAAATCAAAATCTAAAGAACAGAACGTTTTTAATGCGCATAAAACGCAGCTCGGATGCAAATTACGCAAAATACTGCAAATTCCGAACTTTTACGCTTTAAAAACGCTGTGTTCATTAGATTTTGATTTCAGCGTTTGTAGTTCAGCGTGCGAAAACGTTCGAACGCTGAACGCAAAATTTCAGTGTGCGGTGCGGCATAAAGTCCCAATGTCCTTACACACTGTTGACAACCGAAATTTCTAAAGTTGATGAATGTGTTTAAAAGACATTTGAGTTTACCGGAATGAGGTATTCGTCAACTACTGTTGATGGAGATAAGAAATCATCCATTCCGGTAAACTCAAATAATTTCAAAACCGATTTATCAATTTTGAAATTTTCCTTTGTCAACTGATGTGCATGGGGTCAATAACTGTTTCATTTCAGGAAGTTATCGCTGATAATCGCGAACAGGCGGGTGTTGATTTTGGAGTCTGTATTATCACCCACAGAGCAGCGAAATCTAATCGCTTCGGTTCTTTTCGAAAGAATGCAGGTAAGCCGTCTGAAGTTGGCTTTTAACGTTTGTTTGCAGGGGTCTCCATTGGGGGATACCTATGTATTTATATACCCCCCCGCGTGTATATATCCCCCAAGCCCCCCCCCCTGAAATTTTTTTCAGATATCTATTCCCCGGAAAAGCGATTTTTAGCGGATTTTAGCCCCCAAAATTTTGCCTCCGGGATAAATAGATAGCTGAGCGGCCTCCGGGATAGATAGATAGCTGGGCGGTTTGGGGGCGGGTAACCCCCCCCCCCAACCCCCCATTCGAGACCCCTGCCAAGGACGTAGCCAGGGGGGCGGCCGCCCCCCCCCCCCCCCCCCTTCCCGGGTCGAACAGAAAAATATGCCAGAAATGGCACTTCCGTAAAGCGATTTTGTCGATCATTCGCAAAAATTTTGCGCGCAAGCGCGCATTTCGTCGCCGCTGAGTATATTTAGTTCATACCTATAGTTCGGGACAAAAAAACACTCAAAATCTAACCCGTCGCAGTATAAGTATGTAAAATACCTATATGTATAGCAGTATTTGGCGCCATGGCGTGGCGCCTACGAATGGTGCTGGCGCCAAGGCGCCATTCCCTTACCGCTGGGGTCAAAATTTAGGAGGGGGGCGCCGCCCCCCCCGTTCGCCGGGCAATGTATACAATCCGCCCCCCCCCGCTCAAAAATCCTGGCTACGTCCCTGACCCCTGCAGTGTACTTATGTTCTCGCAGGTAGCCTCAGTTCTCTTTGCACCCAACCATTTGACAAGCTGCGTTCCATTTCGGGCAAAAAGTGCACTTGTTTTGGATGTGGGCGATTTGGAGTCGCTCGCATTACCGGTTGGCACGGTTCCATTTTTTTTTGTGGTGGCGAGTAAAAGCATGTGGTGTTTGTAAAAACGGTAGCTGTCGCGTATACTTGTGAAAAGCTAAACTGTGTAGATCTTACCAGAAAAAAACATTCCCAACATGTGGTGAGTGGTTTACTTTTCGGTCCTGTGGTATGGATCGTACTTGATTTCAAAGATTTTCTTCACTTGATTCTATATGCCTGTTTATTGCATCTCAGGGGTCTCCAAGATTTTGGCCCTCGCGGGGGCTGGATAGATGGCAAATCGCTCCTCCGGAGGGGTACATAGCTGAGAATTTTTCTGGGGGGGCTCCCGGGTGCAAAATATATAAGCTTTTTCAGTGCATCGAAAGCAGAAAGGGGAAAAAATCGCTAAAAACATGTTAAAAGTAGCTAAAAATAGGTATATAAACACGTGTATAGGCGAAGCCGCGATTTTGAAGGTGAAAAAGTATAAAAAGGTACGAAAATGTAAGAATTTGACGAAAATTGGGGCAAAATTTCTCAAAAAGCGCACCAAATAGGTAGATAGCTGGCCGATTTGGGAGATAGATAAATAAGCCAAAAAATTTGCCTCCAGGATAGATATGTAGATAGCTGAGAGGCCTCTGGGATAGATAGATAGCTGGCGGATTTGGGGGGGGGCAGCCCCCCCCCTAGGAGACCCCCGTTGCATCTATTCATTCAACATTCCCTCCCATCAAAACCGCTTTTCAACATAAATGGTTTTGTTGCAGATTTACGAAAATGTGCCCATGCTAAACTGTTGGCAATCGTCCCCGAAAGCTGGCTCAAAACTACGCGAAACTTTGCAAAAACTAATGCAAAACTGCGGTCGATTTCTCGACGGCGACGGCGCAGAAAAATCGGTTTCGGACAAAAGTTTTCAGTTCGCGCGAAGTGATTGGTCAGAGAATGATGTGAGCGACGTGTGGGAGGAGCTTATGCTTAGGTGCTGCTTTGTGGCGCCCATGGACATCGGACATAAGTTACAGGTTGGGTAAGGTTGTGGGAGCTTGTTTTGACTGGAATTTGCCTGGTGTGGCTAGGGTTGGAAAAAAACGTGTTTTTCTAACTCGACACGTTTTTTTAAAAATAAAAAACGTTTTTTTTTTTAAAGCTCCCAGATATGACTTTGTGTCAACATATATAGGTATATCAGACAGTGGCAATACTCTGTGATGTTATATATGACCATATAATGGCTGTTGAGCCATGGGATAGCATTATAAGTGGTGATTTGTGTCAAAAATATCTATTTTTTGTCGATACGTTTGTATATCGCCTTATAGTCAAATGTTCGTGACTTCAGGTAAAGTTTGGCACGGAATAGTGATGAAACAAGGTTATAAAAGAAGGTTGTTACTTTGGGAGTGAAGTTACACACTGTGGAGGTACATGGAAGCACATTATCTCAATATTATATACTACACCAACATATGACAGCTTATTCACCAATGGTAGCATATATAAATGGATACTTTGATACTAAAAATGCCACAAAACCAATGAAAACGACCACCAATGTCAATTTGTGTGTGAAATTGCGCGCTTGCGCGCAAAAATTTTGCAAAATACCTAGTGCTTAGTACTAAAAATTTCGGTCGATGTTTTTTTTTAAAAAAACATTACGGACGTCATGTTTAAAAAAAACAACGTTTTTTTAAATAAAAAAACGTTTAAAAAAACATCGGCCAACCCTAGGTGTGGCACATTTGGGGTGTTTGCGGTGATGTGAAAATGGAGGGGTGCTAAAAAATGTTTGGGGGACTAGCGAATGGGTGAGCAGTTTTTACTGTTGTGTTTGTCAGAAAATACAGTAAAATATAATCTCAAAACAATCCATTGGCTCTGCGCACACTAGTTTTCACACGAAATTTGGAAAACTCATGAAAGAGCTTGAAACGTGTTTGAGTTTTCCTCAATGAGTCATTTTTGATCTCCGTCAATTGTAGTTGACAGCCAAATTTGTCATTTTTTGGGGAAAATGCAAAAATTTCGGGCAAGAAGTCGACAAGTCCATTCCTCCGCTTCCTTTTTATGGGAAAAAATAGCAAGATGTGATATGTCCACTATAAACAGCTACTTCTAAAAGTCGACAAGTGCATAAATTGCCCATAAAGCAGCCTCGGCTTCCCCGGGAACAAAAATGTTTGTTAGTGCAAGAAGTCGACAAGTCCAATTCCCTCCCAAAAACAGTTTTGCTCTGACCGAATGGAAATTTATGGACACCCAATTTTTCATACAAAGGTTGAGAGCAGGGGCTGAAAATTTGACACTTTTCTGTCAACATATGGAACTTGATGGAAAGCATGAGAGAGCCAAATTGGACACGCACCGCGGGCCTGGAATTGGGTCCGAAACTTAAAATGCGATTTACTCAAAATCACATTTTGTGGACTTGTCGACTTTTAGAAGTAGAGGCCTCAATTAAATCTCACCTATAAAAACAGTCGCAAAACCGCCGTGAACCGTCGCACAGGAAACGCTTTTATCAATTCTGAATGACAAGGAAGTGCCAAATGAAACACTGGAGGAAATAATTGGAAATCGCGTGGGAGACAGTCGAGTTTGGGTCAAAGGCACCAGGTTCTTTGTGCCAGCTTTTGTGAGGTACGTTCTCATTTAGTGTAGCCCATTTTTATGCTTGTTTAATGCCCTAAAAAGTGGAACGACGCAAGATGTTTATTGATTCTGGTGCAGCTTCTGCTGCATCATTTCGAAAGATTTCCCCGGTGAGATCTGAATCAACCCGCAGAAATTATGTTTCAATCATCAAATGCAATTCCCGTGCTCGTAATGTCCTTTACCTGACTCGAACTCGATTTTGAAAAAAATCGACCTATTAAGACTCGACCTTAATACATAGTTTTTGAATCCACCCCGATTGCAAGCGGTGTGGGTTTTGTGTTTTTCCCGAATTTTCATGTTTAAAAGTTAACTTAATTAAAAATTACCATCCGCTTGGCTCTGTTCCAGATTTAGACACTTTAAAATAGACAAATTACAAGTGCATGCACATGAACAAATGTATACTGACCTAACTTTACAATGAAATCTACCAAATCCTGTCTGAATAAAAAATTTCTCATAATAAATCCGTTCTACTTCACCGGGTGATGTGATTTTTATGCCAGTCAGCGTAAGGAAGGCATTTTCGTGTTTCTACAGCTCATGTATTACCAAAATAATTGCAGTGTTTACTAGGTAAACACCGGATTAAAACACCGTATCACCTCGAATAAAACCCCAGGGGATTTACTTTTGTTGTCAGCCTCTTTAGACTGGTACGGTATTTGAGGGGAGTACGTAGTTATTTTTCCATCTGAATTCTGCGAAAAAGGTGTGATCAATTTGCTGTGTAAATGGGGTTCATTAGTTTTATATATCAAAGTTGATTACAAATTCCATAATATAAGCTATAAAATCAATACCTGTGAGCACCAACTGCAGAATAATACTTAATTTCACAGAATACGTACATAAAAAGTCTTTCCACACTCGACGGACCACAAAGTAAACAGGGGACACGCCAGGTCCGGCATGTAAATTCTGAGTCGGTGTCGGAGCCCATATCTCCGGTTCTAGGGGGAGGTAGAGATAAGAAATTATGTGGGAATATACTCTAAACCCCCCTACAACTATACACTGGAAGGGGGGGGGCGGCGACCCACCTAAATTCACTGTCCAGGTTTGGCACTGGACAGCAAAAATAAAAATAGCATTAGAATCTCCCCTAGAGGAAATATAAAGTGTAGTTTCAATCTTGGTAAATATCAATTAAATTTATATCGGCTGGGGAACTTTTATCCCCGCACTGGTAAGAAGTGTTTTGGGAATTGGCTGGATTCCAAGAAAATGCAAAAATAGTTATTTATGTGCCAGTGGTGCCTTGCAGCAACCCTGAGTGCTTCACCGAAACCGATTTTGAAGCCATGAAGCGAAGACCAAGTTTTTTCAAAAAAAAAAAATATTCAAAAATATAAAAGTCACATCCTCCAGAAACACTTTGGCCCTCTCCTCAAGTAGGCCAGTAAAACATACCCGAAAGTCACCCCAGTTTTTTCTTTGAGCCGCCGTAAAGTTGTCGTCAAAGCCGCGCGCAATGTTTGCATTTGATTGATTTGAATTAGGTCAACCTCCGCGACCATTTCCATGGGTATTTTTAGCAATGCTGCGCGACGCGTGTGCCATAGTTTATGTGCCTGTAAATCGAATTTGAGTGATTTGCAAATTTTGGTGATTTATTAATTGGTGAATATTGATCATTCGTAATTTGCATACAAATAAATAACTTGCATAGGATTTTGAATATAGATCTGTGGAATGCCTCTAATATGTACCTTGATATTCAGGATCTCAGTGAGACTTTATATTTTTTTTAAAACGACTTAAATTCGTTTTAAAATTAAATTTTTCCAATCAGATCTTTGAACAGTATTTGTGATAGCATATTTATGAAGAAGTGGTGCATACTTTCGGTTAAAACTATCTAGAGTATTACTTAGTTTAAGGGCACAGTAACCATTTGATTTTAAATTTAGTAAAAGTGAGATTAGTCTGTCATTGAAATCACAAATTTTTGAGCAAACTCTGCTGTAACGGATACATTGACTAAAAAGTACATTATTGCAAACATTTTGTTTGATATTAGAGTGAATGAATGGCATGCTACAATACGAAAATTGTAGTCATCGGTTTTATTGTAAATTTTGTACGAAGTTTTGTTATTAAGAATTGAAATATCCAAATCCAGAAAGTGACATCTAGTGCCACCCTCTAGTTCTGAAATTTCCAAAGTTAGTGACTTATGATAAATGTCTTTTGATAGCATTTTGAAATAAGGAAAATTTATACATAGTGTGTCATCTATGTAACGAAAAATTCGATTATTTAACATGTTAAGCAAAGTTTTATCTTGGCATTTTTGTACAAATGTAAATTCCACTGTAAATGTAAAGTGTTTACCACTGTAAAAAGTGTGTATTGAAAAACAAATTTTAAAACCAAAATTTAATATGGTACTTGCGTATCTTTGACACCCATACACAAGTTCCAGATCAAATTTCTATTTTAAGTCAAATTTTTAATACACACTTTTAAAGCTGGTTTTGTGATGTCCTCTAGGAGATGATTTAAGGTAAAAATTCCAGGCAACAACATTGCCCCAAAAACGAATCATAGTGGAGTTTCAATGGGGGTCATTGTAATGATGTACACCCCCTCAAAATAGTGATCAATTCCCCCAAACGGTTTTAGTTTGCTAGCCCATTATATTGAAAAAACACGGGGTGCTGGACTTCGCTCGGACAGCCATTTTTTCAAAAACAATGTTCATGTATATGGCGGCCCACACTCAGGTGGGTTGCCGACCTCCCCCAGCCCCTATAAAGTAGTGGGGGTGTCGAGTATATAACCTAAAAATTTCGAATAAATCCCCCTACTACAGCTGAAGATATGGCGTCCGGCACCGACTCGGTGACTAGGTGCTGGACCTGGCGTGTCCGCTGTTTATGTACAGAATCCTACCATAATTTAATGAATAAAATCTAGTGATAATTTGCATAATTAATTATTCCATAAAAAGTAAAAACGAAATATTATGATGAAAAACTGTATAATTTTTAGTTCATTATTCAGATGGGTTATGGTATGTTTCCAAAGTAAGTTTGATGTCCGCCGAGTATTCCTGTGAAGTCTTTCCTAGTCATCAAAGGGGGGGGGGGATTTTTCCCTCACTCGGCTAACAGGGGTGAATCATTCGATATACGGTATGTACATAAATACTACACAATGTATGCATTGTGGAAAAGGGCCCACACACGCTAGTTGAAATCGACATCAAATGTCAACCGGTGCCGATCCCGATTCAAAGCTTGCGGACGAGGCGACGAATGACGTTCAAATGCAAGCTTTGAATTGGGAATGGAACCAGTTGACATTTGGTGTCGATGTCAACTAGCGTGTGGGGGGCCAAACCCGCAGTATCCACGTTCCAATAGCCCTTAAATGCGTGTTTTGACCAATGTCACCCCATAGGTCCAAAGGCCCTTATATTCTGCTAATGCGTACTCAGGCTGTGAACAAGCTTGTATGTGCGCATTTTATATTTGACTGCTTTCTCTCGGAGAGGCACCATGTTTATGTGACTGTTTCAAAATAAGGGTGTAAATTCGGAATACCCCGGTGCCAGTTCCGCAAATTGTGAAGTGTGAAGTAAAATGGCAGAAGTGAAGTGAAATGGCTAGCAAATAGACAAAAGCGAAAAAAAGTAATTTCTCTTCGCTTTTGCCATTTTACTCCTCATTTCACTTCGCTTGTGCCATTTTACTTCTCACTCCTCCACTTGCGGAATTGGCCCCTGGTCGCCTTTTTCCACCGGATATTGTATTCCACCGGTTACCCCCCCCCCAAACCGCCCAGCTATCTATCTATCCTGGAGGCCGCTCAGCTATCTATCTATCCCGGAGACAAAATTTTGGGCTACTACCCCCTAAACCCCCCCCCCCCAATCGCCCAGCTATCTACTTATCTGGAGCGATTTTTGCGAAACTATACCCCAATTTTCTCTCAAAATTGCTATTTTTCATACCTTTTTATAGATTTTCACTTCCAAAATCATGGTTCTGGTTCCTATTTGCCTATTTTCAGCTATATTTAGTACTATATGCTCTTGTATACCCATTTTAAGCCATTTTACACTTACTTTTAGCGATTTTTCTCGCTTTTCTTCCTTCTATGCCCCGAAAAAGCCTATATATCGAACCACCACAACATAAAGAACATAAAGACATTTTTCCCGGAGTGTAAGCAAGTTGGTGAAAAAATAGAAGGGCGCCCTTATATTAGAAGAAATACGGTATATGTGTCTGTTCAATGTTGACCCCCTCGTGTACTCGCATATCGGGCGCTGTACTAATTTGGCCCCTTGGTAAAAGCCGGCAAATATAAATGGGTTTTTGATTTTGAAAAATTTAATCAATTTTCATTCAACCCCAAATGAAAGTTGGGGCGAGCCACCCAGCTCAGTTTGAAGCGCCAACATTTCTCTACAGGAACCCCCGGGATGACCCCTGTAGCTGCTCAGGTGCAGCTGCAGGGGCGCCTCCCGTAAAAAATTCTAAAATTCCAGCTGGCAAATATGAATGGGTTTTTGGAATCAATTTTTGTTGCGCTCTTTACACGTGAAGTGTAAAGAGCGCAAGTGTTTCGTATTTGGATATTCTGGTGCAGAAATTCACGTGCTTTCTTTATAGGGCAATTTCAAAGCATGAATCCAAATATTTTGCATCCCAAAATGATGTTGAAAGTTGTGCTTTGACTGGTGAGTTTGGGGTCATTTTTGACATTATTTTCTGACCATCCAGCAGAATCTAACCCCCAAATTGCAGACATGGATCGCTTCAAATGCCCAGCACAGATTGCCAACATTATCTGCTGCCATGAGGCAGATTAAATAACTTTTCGTGAAATTGCCCATGCTCTGGGCATGTTGAAGTGAGTTGCCAGCTCCTGTACAGCGCTACAAGGCAACTGAAATTTGAGCAACATATTAACCACAATGTGGTGCATCTTTTTACGGCGTTTTATACTTATTGTCAGTACTTTTCTATTGCATACGGCGCGTGGCTTGGGTCTACGGGTGTGCAACAGACGTCATTATGCGGCTTAAGCGGATTATCGTGACATTTGTAGATAAATAATAAAAAAGGTGAAGAAATGATCGAGTGCATGATTACATGCCCCAGAATTCACCTTGATAAAACTACACAAAGTTTTTACCTGCATATGAGTGACAGCCAGTTGCAAATAAATTTCCGAAAGTCTGCAATTCCCCCGCCCACAGCTGAGAAGTTCATTTGTAACATCACGATAAATCACTGTATTGTATTATATTTTACTTTACATATGCGCCATTTGTTCTGATGGCGTCTGTTGCACACTTATCGACCCAAGCCACGCGCCGTATGCAATAGAAAAGTACTGACAATAAGTATAGTGAACCCTTTTTACACCCCTCCCCCATGCCTGCACCCATCTCAAAAAAAGTTGGAGTTGATTTTATAAACAAAAAGGCTTAAAATGAGATTTTAGGAGTAAAAATAAAGGCGGTCACTTGAAAGTATCCGAAACTTCAGCTGATGATGCTTAAATATAGCCCATTCAAATGCATTGAATTCCAGGAGCCTGTGCCTGTGTGCCACTTGCTGTAAAACTTTGCCAGTTGCCTTGTAGTGGCGGTACAGGCGCTGGCAACTCACTTCAACATGCCCAGAGCATGGGCAATTTCACGAAAAGTTATTTAATCTGCCTCATGGAGGCAGATAATGTTGGCAATCTGTGCTGGGCATGTGAAGCGACCCATGTCTGCAATTTGGGGGGTTAGATTCCGCTGGATGGTTAGATAATAACGTTAAAAATTACCCCAAACTCACCAGTCAAAGCATGACTTTCAACATCATTTTGGGATGCAAAATATTTGGATTCATGCTTTGAAATTGCCCTATAAAGAAAGGGCGTGAATTTCTGCACCAGAATATCCAAATACGAAACACTTGTGCTCTTTACACTTCGCGTTTAAAGAGATAAAAAAAAATCGATTTCAAAAACCCATTCATATTTGCCAGCCGGAATTTTAGAGTTTTTTACGAGAGGCGCCCCTGCAGCTGTATCTGAGCAGCTACAGGGGTCATCCCGGGGGTTCCTGTAGAGAAATGTTGGGGCTACAAACTGAGCTGGGTGGCTCGCCCCAACTTGTATTTGTGGTCGGATGAAAATTGATCAAATTTTTCAAAATCAAAAACCCATTTATATTTGCCGGCTCTTTATCGTAGCATGACAAAAAAAACTTTACTTCCGCTAGCAAAAACTTTTTTAGTGCGTCGGAAATACAATAATTTGAATGAAGTTGAACGGATCCAAAATCAAACAGTCACTATACCGTATTTCTTCTAATATACAACTTCTATTTTTTTCATCAACATTTTTACCTGCCGTTCTATTGGAGGTGCCGTTCTGTTTGGAGGTATGCCGGTATATTAGGTAGAAGAAATACGGTATACCTAAATAGATCCCATCACATAACATAACACAGGGGTATCTTGAATTTTGACCCTCCGAGTGGTTGGATAGATAGCAAATCGCTCCTCCGGAGGGATAGATAGCTGAAAAATTTTCTGGGGGGGGGTTGTGGTGGTTCGATATATAGGCTTTTTCGGGGCATAGAAGGAAGAAAAGGGAGAAAAATCGCTAAAAGTAGGTGTAAAATAGCTCAAAATGGGTATACAAGAGCATATAGTACTTAAAATAGCTGAAAATAGGCAGTTAGACGCATGAACCAGTGATTTTGGAGGTGAAAATCTATATATAGGTATGAAAAATAGCGATTTTGAGCGAAAATTGGGGTATAGTTTCTGAAAAATCGTTCCAGATAGGTAGATAGCTGAGCGATTTGGGGGGGGGGGGTTTAGGGGGTAGTAGCCCAAAATTTTGCCTCCGGGATAGATAGATAGCTGAGCGGCCTCCGGGATAGATAGATAGCTGGGCGGTTTGGGGGGGGGGTAACCCCCCCCCCACCCCCCCCCCCCCCATTCGAGACCCCTGACATAACACTGATTCTCTACCCACTCGCAGGGCGTCCGTGTGCGAGGTGCTGTTCATGCCCGGCGACCAGTGCGACAAGTCGCTCGTGCAGCTCGTGTTGGAAGCCATTCTGCGTGTGTGTTTTTGTTGTTGGTATTGGTTATGTATTTTTGTTGCGTTTAGGGTGTAGGGTAACTGAATTGTGATCATTGGGGTTGCGATGCGACTGTATTTTTGTAAACGTCATCCTGAAAATACTGTGTATCTCTGGTTGATTGCATGTTTTGAATTGTGATCCAATTTCAAACTGGATTTTGAATTGATGTTCACCTTGGGCCAGACCTTTAAAATGTCAAATGTCGTGCAAAGTGTCAAAAGATTGAAAATGTCAAATGTCATGCAGTGTTAAAGGTCATGTAAAATTCCCTGGAAAATAGACATTTCCCTATGAAATGTCATACACAGGGACGTATCCAGGATTTTTGAGCGGGGGGGGGGCTGTTTGTTTACGGAGACCGGCGAGGGGGGGGGGCTCAGCCCCCCCCCCCCTAAAATTTTAGCTAGATAGTGGCGGAATGGCGCTTTGGCGCTGGCGCCATTAGTAGGCGCCACGCCATGGCGCTATTGGCGTTGGCGTCAGCGCCATGGAACGCTGTATATGTATGTAAATATACATACAAAACAGCAAAAAGCACAACATTGAGTGTATTTACAACGATTCGCGGCCACATGGAGCAAATCTGATGATGATACCTTAATGTCTGGTGAAGAATGCGCGCTTGCGCGCAAAAATTTTTACGCTGACGTTGAAAAAGTCGAATTTTCCGGTCACTTTCTGGTCTCGCCCCGGGAGGGGGGGGGGCTGCAGCCCCCCCCGCCCCCCCCTGGATACGGCCCTGGTCATACAGTTGTCAAAAGTTGTGTAAAATAGCAAATAAATGGAAAAAAGTTTTTGGTAGTGTATTTTTCGACTTCCGAACATAATTAAAATTGTAAAAATCGAAATGTCAACTCAGAAAGTCAACTGAAAGGAAACACAACCCCCCGCCCCATCCTGTGCGACTAACCTACCACACATATCCGCTTGAATTGTACCGAAGCTTGGTCGTAGCTACGGTGTGGTTAAGGTCTACTGGGCCAGGGGTCAATGCTAGGCTTTGGAGGCAGGTAGCATGACCCTAGGCAGGCAGTCAGGGTCGAGTCATGGGTGTCAACTCATGTAAAATGCAACTGGAATGGGATTTTGAGTTTAGAGGTTGATACCACAAATCTCTCATCGAGTTGTGAAACAGGCTGCACTAGTCGACCAGAAAAAGTATAAAAAAACCCAGACAAAAAAGTGTACTGGATAATTGTCATCAAAATCTTGTTTGGCCTTCCTGTCTTGCGCTTCCTTGTAAAGCAAGTCAATGAACTGGCGGTTGACTCGGGTGTCGATTCTCGGTTTCTTATTTTTGTTAGGTGCCTGTTTGACACCAATGGCCCTACACACACTAGTTTTCACCGTGACCGATGTGAAAACTGAAATGGCCACATGGCGACATTCAGCCTACTCTTAACGTATGCTATATGTGTTCTAGTTTTCAAATTTTCATACTTTAACTTTCATTCATTTAAATTCAAATTTAATTTAAATTAAATCATTCAACCGTGTTCATTAATTTGCATTTGAAAAAATTTCAGTTTTCACACGAAGTCACGGTGAAAACTAGTGTGTGTAGGCACATTCTTGCGTTTAATGGTGCGAGGATCCTTGCCTTGGTGCGTCAACTGGGTCGCGAACTCAGGACTTCGTGAACTGGGTTAGGTGATTAGGTTAGGTTATTAGGTGAACGTACATTTTCTCGGGCATTTTACATGACTTTTGACATTTTGCATGACATATGACATTTTACAGGGTCTGGGAATGGCACCTTGATGTGACTAACCATATTTTACATGCAGACACCGATGGACATGCGCCGTAGTTTACTCCAGCGACTAATTTTGAGCGGCGGCTGTGCACTCATTCCAGGTTTTGTTCGTTTGTGTGTTATTGGCAAAAGTGGTGGCGTGGGGTTCAAACGGGACCAGTTTTTCGGGCCGGGACCGGGACCAGAAATTTTTCTTATCAAGCCGGGACTGGCATTTCTATAGGTTTAGGACCGGGACTGGGGTTGCGGGACCGGTACCGCCTCAGTCCCGGAATTTCGTCGAACCATCTACCGGGACCGGGACTGAGGTATCAGGACCAGAGTAATAGGCATTTGAAAAGATTATAGAGCCTCCGAAAAGTCAATATTACAAACAAAAAACGTTTGTTTTTTTCATGCCCAGGTCATTGAAAAACAACGTTTTTTCACCGCTTATCGGGACCACTTTAAAATCCGGGACCGGGACCGGAACCCTAGTTCAAACGGGGCTGCGGTCCCGGTCTCGACAGATATTAAAACGACAGTCCCTGTTTTTTTCACTATAAATGAAAATTCCAGGTCTGGTCTCGAAATCTCAGTCCCGTTTGAACCTTGTTCTGTGCCATTTTGGTTGTTAAGACTTTTCCGAGGATTTTCCGATGGAAGAATTCAGATATTTTTAAAACTTCAGCTGAAATGTTTGACTCAGTGAACTGGAAGATAAGTTGAAATACAGGGGTGGGCATCTTCAGTTACCGCTGGGAAAATGCGATAGATTGAGCTACGGTTGAGCTATCAGAATGAAATTTTAACACAATGGAGTAGACTCCATAGGACACCTATTCTGAAGTTTGCAACCCAAACGGCCACATTTTGGGTGAGTTGTGGAACACACGGTTTTTAGTGTAATTTTGTGACTTGGCGTCACCCATAGGATAAATCGAGGGTGGCATTTGAGGGGGGGGGCATCGGTCGTTGGTGTCGTCCCATTCTGTCGTACATCGGCCGATTTTGATGCCCTTTGAGTATGTTGTGGTCGCGCCTACTACCAAATTCTTTTTTTACTCGAATAGTCCCCCAGTCCCGAGATAAGGGGGGTGAAGTCACAAAATTACACTAAAAACTGTGTGTTCCACAACTCCTCCAAACTGTGGCCGTTTGGGTTGCAAACTTCAGCATAGGTGTCCTATGGAGTCTACTCTATTGTGTTAAAATTTCATTGTGATAGCTCAACTGTAGCTCAAGCTATCGCGTTTTCCAGCGGTAACTGAAGATGCCCACCCCTGTATGTATTTAAGGCAAATAAAATGGTTTCAATAATTGATCTTCTTTTCAAAATTTAGAGAGACAAAATTTACATCCATTCCCTTTGCTTACTTTCCACATTTTTCCGCAGGGTTTCACGCGCGCTTTGCTAGTGAACTGTGTTCTAATCTGCGAACTGGCGAGTACTCAAATCGATTACCAGTACTCCGGGATCCCGACGCTTTAGAATTGGACGCGGTGCAGTTTTTTCTGGCACCTGGAAAAGAGAGAATTGAACAATGGCTACCTTGGATGGGGGGTTAGATAATTTTGGTGTTTCTATTTTGAGAGTCCAAAAAAAATTTTATCGAATGGTGTCATTGCAAAATGAATGAAATTTACCAAAAAAATGCTAAGCACTTTGAATTTTCAATTTAAGCAAAATTCGGACATTAACTTTCACCCACTGAAATTCCCATTCCTACCATTCCGAGTGTCTACGAACGACTGAGGCTCTCTGTGCATGTTTACCCGCTGTGCATGTAGACCCTAATTTTCACACAAAATCGCTCATTTTCATACCATTTTATACATTTTCACCTTCAAAATCACTAGTTCATGTGTTTTATTGTCTATTTTCAGCTATTTCTTGTAGTATATGTGCTTATATACCCATTTTTAGTAATTTTTCACCTACTTTTAGCGATTTTTCTACCTTTTTTCCTCATTATGAAAAAGCCTATACAATGAACCCTCACGAACCCCCAAACCCCAAAAAAATTTTGTTTGGCTATCTATCCCTCCAGAGGAGCGATTAGCCATCTATCCAACCCCCTGGAGGGTCAAAGTCTTGAATACTCCTGACATGCACAACGGGTAAACATGCACAGAGGCACAGGCCCTCTACGAACCCCCCCCCCCCCCCCTAAAAAAAAACGCAGGCAGCATAATCGGCGCCACTGAATGTTTGGCGCTGCGTTCGCTGGCGCACGAAACGTGGCTGCAGCGAGCTGGCAAATTGCCAGATTGGACAGATCAGGTGGACATGCAATATGGTTGACTCGAGTTTTGAGGTTTAGTGTTTTTTGGACTGCGTGAAATGGGTCTGATCATTTTTTGCTGTTTTTTTTTCATTTGGGGTGAAAGTAATCGTTCACTGGGCGAGATAATATTTACTTCTTGCTTCTTGTAAAGCAAGTTTCGCAATACCTTAGCTGCGCTAAAAGAAATGTTCGAACCTGATCAATACCTTGTATGTCTCGTTGTTTGAGCGCATACACCACAGTCATAATTGCACGCCCAATAATAGTAAATAATGGTATTGGGTTGAAATTGTTTATCTGCGCGGTTATGTTTTTCCAAGATGTCTTCTGCACGGGCGTGTGTGCACATGAGCTTGCGTATTTACGCATTTCATCTGGCCTTGACGAAAAAATTTAAATGTACGATATTTTTTATGAAACTGTGTTTTTGTTTCAATGTGTGTTTAATGTTAGCAACATTTTAAAATTAATGCTGAAATTAAACATTTTGCATTTTTTCGCATTCCATATTTTGTTTTTAATTTCTGGAATCTGTGACATTTCTGTGGGTTACACTGGGTTACAATTTGATTGTAAGTGAGCATGTTTTTCGGGAGGAAACGTAAACGTATTTACGCAGTACTCGAGTATACGTATTGATCGAGTAAACATAAATACGTTTTAACAACTATGCGGCACGGGCCAATCAGCATTCAGAAAATCCTCGCATAGCCAATGGGGTCTTATCTTAACGGGAGAATTTAACAGGTGCCAGTTCCGCAAATTGAGAAGTGAGAGCTAAACGTGTAAAAGTGAAGTGAAATGGCAAGTAAATTGGCAAAAGCAAAGAACAAATAAAAAGTATTTTATCTCCGCCATTTTACTTCTCAATTCACTTCGCTTTTGCCATTTCACTTTTCCACTTGCGGAACTGGCCCCAGATCTCCCCTTTTTCACATTCAAAAGCATTTACTCTAACAGTTTACAGAATAACTCAAGAAAACAAATATAAAATCACCATCCAGCTAGTGGAAGTGATTGTCAAATATACATTTTTATATGACCTGCATTGCAGGTTCACGTCCCCTAGCTTGAACACTTTAATCAGAGACTTAGAGACTGAAACATTTCAATTAAGCTGAAACATTTTAATTATGGGTTTGGATGTGTTTTCTACGGTTGATCATGGGTACCAAAAAGTCTGAAAATTTGAACACTTTAAGTAAAGGTGTAAAAAGTTCACTCATGATAATGGTATCACACCCGATCTGAATAAAAATTTTTTAAATCTAAAAAATTAGTTTTTTCACTGCAATGGCCGTTGAAAACTGTTTGTCAAACTTTTCGAAGTTGTCATGTATAAAAAAATGTGATACCACTGAAAATTTTATTTTTATTTGATCGGACAATTTACTCAACAGCTAGCATATTTTACGGACATTTTACATGATTACTTAGACCTGATCGGCCCTGCAAACACTAGTTTTTTTTCTACAAAAATTTCGTTAACTCAGAGTAGCTTTGAACGCATTTGAGTTTACCATAAAAAGGTATCTGTCAACTACTGGACTCGTTCATAGCTGATTTATGAGTAATCAAAATATCGGTTGAAAACTAGTGTCTAGAATGATTAGGTGTTTATACCTAATTTGAACCTCTGGTGCGGCGTTGTTTTCTCATTGTTGTTCACCATGAAAAGCATTAAAAACTAGTCCACTTTTGCTCTAATTCTATCCCCAGCATTTTCTCTTCTTTGTTGACGTTTTCGCCCTTTGTGCCCATGTGCTTTTTTGCTGTCTGTATATTTATATTTTGGAAATCACATGGTGCGCTGGTTTACGAAATAATCAATGAAAACAGTAACTTATCGTGATCATTGGGACTTGCAGATCGAAAATTGTTCATCACTGTTTATACGGTTAGGCGGTGTTTACAGTAAATTCAGTGACTATGCGACCATTTTTTAAAGTGTCATATCTCGATGGAAAAGTTCCGTATTTTCGTGAAAAGGCAGTGAGCTATAGATACTATAGGAGTATACATGCATGCAATGTTTCAGGTGATTTCTTTTTGTCGTTCGTAAGTTATAGGCTTTTTTTAAAATGTATCGTCGCAAGTTAGTATCCATAGTTCACTGCCTCTTCACATAAATATGGAACTTTTCCATTGAGATATAACACTTTTTAAAATTGTCGCATCGTCACTAAATTTACTGTATTTGCTCGAATGATCCCCCTGTTGAATTATTATGTCGTCAGACTTTTTGAGGGGGGGGGTGATTGAAGGGAAGGATAAATTATTTCGTCAAAATTTTCAAGCCTGTTTCTATCAACTCAGATCACAAAACAGACTTTATTAACACAATAACATGCTATTTTTGTTCAGATAAGACATAACAAATTGATCATATGCCTTTTTTATTTTTTCAAGTTCATTTGTTCATTGCCCCTGCTGTGTCAACGAGTATGCCACTTCATTCAATTAGTGAATCAGTAAGTTTGGATGATGGGGCACAATTGCTTAGGCTGCGTTTACACTGGCACGTGTGACGACAAAAATTTTTTGTTTTATTGTGTATGATTACATCCCATATGAAAATATGTTTGTCCCGGCAAAAAGAGTGATCGAGATCTAGGTGTCTGACTAGTGATGGAAAAAGCGCCATGGCTTTTTGCTTTGGCGCCAGGCGCCAGCGCCATGGCGCTTTTCCATCACTATGTCTGACACAACAATTATTCAATTTTCGTGACATAAAGTTGAAACCTCACACGTTCCAGTGTAAACGCAGCTTTAGCTATCTTTTGTATCATTTATCAATTCACAATGCACCTTCACAAGATGTGTATCATTTTTGCGCTGTGCTTTTTTCCTGAATGTCAAGGCTGCAAGTCGCCCAGCGCTCTGGCCACGTCCCAATTTTTGTTGGACAGCGTGGTCAGTGCGCGTTCCTTGTGAAAATGGTTGGAATTTTTGTTGAGATTTTTTTGAGCCACACTGTAAAATATTTCGCACAACCAGGGTTGGTTTTAGTAAAAATTCTTTTTACTAAAATTGTAGTAAAATTGTATAAAAATTGTATTTAATTTTAATTTTATTCTTCAATTTTCCATTTTACTTTTATTTTATTCTTCAATTTTATTTTAATTTTAGATTGTGACCAGAATTGGTTTTTGTAAAAAAAATTGTATTTTATTCTTCAATTTTCCATTTTTTTATATTTTAGATTGTGACCAGAATTGGTTTTTGTAAAAAAAAATTTACTAAAATTGTATAAAAATTGTATTTCATTCTTCAATTTTCCATTTTATTTTTATTTTAGATTGTGACCAGAATTGGTTTTTGTAAAAAAGTTTAACTAAAGTTGTATAAAAACTGTATTTTATTCTTCAATATTCTATTTTATTTTTATTGGTTTCTTCTATTTTTTTTCTGAGATTTTGCCAGCCCTGCGCACAACCCACTTTGCTGCAGCCGGCGGCATCGGACACTTGTTTGATTTTCTCATCAAACTCTGGGTTTGTCTACCCCTCCGCTCCAGCGTAGTATTGTGCCCAATAGCGGGCGGTCACCTAGAAAAGTTCATTTTTAGCTAAATGGTTTCTACTGTCTAATAACGGCTAGTGATGTGAAAGTACCGGTGCACCTGTGCTGGGCACCAGCAGGGAGTAAATATCTGGGTACCGGTATTTTTTTCTGGAGGAAACGTAAACGTATTTACGCGAGTATACGTATTTATCGAGTAAACGTAAATACGTTTTAACAACTATGCTCTAATGTGCCGGGTGCCCTCTAAGTGTGGCAGAGGTGCCGGTTCGGTGCGGTGCGGTGCCATGTTTCCCGGTGCCTTTACCATCACTAATAACAGAACTTTCACTCTAACCTTGAAGATATCTGGAGTGGTGAGCATTTTCCTTGCGACGACCGCGTCTCGTGGATCTGACTGCGTGGGTAAAATTTGGCTTCACACGTATTGTTTTTGTGAGGACATATTATTATTTATTTTTTATTAGATTTAAAAATGGCCCTAGAACAACAAGGTTATTGCACAAATTGGTTTTTGTCGTGTGCACGTGTTAATAAATATCTGCGAAAACGTACCGCCGCAGTTTCATATCGAAAATACACATATCCAAAAAACAGTTTCATTTTCAAGAATGCACGCGTGCTTCGGCGCGGCCGCGAAGAGCTGGCCGGAATTCCCATACAAAAAAAGTTTCATTTCCAAAAATGCATATGTGAATTTCCAAATCTATTTTGCACTATAAATCAAATATGCGTGCATATATTGATCTGAAAATTTAGGTAGAGGTACTTTTAGACACGGGCTTTGCAGTGGTGTGATTCGTTTTTGCCTACGACACACCGTTAAGAAGTTATTTAACATTTAATTTCAAATGTTCAGATTTGTTCCCAATTTTCGGTGACTTACAAAATCTCACATAACTCCCTAAATATTTCCCGGCCAACAAAATTTGTAGTTACAAAAATTATAGAGAAATGTCGGATCTATCTGAAAAGTGCAAGGCATCTTTGTCGCCCAAACGTAGCGCCGTCGGGCCATCGCCAAACTTTAAAATGCGATTTTGAAAAATCTAAAATTGTGGATATATGCGTTTTTGGAATGACACTCCCCATGTGACGTCATTCCTAGTTATCAAAGTGGGGGGGGAGTTCCCTCACTCGGCTAACAGGGGTGAATCATTCGAAATAAGACATGTACAGGGTGTGGCAATTTAGACGCCCGCTCTAGATTAGTGATGTTAAAGGCACCGGGAAAAATGGCACCGCACCGCACCGGCACCTTTGCCAACACATGAAAAGGGCACCTGGCACTCTGGGGCACCGGCCAGAAAATGGCACCGCACCGCACCGGCACCGGTGCCTTTTGGAAAAAATGGCACCGGCACCGAAGGGCACCGGCGGGTTGCCGGTGCTAGCACCGAAAGGCACCGCACCGGGCTGGAATTTCTGAAGTAAATATCGGGCAGTTTCTCAGTGGTCTCACCTTTGGAAGTGCATATTTCCACGAATTTTCAACCGATTTTGATGGTTGAGCAGTTAAAATGATTAGAATGATGTGGCAATCACTTTTATGAAGCAATTACAATGATTACAAATGAATGATAAAATATTTAATTCACTACAATTTCCATAGCCACTATTGTCTACTGATCGGAGTCGTTGCTGTACAGAGAATGGAACTATCTCTGTCATAAACTGACAACAAATTTGAACAAAAAAGTAAGATAAATATGAAATATAAAAATGATTTAAAATCCAACAAAATTTTAGATTTGCTCATCAGATCACGTATCGGGTATAATGGATTTCACAGTAGGTATATTTATTTGATGGGAGGTTTACAAAATAGGCAAAAACGGTGGGTAAATATATCGCTGTTTTTTGAAATATGAATAAGCACATACTACGGACAAAATTGCACAGCACATAAAGCCTTGGCCGGTGCATTTCCTGGTGCCTTTTACTTTGGCCCTGGTGCTAGCACCTTTGGCACCAGCAACAAAATGGCACCGCACCGCACCGGCACCGGTGCTATTCTGAAAAAAATGGCACCGGCACCGGCATGGCACCCATAAAGATTGCAATGCCACCGCACCAGCACCGGTGCTGGTGCCCTTCGGTGCCCAGCACCGGGGCACCGGTGCCCCGGTGCCTTTACATCACTACTCTAGATTTCGAATAACTTGTCACTGGGTAGTCGGATTAACGTCAAATTTTAGGTCAACATTAACAACTAAATAGGACAGGATCTCTGAAAATATGGCTGCGAAAGCTCGACTGGTTCTCAAGTTATTCACGCAAACACCAATAATTGCCACTTTACTACCACCTCACAATGATTGGCAGGGCGTTGCTCGACTCGGTTGCAGTTCGCTATTGACAAGAGTTACATTGAGTGATCATTTGTTGCATTTTGTGAGTCGGTGCACATCACTCCTTCATAATAAAAATTTTGCACTGGTAAATGTGCATTTTTATCGCTCTATGCCTATATTCAAGAGGTGTTGGTAGCGACAATTTTGCGTTTGCATGAATAACTTGTTAACGAGTGTAGCTATCGCAACCATATTTTCAGGTATCCTTTCCTATTTAGTTGTTAATGTTGACCTAAAATTTGACGTTTATCTGAGAACCCAGTGACAAGTTATTCAAAATCTAAATTGCCGCACCCTGTACATAAATAAATACTACACAATTTACATTGTGCAAAACCCGCAGTGTCCACGTTCCAATAGTCCTTGAATGCGTGCCTCGACCAATTCTACTCCATAGGTTAAAAGGCTCTTTTATACTGCTAATGCGTACTCAGGTTGGAACGAGCCTGTTGTACGCATTTTATATTTGCCTGCTTCCTCTCAAGGGGAGGCACCCTGGAGGGCTGTTCCAAAATCAGGATCTAAATACAGGAATCCCCTTGACGCCTTTATTCACCGGATATAATTACCTATGTACATGTGGTAAACCCGCAGTGTCCATGTTTCAAAATTTATTCGGGCCGTGCTTGAACTAAATGAAATTTAGGAGACGCCCTTCTATTACGCCTTTCTTGCGTACTTGTACCTTGTACGCATTTTGTGTTTGGATGTTTTCCCTTGGGAAGGCAACTTAAAGGGCTATTTATGTCATCTGTCTCGTTTAAAATAAATTTAAGGGTCGTTCACACGGTTTCCTGTGCCGACAAAAAAATTGAGTTAGAAAGTTCCATAATTCCGGAATAAAGTTCCATATCTGAGGGAAAAGCCAGTGAAGTATACTCACTCTTTAAGTTTACACACATGCCAGATTGAACCTATCGTTCAAGTCTTATGAACATTTGAAGATGAATTTCAGTTGTCGGTTCGGTTTCAAAACGAAAACCGAACCGACAACTAAAATTCATATTCAAATGCCTATAATTCGTGAACGACAGGCTCAAATTATCTGCACATGAGCATGTGTGTACACTCAAGTAGTGAGCACACTTCACCGCCTTTTCTTGCAGATATGGTACTTAATTCCAGAATTATAGAACTTTCTAACTAAATTTTTTTGTCGGCACAGAAACCGTGTGAACGACCCTTTACCGTTTTTCTTCTAATAGAAGGACGGGTCTCCAATAGAAGGGCGTGTAAATAAGTTGATGAAAAAATAGAAGGGTGCCCTTTAGAAGAAATACGGTATATTTATGTGTCTGTTCAATGTTGACCCCCTCGTGTACTCGCATATCGGGTTGCTTTACGAATTTGGGCCTCCTCCCATGATACCGTAGCATGACAAAAAACTGACTTCCGCAAACCACAACAGGGGCGGAACTTTTTTAGTGTGTCGGAAATGGAATGGTTTGAAAGAAGTTGGACGCATACGAAACCAAACAGTCACTGTACCGTATTTCTCCCAATAGAAGAGCGCAGTTCTATTTTTCGTTAACTTTTTACCTGGCCTAATTCTATTGGAGGCTGCCGTTCTATTTTTTACACTAGCTTTTTCACACATTTTTTATTTGGAATATACTTTTGTTTTCAATGATACTTGATCAATATTTTCATATGAGAGCATCAATTTCTGGTCTATAATAAATTTATCGGCATCAATGTACTTAGTTTATTTGAATGCCTTGAACGTTCTCGTCATTTATTTTTGTGGTTGAGCACTCTTCGAACTTGGTATATACCCGCCGTTCTATTGGACACTGCCGTTCTTTGGAGGCTGCCGTTCTATTTATTTCGTCGAGGGAAATAAGTGTTAAAACCTGCCGTTCTATTGGAGGTGGCGTTCTATTGGAGGTATGCCGGTCTATTAGAAGAAATACGGTAGCTACCTAAATAGATCTCATCACATAACACAACACTGATTCTCTACCCACTCGCAGGGCGTCCGTGTGCGAGGTGCTGTTCATGCCCGGCGACCAGTGCGACAAGTCGCTCGTGCAGCTCGTGTTGCAAGCCGTTCTGCGCGTGTGTTGTTGTTGAATGTTGACTTTGGTTCTTTATTTTGTATGGTGTTGTGTGGGGTTAAGGCGTCACTAGATTGAGGTTTCGATGCGACTTATTTTTGAAAACGTCATATCCTTAAAGCTCCTGAACGTCATAACTATGTATCTCTGGTTTGACATTGCATATTTCGAATTGTGATCCGATTTCAAATTGGATTTTAGATTGATGTTCACCTTGGGCCAGACCTTTAAAATGTCAAATGTCATTCAGTGTCAAAAGTACCTAATGGAAAATGTCAAATGTCATGCAGTGTTGAAAGTCATGTAAAATTCCCTGAAAAATAGACATTTCCCTGTACTATGTCATACAAGTTGTCAAAACTCTTGTAAAATGGCAAACGTACATTTTGCAGGGCATTTTACATGACTTTTGACACTTTGCATGACATTCGACATTTTACAGGGTCGTGGAATTGCACCTTGCACCTGATGTAATTGCTGGGTAATGGCCGGACAAGCGCAATTACGTAAATATTGCAAATGCAGTTCGCGGTTGGCAGGGATCAATTAAAAGATTATGGCACTGGCAACATGTAATTGCCAGAGGCGCGAACTGCCACTTAATTAAGCACGCTCGGGGGGGGGGGGGGGCAGTTGCACTTGAGTGGCACTACGCAATTGACAGCATAATATGCATGTCTTTTGCATGTGCCACACACGTGAATAAGAGGGATCGATCATCGATAATCGATCAAGTAAAAAACGTCAATACCACCCTTATCACTCACATGAAATCGTGAACACACAGATCTTTACATCTGGGGCACTGTAAATTGACTTTCAGGTGGGTTGAATCTGGGTAGTTGGGGGTGGGAATCGATTATAAAGGGGTTAGTATCGACCATGAAATTGAGAAATTTTACGTAGCTCATTTTCTCATTGTTTTCATTGTCCATTAAGTGTAGACCATTGTCAGCCAGCCGATGCCGCCGCTTGTTGTTTGCTGCATGGGGGGGGGGGTGATTGAAAACACTTGAAACAATTGAAACATTCTTGTTGCGACCGTAAGCGGTAAGCGCGGCTGCTCGCCCCCCCCCCCCGGGCCGCGCTTGGTAACATCACATGTGCGGACTGCGGGGGGGGGGGGGAATACCTAGCCCATTCCGCATTTTTGCCCATCCCGCAAATGTGCCCATTCCGCAAATGGCCCATCCCGCAAGTTGCATCACCTGTTTGCGGAATGGGCACATTTGCGGGATGGGTCACATAATTTGCGGGATGGGCAAAAATGCGGAATGGGCTTTTTTGCGGAATGGGCCCTTGCCGATGTGACAAACCATATTTTACATGCAGACACCGATGGACATGCGACGTAGTTTACTCCAGCGACTCCTTTTGAGTGGCGGCTGTGCACTCATTCCAGGTTTTGTTCGTTTGTTTTTATATGCTATCTGTAAAAGTGGAGGTGTGGGGTTCAAACGGGCCGCGGTCCGTGTTTTTGTCCCTGTAAATGAAAATTCCAGCTCTGGTGCCAGTTCCGCAAAGTGAGAAGTGATATGGCAAAGGCGGTATAAAAGCGCAAAGGCGAAGTGAAATGGCGAACGCGAAGAGAAATTACCTACATATTATTTTAATATTTTTCTTCGCTTTTGCCAATTCATTTGCCGTTTCACTTCGCATTTGCGCTTTTACTTCGCCTTTGCCATTCCACTTCTCATTTTGCGGAACTGGCCCCAGGTCTCGAAATCTCAGTCCCGTTTGAACCTTGTTCTGTGCATTTCAGGACCCGCAGCATTTCACGCGCGCTTTGCTAGTGAACTGTGTTCTAATCTGCGAACTGGCGAGTACTCAAATCGATTACCAGTACTCCGGGATCCCGACGCTTTAGAATTGGACGCGGTGCAGTTTTTTCTGGCACCTGGAAAAGAGAGAATTGAACAATGGCTACTATCTTGGATGGGAGGTTAGGTAATTTTGGTGTTTCTTATTTGAGAGTCCAAAATTTATTTATCCGAAGGTGTTAGGTAGTTATTCCAAAAAGAATTAAATTTACCAACAAAAAAATTACTAGCGTATATCCTCGAATACTTCCCCCGGGGAGTTATTTTTTCGTCAGAACTTATTGAAGGGTAATTTATTCGAGGGTGGGAGTTTTTCGAGGGGGGGGTGTTATTTTTCATCAGAATATTAAGCCAAATGCATGACCAATATGTTGTATGAAAAGGGTCGAAATTCCATAATTCATGCAATGAAATCAATGCTAATGAACATTAGCTGCAAAAAATACATGGCTTTTGACGAAAACATACATAAAAACGTCTTTCATACATGGACGTCTTTGTCACCCATTAAAGGAGGGGGGAGTTATTCGTGGGGGAGTTATTTTTTCCTCAGTCAGATAACGGGGGAGTTATTCGAGGGGGGACTTGATCGAGGATAAACGGTGAGCACTTTAAATTTTCAATATGGCAAAATTTGGATATTAACTTTCACCTTCACCCTTTGAGTGTCTACGAAACGATCCCCTCCCAAAAAATTCAGGCAGCATAATCGGCGCCACTGAATGTTTGGCGCAGCGTTCGCTGGCGCACGAAACGTGGCTGCAGCCAGCTGGCAAATTGCCAGATTGGACAGATCAAGTGGACATGCAATATGGTTGACTTGAGTTTTGAGGTTTTGTGATTTTTTGAACTGTTCGAAATGGGTCTGGCTATTTTTGGCTGTTTTTGCATTTTGGGGTGAAAGTAATCCTTCACTGGGCAAGATAGTATTTGAAGAGTTTGATTCCGAAACCCGTTATCTGCACGTTTTTGCGATTTTTGAAAATCGCACTTAAAATTTTTACATTGGCCCGAGCCAGCATGGTTTGAGTGTAGTGATGGAAAAGCGCCATGGCGCTGGCGCCCGGCGCTAGCGCCAAAGCAAAAAGCGCCATGGCGCTTTTGGCGCTTGGCGCCTTTTTGCTGTGGCGCTATTGGCGCTTGGCGCTGGTGTTTTAAAAAGCGCCAAAAAAGCGCCAAGAAGTACTCAAAATTCATCATTATTTTATGCAGAAAGACCTGTTAAGTATAATTTACATAAGTACCTGTTTATATGTGCTACTGTAAGTGTATTCCCAGATCAACATACCCTATTCTTGATTACTTTTTAAACAATTTCCTTGTGAGTGCATGGGTTTTCAACATTTGTCCCATCTAATCCAAATTATGTAAGGCTTTATGTGACTATTCATCGGACTGGTAACACTCTTCACATAGGTTTTAGCCAGAGTTGTTAAAATACCGGTATTTTTAGAAAGTGTAAGTGTAAGTGTAAATACACTTTCCAAATTTTGAGTATAGATACAAAAAGTGTAAGGTATTTTAAAAATACCTAGGAAAGTGTAAAAAAGTGTAAGTGTAAAAAAGTGTATGGGTATTTTATGAAAGTGTAAGTGTAAGTGTAAATATAAATACCCATTTGCCTGGGTATTTCGGGTAAGTGTAAATACACTTTCGCAACTCTGGTTTTAGCTCAATCACTATACTGAGCTCGTTCCTTGCAGTTTTGTTGGAGCAGG
Source organism: Sphaerolaimus hirsutus (assembly GCA_964036195.1). Lineage (NCBI taxonomy): Eukaryota > Metazoa > Nematoda > Chromadorea > Monhysterida > Sphaerolaimidae > Sphaerolaimus > Sphaerolaimus hirsutus. The sequence continues at coordinate 4,897,906 of OZ038458.1, read as the reverse complement.
GTCAAAGGACCCTGTAAAGTGTAAAGTTGAGTAATAAACATCATCCAATATTTCATAAATACAACTTTGTTAAGTGTCATGTGAAATGTCAAAAGTTGAATCAAAAATTTTTCGTTTTTATTTTGATTGACATTTTACATCACATTTACTTCTTGACATTTGACACTTGATTTTACAGTGTGTGGAATCACTTTCTGAAGCCATTCCAACAATGGCAATCCAAAATTTGAAACCTCAAAATCTTGTGTTCAAAAGTGACTAGCAAAACTTAAAACTGCAATATCATGGTAGAAAAATCGAAAGTATTCCAAAAAAAATTAAAACTTCATTTGAAAATTTGAAAATTATTTTTGGGGAAAAACAACTAAATTCCGAAAGTAATTTTAAAAAACACCTAAAAAAATTTAGCACTTTTTACAGATGGTGTGCTATACTTAGCTTAGCCCAAACACCCAGCTGCAAAATATCAAGACAACAAGAACAAAAGTGATTGCAGTTGACATGTATCTTGCGCCAAAAACAAATTAATAGCAGTGCATCAGCATGACCGCATCTATGAGAAGCAAAAATTTTTTGGCGCTGGCGCTATTGGCGCTTGGCGCCAATATCCTCTGGCGCCATTGGCGCTTGGCGCCGTGGTCTAGAAAAGCGCCATGGCGCTTTTGGCGCTTGGCGTCATTTTGCTCTGGCGCCATTGGCGCTTGGCGCTGGGGTTCGGAAAAGCGCCATGGCGCTTTTGGCGCTTGGCGCCAAAGTCCTGGCGCTTTTTCCATCACTATTTGAGTGACAACGCTCGCTCAAAACTTTTCGAAAAGGCCATGAATTTATGTAAACACCTTCCCGGACAAGTTCACCACCCATTTTTTTTCACTTCAAATGCAATATCTCCGTCCAGGGGGGTGTTATAAAGCTGAAACTTTGTATATATAAAGTTGTAAGACACCTCTACTCCCCAACAATGGGGGAGGTGCGGCGACTCACTACAGGGTGGGTCGCCCTATATGCAACAATTTTTTTTGACGTTTTTGGTGTCCCAAACAAGTTCACCACCCACTTGATTGGCTACACTACGAGAGCCATATCTCCAGCTGTGATGGCGGTATAAAGCTGAAATTTGGGGGATGTCTTGCCAACAACCCCCTTCACGATCCATCAGTGGGGCGGCTGCCAACGACCCACTAAAGCATGGGTCACTGCATATAAAGTTAACCATTTTCTAAAAACAGCCCAAGTGTCCCAAACAAGTTCATCACCCAACTGCATTAAAAAAATGTTGCAACAACAACCTAATATAAAAATGAATCGGGTTGGAACACTATTTCAGCCAAAAAAATTTTTTTCAGTAGGGCACCCACCCTGTCCCATAAACAGCCAACTGAAAATTTCACTTTAAACCAATTTTTTGTATCACACTTGAAAAGTTGGTTTACAAAGTTCACTAGGGGAGGATCTAAGGTTCAAAGTTATGTAAACAACATAACCTCTAAAATGCTTCCATAAGGAAATTTACTTGGGGTGAATTCTATGATGTCAAAATGATGTCATTTCAGGAAGAAAATTTATCAAAATTTTCACTTTTTCATTTACCCCAAATAAATTTCCTTATGGAAGCATTTTAGAGGTTATGTTGTTTACATAACTTTGAACCTTAGACTCTCCCCTAGTGAACTTTGTAAACCAACATTTTAAGTGTGATACAAAAAATTGGTTTAAAGTGAAATTTTCAATCTGCTGTTTATGGGACAGGGTGGTGCCCTACTGAAAAAAATTTTAATGAGCAGAACTAGGGTTCATATCTGATTCAATTTTGTATCAGGTATGTTCTCACAACATTTTTTTATAATGCAGTTGGGTGGCGAACTTGTTTGGGACACTTGGGTTGTTCTTTAAAAATTATCAAATTTATATGCAGTGACCCATGCTTTAGTGGGTCGTCGGCAGCCGCCCCACTGGTGTATTATGAGGGGGTTGTTGGCAAGACATCCCCCAAATTTCAGCTTTCTACCACCCTCACAGCTCTAGATATAGCCTTCAAAGTGTAGCTAATCAAGTGGGTGGTGAACTTGCTTGGGACACCAAAAACGCCACAAAAATTCTTTGCATATAGGGCGACCCACCCTGTAGTGAGTCGCCGCACGTCCCCCCATTGTTGGGGAGTAAGGGGGTCTTACAACTTAATATATACAAAGTTTCAGCCTTAAAACACCCCCATGGACGGAGATATTGCATTCGAAGTGAAATAAAAAAATGGTTGGTGAACTTGTCCGGGAAGGTGTTTACATTTTCCATATTTACAACCCTCTGGCTGGCAAATATGGTTAAAGTTATGGCCACTTGATTGAGATCACATCAACATACGTACATGCAGATTTGTTCCTTAACGGGTTTCGAGTGCAAACTCCATTTTTGTATGGTGATTTTGACACCTCTTGGTCAAATCCTTAATGGGTTTCAGATGCAAACTTTTTTATCTGCAGATAACGGGTTGCGGGTGCAAAGAAATGATAGTTTTTTTTTGTAGATAACGGGTTTCGAGTGCAAAGTTGCATTTTTTTCAAAAATCAGTATCTCTGTATCTCGGGAACGGTATGAGATATTGAGGTAATTTTTTTCTCATGACGAAAAATGAAAATATATATCAGATCCGCACTTAACTCATTTTTTTCACTTTTGCACTTAACGGGTTACGGAACCAAACGCCTCATTTACTTCTTGCATCACATGTGTAAAAGCAAGCTTCGGAATATCTTATAGCTGCTCTAGAAGAAGCGTTCGAACCTGAACAATGCCATGTTTGTCTCTTGGCGTTGTTTGAGTACATACACCACACAGTCATAATCTCAGGCACAATAGTATATACTGTATTTCCTCGAAATACCCCCTGGGGGTTGATTGTTTCAGAGTGAGAATTTTGAGGGGGGGTAGGGTTGGAAAAAAAACGTTTTTTTAACTCGATGTTTTTTTTTAAACGTTTTTTTTTAAAAGCTCCCAGATATGACCTTGTGTCAACATATATATATATATATATATATATCAGACAGTGGCAATACTCTGTGATGTTATATATGACCATATAATGTCTGTGGAGCCATGGGATAGCATTATAAGTGGTGATTTGTGTCAAAAATATCCATTTTTCGTCGACATATCGTTCATATATCGCCTTATAGTCGAATGTTCATGACTTCAGGTAAAGTTTGGCATGGAATAGTGATCAAACAAGGTTATAAAAGGAGGTTGTTACTTTGGGAGTGAAGTTACACACTGTGGAGGTACATGGAAGCACGTTACCTCAATATTATATACTACAGCAACATATGACGGCTTATAAACCCATGGTAGAACATAGAAATGGATAATTTGATACTAAAAATGCCACAAAACCAATGAAAACAACCACCAACGTCAATTTGTGTGTGAAATTGCGCGCTGGCGCGCAAAAATTTTCCAAAATACCTAGTACTTAGTACTAAAAATTTCGGCCGATGTTTTTTAAAAAAAAAAAAACATTTCGGACGTCATGTTTTTTTTATTTAAAAACGTTTAAAAAAAAAATCGGCCAACCCTAGGGGGGGGGGGGGTATTTCGAGGAAATACTCTGATGGTATTTGGTTGAAATTGCTCCTTCTACGCGGTTATGTTCTTCCAAATTGTCGTTTGCATGGGCGTGTGTGCACATGAGCTTGCGTATTTACGCATTTCATCTTACCTCGACGAAAAAATATTTATGTAGGGTATTTTTTATGAAACGGTGTTTTTTATTCAATATGTGTTGAATGTTAGCAACATTTGAAAATAATGCTGAAATTGAACCATTTTGCGTTTTTCCGCATTCCATATTTTGTTTTAAATTTCTGGAATCTGTGACATTTCTGTTGGTTACACTGCAAATTTGATTGTAAGTGAGTACCGGTATGTTTTTTGGGAGGCAACGTGAACGTATTTACGCAATTCTCGAGTATACGTATTGATCCGGTAAACGTAAATATTAACGTTTTAATTACTATGCGGCGCGGGCCGATCAGCATTCAGAAGATCATCGCATAGCCAATGCATTGCTTTTATCTTAACGGGGGCATTTCCACATTTTCCATTCACACCAACGGTTTACAGAATAACTCAAGAAAACGAAAATAAAATCACCCTCCAGCAGGTGGAAGTGATTGTCAAATATACATTTAAATGAGACGCGACACAGGTCCACGTCCTCGTCACTCAGATCAGAGAATCGTGCAATCAGATCAGACAATATTCAAATCTGAAACATTTCAATTGTGGGTTCGGACGTGTTTGCTACGGTTGATCATGGGCACCAAAAAGTCTGAGAATTTGAACACGTTGAGTAAGTGTAAAACCACTACCATTAATCTACCATTACCATTGATGGTATCTACCACACCCGATCTGAATTAAATAAAAAATCTGAATTTTAAATTTTAAAAATAAGACATTTTTCCACTGCAATTGCTGTCGGAATCTGTTTTTCAAACTGTTACAAAGTTATCATGTAAAAATGTTGTGCCCACTAAAATTATTGTTATTTTTTCCCGATAATTTAATCAACACTTAGCATATTTTACGGACATACGCTAACTGTTGAGTTTTAGGTACATGATTTTTTCAGACCTGATTGGCCCTTCACACACTTCCCCTCTTCTTTGTTGACGTTTTCGCCCTTTCTGCCCATGTGCTTTTTTGCTGTCTGTATATTTATATTTTGGAAATCACATGGTGCGCTGGTTTTTTGAAATAATTAATGAAAACAGTAGCTCATCGTGGTCTTTGAGATCGAAAACTGTGCATCACTATTTTATCGGGTATGCATTTTATGGGTGTAGGAAGAAATGATCACACATCGTATATTTTGATAGCTAACGAATGTGGGCACCGTGGTTAGAATTAGGGTTCAAACGGGACCAGTTTTTCGGACCGGGACCGGGACCACAAATTTTCTAATGTCGGGACCGGGACCGGGACCGAGATCGTCAATCTTTTTTCAATTGTCAGGACCGGGACCGGGACCGAGACCGGGACTGGCTTTTTTCAATTGTCAGGACCGGGACTGGGATTTGCCGAACAATGTACCGGCACCGCGGTCTTGTTTGAACCCTATTTGTACGTAATATACAGCAAATGTTGTGTGTGAAGGACCACTCTCAGTGTATTAGCCATTAACGCCAGTCGCCAGGTCATTAAAAAAATTTTTTTTCCATCCCTTGTCGGAACCACTATAAAATTCCGGGACTGGGTGGTCGGGACCGGGACCGGGACTGGCTTTTTTACTAGTCGGGACCGGGACTGGGGTGTCGGGACTGGGACCGGGACCACCCCAGTCCCGACATTTTGCCGATCCATCTACCGGGTGCCGTTTGAACCCTAGACTTAGAATTAGACTTAGAATCGGTAAAAAAAACCACCTAAAACAACTACAAATTTGCATCGGACATCCCGAGTTTCATCAACTGATGTCCGCCGAGTAAATAAATGTGCGTCAGAACTATTGATGGGAAAACGCCAGGACTTTGGCGCCAAGCGCCAAAAGCGTCATGGCGCCTGTCCAAACCCCAGAGCAAAATGGCACCAAGCGCCATTCCTGGCGCCACCATTGAATAGCGCCAAGCGCCAAAAGCACTGTAACGCTTTTCCAAAACCCAGCGGCAAGCGCCAATAGCGCCATGGCGCTTTTTCCTTTGGCACTAGTGCCATTGCGCATCGGGATCGGGATTGTGGTATTGGTACTGAGATTTTGGCTAATGCTCTGGCATTCACAGTTGTTCATAAAAGTCTCAAAACACTGTTGGATGCCAGAAAAGTGCCATAAAATGAACGGTGGGGGTTTGCGTTCACATTTTTGCTTGCAAAAACGTCATTTTTTCACTTTTGATAATTTCCACTATTTTTTACGGGATCGGTATCGGGATTTGAAAATTTTCGGGATCGGGATCGGGACGGTGCTAAATCCCGGAATTTCACGGGATCCGGGATCGGGATCCCGTTTGAACCGTAGTCAGAACCCACATACATGATGTTTCACATTTACCATTGATAAATTTTAAATGCATGCTGCTCGACGTTCTAAAGTAGGTGACATACACTACTTAGGTAGATTCATCCAATTGGGTGAATCTACTCTATATTTGCCCCCGCTCCCGATTAGCGAGTGGTTGCTATTTTCCAGTGCACCCGCGAATTGAGTTAGGTTAAATCAATCAACGTTGGTCGACCAGGGTTGGCAAAATCTCAGAAAAAAATTAAAATAAAATGGAAAATTGAAGAATAAAGTAAAATGGAAAATTTAAGAATAAGAATAAAAATTCGAATTTGTGTAATTTTTTTGTAAAATTGCATAAAAATTTGTATTTTTGTAAAATTGTAAAATATCTTTTGTAAAATTTTATCTCAATGCTCAAGTTTCTACCTTTTTATTCATCGATCTGGGGGCAGTCTCAAGCTTTGTAAAAGTTCAAATCTCATGTAAAATGTCATGCAAATTGTCAATTGTCATGACAAATGTAAAGTAAAGTGTAAATTGCCATGACATATAATAATTCAAGTATCAATTGTCAAACAAATTGTATCCAAATATTATGTTTTATTTGTAAATCTTATGTTTTGTATCCAAATTAGGTTGTTGTTGAATCCAAATCTTATGTGCACATTTGGATACAAAAGCATAAGATTTGGATACAAAACGTACTATGTATACAAAAACACAAGATTTGGATACACTATTTACACTTTGCATGACTTAATCATGACAATTGCCACTTCGCTTGAAATTTAACATGACACTTGACATTTTACATGACAATTGACACTTTACTTTACATTTGTCATGACAATTGACACTTCGCATGACATTTCACAAATGTGCCCAGCACACTCCAGTAGTCCTTCTAGTGAAATTGCAAACCATTCTTATCAATAATTGTAACTTTACACTTGCACCCAGCTAACAATACCTACTGCATGCAACTTTTAAAAGGTAAGGCGAAAATTTGTCACAGGTTTTTCATGTATAGGTCTAATTACAACATTTTTCTGGCCTTGCATGCATGATTCCGATTTTTTGTAAAATTTTAGTAAAATTTTTGTAAAATATTGTAAAATGGTGTCATTTTATTTTATTAATGACTTGGGAATAAAATAAAATAAACTGAAACAAAAATAAAATAAATATAAAATAAAAATTTTATACAATTTTTATACAATTTTAATAAGATGAATTTTTATAAAACCAACCATGTTCATGACCCGTGTTATGTCAACGAGTATGCTACTTCATTCAGTTAGTGAATCAGTAAGTTCGGATGGTCGGGCACATTTAGCTGGCTATTTTGTATCATTTATCAATTCACAATGCATCTTCACAAGATGTGTATCATTTTTCGTTTTTTTTTGTGAATGTCAAGGCTGCAAGTCGCCCTCGGGGGCAGTCCCAGACCCTGTAAAGTGTATAAAGTGTCAAATGTCAATCAAAACAAAGAAAAAAAAATTATTAAATACTACTTTGCATGACAATTGACAGTTTGCTTTACATTTCTCATGACAATTAACAGTTTGCAATACATTTGACATGACAGACACTTTACTTAACACTTTACACGGTCTGGAATTGGCACCAGCGCTCTGCCCACGTCCCAATTTTTGTTCGACAAAGCAGTCAGTGCGCGTTCCTGAAAAAAAGTTCTGAATTTTTTTGAACAAATTTTAAAAACCAGACTTGAAAAAAATGTGCTGGCTCACTTTGCTGCAGCCGGCGGCATCGGACACTTGTTTGATTTTTTCATCAAACTCTGGGTTTGTCTCCCCCTCCGCTCCAGCGTAGTATTGTGCCCAATAGCGGGCGGTCGCCTAGAATAAGCTACCGTATTTCTTCCAATAGATTGGCGTACCTCCAATAGAAGGGCACCTCCAATAGAACGGCAGGTTTGGGCTGTTTCTTGTATCACAAAGACAATAGAGCGGCTGTCTTCAATGGAAAGGCACCTTCAATAGAACCGCAGGTAGATATTGCGTTGGAGGAGTGCCAAAACACAAAAATGTTAAAAATAGATGGCGTGAATGTTCAACGCATTCAAATACGCTGGTGCTCTGCTATTAAAATGTTGCTCAAGTTTCATTTATAGAAAAATGTATGATATAATTGGTGCAAAAATAGATCAGCAGCCTCCAATAGATCGGCAGGCAAGAAGTTAATGAAAAAAATAGTACCAACCTTGAACAGATCTGGAGTGGTGAGCATTTGCCTTGCGACGACCGCGTCTTGTGGGTCTGACTGCGTGGGTGAAATGTGACATCACACGTACCGTATTTTGTACAAACTGTAAAAAAATTATTTTTGATTAAAAATTGAAAAAATCAACTAGGTAACTGCACAAATCCGTGTTTTTCGTGTTTATCCAAATAACTCCCCTGGGCTCTTATTCAAAGATATAAATACAGTAAGCAACACCCCCCCCCCAACCGGTTTCGGATCCGCAAGCAACGCCTGCACACTGAGCAATGCAGTTCTGAGCGTCATGGCGGCGGTCCACTGGGCGCCGAGCAGGTCGAGGCAGATGGCGCCCGTCTGGCTGGACACGTTCGGGTGCCACAGCCGCGTGCAGAAGCACATGGACACGGGGGTGAATGGGTAGGCGGGGGGTACCCGCACGCGCACCTCCCATCGACCACCGGAGTAGGGGGTGTCTGTCTGAGAGGGGCGCACGGGGGGGGTTGATGTAGGGCCCAGTCAGAGGCACTGTCAAATGTAGTGATGGAAAAGCGCCATGGCGCTGGCGCCTGGCGCTAGCGCCAAAGCAAAAAGCGCCATGGCGCTTTTGGCGCTTGGCGCTAAAACGCTCTGGCGCCATTGGCGCTTGGCGCTGGGGTCTGAGAAAGCGCCATGGCGCTTTTGGCGCTTGGCGCCATTTTCTGGTGACGCTATTGGCGCCTGGCGCAGGCATTTTAAATGGCGCCAAAAAAGCGCCAACCATGATAAAAAAAAATTGTTATCAAACGGTGAAATCGACACTGCAGTTGATCAATTTTGAGGCAACTGAATAAACATTGATTAATATTAGGGTAGACTTTATATAAATAGACGCATTTACATTGAATCGCGGTAAATCCCCTTTTCTGCTTTGCTCCTAATTCTTTCTCGCAGTCTAAATCAGGGGTTCAGTCTGGCGGGTGTTGGAGGGGGGGGGGGGGTTACCCCTCCAACAAATGCTCCAGCTATCTATCTATTCCCGGGCCGCTCAGCTATCTATCTAACCTGAGGCTAAATTTTAGGCTACTATCCCTCGAGCCCCCCACCCCCCACCCCAAATCCCTATGTAGATATGTATCTCTCCAGAGCGAGAAATTTTGCCCCGATTTAGTGGTTGTTTGAATGGGCAAAAAAGTTCAATAGACTACTATGACTTCAGCGGTACGTCACTCACAGTTATGCACTCATTTTTCTACCATCAAATTGTAGAACAATTTTTTGGCGCTGGCGCTATTGGCGCTTGGCGCCATTACCCTCTGGCGCCATTGGCGCTTGGCGCTGAGGTTCAGAAAAGCGCCATGGCGCTTTTGGCGCTTGACGCCATTTTGCTCTGGCGCCATTGGCGCTTGGCGCCGGGGTCAGAAAAGCGCCATGGCGCTTTTGGCGCTTGGCGCCGAAAGCCTGGCGCTTTTTCCATCACTAGTCAAATGTAAAAGACCATGAAAATGTCAGGTGTCATGTTAAAAAAAGATTTGGATACTATAAGATCATATTTCGTTACTTTACAGGGTTTTTTACATGAAACTTTACAGGGTTTTTTACATGACACTTTACATGGTTTTTACATGACACCTGACATTTTACAGGGTCTTTTCCGCGACACCTGACATTTTATAGGGTTTACTGCCCCAGGTGATCGGGTTGGGATTAGGGATGGAACAAGTGTTTTTTCCAACGGCTCCGCTTTTTTAAACAGTGGATAAGAACAAAAAAAAATTTGCCAGCACTCTTCTTTTTTTAAAGCGCTGCGACCCTTGCTATTTTTTAAAAACGGCGTTTAAAAAACTATTGAAAAGAGCGCGGGCCATCCCTAGTTGGGATCGGGGCGGGGCGGTCTCTGTATCGCTGCGTGATCCGATCTGCGCCATTTTATCCATGGCGCTGAAAAACCGCCACGGCGTCACTAATTCCGATATCCATTTGATGACACCAGTGAACGCCGAAATCGGTTTTTAATGGTAGTTTGCTGCCATTTTTCACCAAAGTATTCCAGTTTGACTATGTAAATACACCCCCCCCCCTTCCCACCCAATGCGCGACAGGTCCACCCCATACCTAACATAGCTTTAGTTCAATATTTTTTCCGTTTCGCGTCACTCCACCGAAAACTTACTGGCCCATCGATCTGCGCCATCAAAAGCGCGAGCGAATCTCCGACAGTGTTGGCGCTGATGCCAATCCCATTGGCGCTGGCGCCATTCTCGCCCTGGCGCGCCATTTGCTGCAGTTCGGCTAGTTCCCTCTGCACTCGTCTGGCGCCGATGGAACTCAGCGGCAACGCTGGCGGGTTGTTGGCGTCGGGATTGTTTGCGTTTGACGCCATTTTTTTTTTGGGGGGGGGGGGTATTTTTAGGCGTTTTTTGTGCGTCGAATCAGTCCTGGGTCAATTCGGTTTTTTGTCGATCGGCTGTTTTTTGGTTATGAAAAAGTTTGCTGGTTTATAACGGTGGTGCGTCAGTGTTTCTTTTTCATTATTTGCTCGCCGGGTGGGATGTTTGTTTGAAAATAGTGTTGTGTCATTTGCGACAAATCTTGAAAAACGTGATTTTTTTAAAAGGTTCTTTCGTGAACATGATTTTGCCAGTGTAATTTACTTGTATTGTAATTAGCATTGAAAAAACTCAGAAAACTGGGAAGATTTACATATATTTACAAAATCTCAGAAAATATAAGATTTTCTGAGATTTATATTTTTTCCATGATTTTCAAGAGAGATTTAATTATATTTTCTCCTGATTGAGAAAATCTCTATATCTTCGAATCTTATATTGTCGAAAATGACCCAAGAGATTTAATTATATTTTTTTTGAGAGATTTTCTGAGATAAACTCGGCGGACATGAAACGAATCAGTGATTCGGCCCTTGGTGACCAATGACGTATGTATTTTTAATTCAAACTTGAATGGACAGATTCCATTCGGTTCACGATACATTTGATTCAATCCGACTTTTTATGCGAGAACGATATGAGTTTTATAGACAAATCGTTATAGAAAGTCGGATTGTAGATTCTTGGGTTGGATCTTATCGTCGCAACCCCGACGAATTCCTCCGAAAAAGTACGTAAAAGAATTTGGCACACGTCCAAATTCCTTGCGTTCCGTACCAACAAGTATAAAGACGCACGATTTCTGTTCGCGTCACCGATGACCGCATAATGTAAACACAAGTGTCAACTAATATGCGGGTCGACATTAGCAACCATTTGCAGTCGCTTAATTGGATTCCGCGGCCATTATCGATGACACGAACAGAAATTGTGCGTCTTAAAACTTGTGTGTATGAAACGCAAGAAAGTTGGACGTGTGCCAAGTTTACGTATTCACACTCGTACAAAAATCCTGTAGAACAATGATTTCCAAAAAGTCCGCCAAGTTTTAATATTTTATTATATTTTCTCAAAATCGGTCGTTTTTTTCAATGCTAATTGTGATTTTTGCTTTCTATTCGACGTACCGTATAGCCTCGAATAAGACCCCCCTCGAATAACTCCTCCCCCTTGAATAACCCCCCCCTCAAAACCTCTGACGAAATAATAACTCCCCCCTCCCTTCTGAATAACGTTTTAGTTGTTGTAGAACTGTTAAATACCCGGATTACATGAGTTGACAGAATGCATTCATGCAATGGACCAAGTCCAAGTTTTCTGAGTAAAAAATAACTACCCCCTTGAATAACTCCCCCCCTTGAATCACTCCCCCCTCAAAAACGCTGACAAAAAATAACCCCCCTGGGGACTTATTCGAGGATATACGGTAGGTATTTGTTTTCCCAGTGTTCCCAGAAGGTGCTTAGGGTTGTCACCGGCTGGCTAGACCACTGTCTAGCAAAATCAATTAGTCTTGGAAAAATTTTCGCCAATTGAATATGAAAGAGACCATAGGAAATACATGTAAAACATACCGGACTGTGTAAATAAAAAATATTATTTATGCGCTGGTATTTCATATTTATAGGCTTATTTTACTTCATGTGTTAAATTGTTATCCATATTTTTTTCACCTCATAAAAAGTAGTATTTATGAAAATGTCTTCACTGTTTAAGCTTCACTTCAATGTTCAAGCTTTCTTTACATAAATATAAATATTAGGTATATTGGAATCACATTGTTTAGCAAAGCGTTCGGCTGCGCTGCGGCGTAACAACGTTACAAAAACGCCATTTATTTTTTGCCCGAAATTGGCAAAAGCGCCATGGTGCCATGGTTTTACTCCGCAATCTTGGATAGATGCTGATTTGGTCAAAGGTTTTTTATATTATTCGCCTGCAACGAATTTTGTAAAATTCAATCTGGAATGGTACGTTGCCCGGTTTCCGTCAAGATCTGTTATTCAGAACTAAATTGTACCGGGCTGGGCAAAAATGTACCAGGGGGCAGTTCCGCAAAATGAGAAGTGACAAGTGAAATGGCAAAGGCGTAGTAAAAGCGCAAAGGCGAAGTGAAACGGCATGTGAATTGGCAAAAGTGAAGTAAAAAATATAAAAAGGAAGCAATTTCTCTTCGATTTTGCCATTTCACTTGCCAATTCACTTGCCATTTCACTTGGCCTTTGCGCTTTTACTTCGCCTTTGCCATTTCACTTCTCACTTATCATTTTGCGGAACTGGCACCTGATGTTACATTTTCCGCTAGCACCAATTGTGCCGCTTTCAATACAGCCCATCAAGAGAAAATATTTAAGTACACCTTTTTCCATTCAATCTGATGAAGTATCATGTTTATTTACTTCTATTGTTATACTTGCCATATGCGTGTAACATAGTTGTTAAAACGTATTCACGTTTACTCGAAAATACGTATACTCGAGTACTGAGTAAATACGTTTACGTTTCCCCCGGAAAATTACATGTAGGTCAGTAAAGTACTCACCTTTACGCATAGTTTTTGAAAGTATGCGAGTACAGAAAAGGTAATTCAGAAACATTTATAGGGTGCATAAAAACAAAAACGACTCAAACGAATTGAACCGGCACCGAAAATGGCAATGGAAATGACTTTTACTCTTTTCAATTATTCTTACGTACAAAATCTAAAAAAAATACCCGCTTTTACGTTTTCCCTCGATAAAAATACATGCTTTTACGTTTTCCCTGAGTAAAAATACTGGCTTTTATGTTTACTAGCCTTTTACCCAGCGTTTTTGATGCAAAGCAAATTTTTACTAGGTATAAATACATTTTCTGTACTCAAGGGTAAGTAAAAATAAAATACATTACTTTTACGTTTACTTTGAAAAATGTTTTGTACTTTTAACAACCCTGGCGTGTAATCTGCGCGCATTCATACGTGGGAAACAAATGTTCAACTTTCATAATGGGCATAGTGTCCGAGATTGAGAAGCACTGTTAAACTTGAACATCTATAAAAAATTTCTGTTGCCATGTCGAAGTCTGAACTAATTTATGCTCTTGTTTTTCTAGTAATATGCGCATTTGACCTTTCTATCGGCACGAAGAAAGATAAAAACTTTACAAAGGTTATTTTATTTGTTTGTTTGTTTGTTTGTTTGTATTTGTGTGGCCAGGAGCCAAGATTTGACAAGTGTCCGGCAAAATCTAGAATGCGAGAATGTAAAATTACTTGATACTGGGCAAATTTTATCAGACATTCTGACGAAATGCATTTCTCTGATTTTTAGTGTTGGAAAGGCCCCGGATTTCGTTACGATTCCATTGGTCTAAGATTCGTTGAATTTCTTCACCTAGATTTCTTGCAAATAAATATTTCTCAACAATCATTGTATCGAAAGATTGGTGCATTTTATCCACCATTCTTTTCAATTTTGATACATAAACAATTAATTCCACCGTAAACAGCTCCAGATTTTAGTTGTTGAACATTCATTATCAATCGATAGTTAAAGGTAAATACCTAAATATATAACACGATAAACTTCCAAACCAACTTTGTTCACGTTGTGCATGCGTTACGGCTATCCATAGTAACAACATTATTAACCTTACATACCGTATTTACTCGAAATAGTCCCAGGGGGTTTATTATTTCGCCAGCAATCTTTAAGCGGGGCTTATTCGAGGGGGTTCCTTTTTTCGTCAGAAAGTTTCGCGAAAGGTCATAGTGTAGTAGTTCATTGAACTAAATACATTGCATACATGATGTAAAATACCTCATTCAAGGCGGGGGGGGGATTTCGAGGGTTTTTCTTTTACCTCCGCTCGTCCAGACCAGAGGGTATTTCGAGGGGGGGGGGGTTTAATTCAAGGGGCATAATTCGAGGAAATACGGTAGTTCACTCCGAGTTAGCTTACTTCCCAGAATCACCCAATACAACCTACCCCCAATCCCAACAGTCGGAACGGGAGTGCATCGTATGTCTGCGGTCGCCGCTGGCGCACACGGCCGCCCTGGGCGAGGGGTTGAACAACGCCGCCGCCCTGTTCACGGCCACCGGCTGCCAGCACGCCGTCAAGGTCACCGTGGGCAAGGTCGGTGGTTGTGGTTGAGTGTTGGTTGATTTTGGAGGTTGGGAGATTGGAGAAAGACTGAAGTCGATAACTCCAAAATTTTGGTTAGCGTTTAGTTAGTACGGAAATGGCGTCTAGGATCTATCCCGCGCATTTTTGCAATTTTCTCATTTTCGACATCACTTACCCTTTTTGAAAGTGGCACATTTTTACACTTTTGGAAAATCGTGGGCAATTCTCAAAAACCCCCCCCCCCCCGAGAAGTCGATAATTCCACGCTGTATTCAGCAAAAAGTCGATCGGTTCACTCTTTGTGAGAAAAAGAATAGTAAATGTGTTTAGCTCTACCGGGATGCCGTTTTCTAGAAGTCGCTTAAGTAAATTTGTCGATACAGGCAAATTTATCAGGGCTGGCAACACAATTTTTGTTATCGATAACTTGTCTACGGACTTCTTTGGTGGATTCTTTTTTGTATTTTACCTGTCCAAATGCATATTGTGGAAAGGTTGACTAGGGTTCAAACGGGACCAGTTTTTCGGACCGGGACCGGGACCAGAAATTTTTCTTATCGGGACCGGGACCGGGACTAGGTGGTCGGGACTGGGACCGGGACCGGGACTGGCATTTTTCAATTGTCGGGACCGGGACCGGGACCGGGACTGGGGCATCCGGACCGGGACCAGGATTTGCCGAACCAGGTACCAGGACCACAGCCCCCTTTTGAGCCCTATCGGGACTGATAACCATTTGAATGCATATTTTCAGTAGTTTCATACGATTTTCACACTTCATTCAATCAAAATTGTCATCAAACATATAATAAAAGTCACAAAATTCAATTCAGTCACAAAAAAGGACATACTGCACAATAATTATGACAGTGAGTATTGATACATAAGCTGGCGCAGTGCTTTCTGAAGGAAAATAAATTTTTCAGCCGTCTCTGATGTCGAACACGAATGAGAATGTTTGGAACTCACCAAAAAAAACGTCAAAAATTTGTCGACGGAATGAGAATGCGCCGACTGGCGCGAATTTTTTCGAATTTTACAAGTATTTAAAAGGCAAAATTTGGATCCAGTCCGGTCAATTTTTCTTATCGGGACCGCTGAAAAATTCCGGGACCAGGACCGGGACCGGGACTGTGTGGTCGGGACCGGGACCGGGACCGGGACTGGCTTTTTTCAATTGTCGGGACCGGGACCGCCCCAGTCCCGACTTTTTGCCGAACCATGTACCGGGACCGCGGTCCCGTTTGACCCATTCATGTTGAGAGCAAAAGCAGAAAATTTTACACATTGTCATCAACATTTGAAGGGTGTGCTTCTAAAAGTACCGATCTACAAAAAATCGATTTTGAGATAATCGCAATTGAAAGTTTGGAGTATGCAATACCCATACATGGGTATTGGGTATGGGAATTTTGGGTATGGGTATTTCGGCCATATTGTTGGGTATCCACATGCATGGGTATAATCATTGATTTTACACATAACACTAGCTATATAAAATTTAGTGAATTATATTTTTGTAGTACAGTACATTTTAAAGGAACAAATTGGTAATAGCATGTAGATCGGTATTTTTTAAAGCACAAAATCTGACAGCTGTAGATCGGTACTTTTACCCATAATAAAAAAGCACAAAATGAGTTTTTGCTGAATCAGACGCCGATCTGACATCGGTACTTTTAGAAGCACAAAAATATAATGTGCAGATCAGTACATTTAAAAGAACAATTTTGAAAAAAGTGTGTAGATCGGTACTTTTCAAGACACAGAAGCTGAAAAAGCTTGTAGATCGGTACTTTTAAAATTTCAAAAACCGTATTTTGCGATTTTTTGCTTTTTTCGACCCCCCATATGTCAAAATTGAATTTCGCACCCCCCACATATTATATATTTTTTTGAAGCGCATGTTTATGGGGACCCCAAAAATGGTCCTAACTCAAATTTGAAAAATTTGTAGATCGGTACTTTTAGAAGCACACCCTTCATTTGGTTCTTGCGATAGACAGCGAACAAGCCGATTGGATTGCTGGCAGAGAATTGAAAACGAAACTAAAGATGTAACTTTCTTGAAATCAACAATTTGGAGTTATCAACTTTTCGCAATATGATCGCCATTTCTTGTCGACAATAGCTCTCATAGTTAGAATGGTTAGAGTGTTCAACATGTGTGGAGTGGCAGATTCGATGGGAATGGTCGATGAAGATGTAACAGGTTTTAAGGATTAAAATACGTTTTCTATACTCGCGTACTATCAAAAGTACGCGTAAAGGTGAGTACAGGAATTTTTGGAGGAAACGTAAACGTATTTGCTCAGTACTCGAGTATACGTAAATTTTGAGTAAACGTAATTACGTTTTGACAACTATGGTCGCAGTCCCATTTCTGCCATCGATTGTCAAAGTGATGTAAAAATGCCGATTCAAAGTCGCAGAAATCTTGCCCGTTTATCTCGCAGTAATAAATCCAGGCGCCACCTAAAACTTTAAAAAATGTAGATTCAATTCAAAATCTATCCACGCTATTGCAGGTGTCCTGTTCCAAGGAAAAGTGTGAGGAAAAGTTTTTGACGTCATTGGCGGAAAAATGGTGCGAGCACAGGAGTAAAAAGGAAGAAAAAGATGTCGAAAAGAGGGGAAGAAGTGATTTTTTACCTGGCCTGTGAAATTAAGAAATTATTGCTGTGCGGATAATGGGTGCGCTGGTCAAACTTTCGCCACTTTGAAGAATTTGTTTTTGTGCTGTTGTTTTTTCATGCAAATTTTCTCGACTGATCTTTCGATAATTTGAATCAAGATTGATCATTGGGTATATTAATTGAATTGTGGCTGGTTACAAAGATGAATATTGAAATAGAGAAAACTTTAGTTGGATTCACTGGATCGGATAAAATCTGTCCCACGCACATAGTTTTATACTTTTCACATTTATTCCCCCAAAGTTATCTCGAAAATAGATACCGTATTTCCTCGAATCACCCCCCGGGGGTTTATTTTTTCAGAGTGAAAATTTTGAGAGAAAAACGTGAAAAATGCAACAATAACCACCATTTATAAGTTTTTACAGCCTTATATAAGGATGTAGATGGTATAAACGATGTTCTTACGTAAACATAGTGCCCATTTTGAGGGGGGATATCTCGAGGAAATACGGTACATATCAACATAAATCAATATCACAAGAGATATCAATCAAATCCAATTCAAAATCGACCGAAAACAGACTCCAAAATACTATCTTTTCCATCCGCTATCAGCACCACTTTTTTTAACATTCCTACCATTTTTATCGGCCCTAACTTTTTTGCCCTTCGAATCACCATCTGCAGCGCTGCGCAAATGGGTCACTGGTGATTTTCGCACCACGGGGAGTTTAGCGCCAGGCGTCAGGTGCTGGGGGGACATTATGCCACCCCCCGCACGCGTTGAAGTGGTAGAGGAGGAGGATTGCTGTGGGGGGGGGTCATTTGGGGGGTGACCATGGTGTTGGATTATGTTATGTTGGATGGCACCGTTCCGTTCATTACAGTTTTATCTTTTTACTATAAATACTTCAGTGACCTTACACCTTGTACATACGGTTCACGCTGGAAGCGAGCCAATGATATCTAACGCATGTGCTTTTCATAAAAGGAAAAAAAATTCATCGCTGTTATAACGTTTTGCAATAGCATATTGACAACAAAAATTTTTTACAGATTTTCACACAAAATTGCATGCCCTAATTGTCATTGGCATGCTTCCAACGTGAAACATAAGTAACTCCTTCCAATCGTTTCACCGTGATACTTATCATCATTCCTGTCAACTAGTTCGCAACAAAAACTCACAGAAATCGAATCGTCGTGGTCCTTTCTATGTTCCTTAACCCTTTCCGCCGCCGCTTTAACAGAAGCCGCAGTATTCGATCGCGATCTAGACTGAGGCGTACTTGTGCCACTGTGCGCCGGTGACGCTGCGATTAAAAATTATGTATATTTTATTTTATTGATTGAGGGGTGAAAAGGTAGATGTGAAACGATAGTGGTTGGCAATGAAGCGATGATAGAGATGACAGATAGCATTGAAAAAATCATCAACTTTTAGAAAATAAAATTAAATATAATCTCAGAAAATCTCAATAAAAAATAAAATACAATCTCTCTCAAACAACCTGGAAAATGTATAAATAAATATTCATAATTTGAGAGATTTTCTGATATTTTAAAAAAATCTCAGAAAATCCTTCAAAAAGAAAATATACCTAATTAAATCTATCTATAGAAAGTCGGGAAAAATCATAAATTTCAGAAAATCTTATATTTTCTGAGATTTTATAAATATAAATCTCCCAGAGATGTTTTCAATGCTAATGAACTGAGTGCTTTTTCTTTTTAAAATATTTTTCTGTATGTGTCCCGGTGCTTTTAAAACAGAGAAGTATCCTGCTCGCGCATTATCGACTATTACATATTTTAAGTACTTGAGCGCATACTTTGCGGTCCGCGACCACGAAAGTACCATGAAATTCCGTGTATACCATGTCCGCCGGATATACCTTTAAATAATTTTTTAAAAATTCTCTCTCAAGATTTAGTCAAGAAACAAAAAATTGTCAAATCAGGAAAAACCAAACGATTTCTGCTGCCCCCATCAGCCTTTTTCACATCATCGAACTTTTTAGCCTCCAGAAAGTTCGCGTTATATTTCGCCCATTGTTTCTGATAAAGTTCATAGCGCTTCTTAGGGTCCACTTTATGCTTTTCCGCTTTCGGCTTGCGCGCGGGCGTTCCTGAGCATTAAAAACAGTTTTTAAAATCGAGATTTTTTGTAATCCTACCACAACCAAACTAGTTCTAGAATTCGGTGTCGTCGACGGTCTATTCGAGGCGTGTGGCGGAGTGGGTGAACGCACTGGCGACGGTGTTAACTCTTGCTCCAGCGGTGACCCCATGTGCACATCTGAAAGTGCGTTTTGGGCAGAAGAGGTTTTAAAAAGCGTGAAGGAACGTACCTCACGTAAATGGTCATGTTACATGTATTTATATTTACTGTCATCTGTCAAAATATGGGATCAAATCAAAATTTCAACTAAATAATAATAAAAAATATGGAAAAATAATCTCTTTCGAGGAAATATGTCATACATGGAAAATAGACTCAAATTCGTTTCCATTTTAGTTGTGAACTTTCGAATATGTGCTCTGTGGAAAAAAGTGATCCAATTTTTCGTCACTAAAAACATTTGAAAGTAATTTCCAGGATTTGACATTATGCTGGCCGCCGAACCACACATGTTTTAAAAATTCTCAACCACTCTCAGTCATACCTGTAATAGTAAAAGTGGGCAGTGCCGTGCACGCGGGCATCACGGCCGGTTCGAGTGACGTCACTTCATGGTGGCTTAGGGTGGCGTACTCTGAAATTGAGGCATTCTTTGTATCATAAATACCGTATTTCCTCGAATTACCCCCCCCCCTCGAAATACCCCCCCCCCAATTTCAGTGTATAGGGAACGTAGATTACAAAAGCTCTGGGAAACGCAGAGACACGTGAAAAACTATGATTGTGGTATGTTAGAACATGGTTTATATCATCTACATACTTACATACTCTTTTACATGGTGGTTTTGGTTGCATTTTTCTACGTCTGCGTACGTTATTAGTACTGGGTGTACCAAAACTTTCTGGCGAAATAACAACCCCCCCCCCCCTAATTACGCCCCCCCCCTCGAGATACCCCCCTCAAAATTCTCACTCTGAAAAAATAAACCCCCTGGGGGTATTTCTAGGAAATACGTTATACTATTTTATTTTTGTCTGTTTTGTCTGAATTGTTAGATTGAATTTTGTTTACCTTCTGTGAAAGATTCTGGGCTAAGGCTGCATGTGATCTCCGACGAGACGATTTCTAAGATTGGTTCCAATTGGTTCTGTGAGGCAAATTAAAGTTGATGTATTTAATGTCGAAATTTTAATCAAATTCATTTTTTATCATTTTACCGGTTTCAAAATTATGTTCCCGTCAACAAATTGCTGGCTGGTGTCTGAAAATGGTTGTCATTTTGTATTTACAGAAAACTTTGATCTAAAAACATTCTCAACTCACATCGCTCATGCAAAGTAGACTCCAACAATATAAACGGCATGCCACTTTGAACAATCTCAACAAAATCGTGTATAAATCTACTGCATTCCACTGCTAAACAGCAATGTTTGATGTGCAATATCGTTCTAGATCTCTCAATATTAGAATTCAAAATCGACCTTTCCACGTGCGCAAAAACGAACATCGCAGTTTCAGTAGGCGCTTCAAATTGCCGCGGTTGGAACCTTGCCAATTCGAGGGGTTCACTGATGTCGATAAATGGTTCGTCGAGTGAAAATGCCCCGTCATCATAGAATTTTGGCAGCTGCAGGGATGGGTGCATTTGGGATGTAATATTTGGACACTATTTTTACCCCTCGCTGATGTGATTTTGAGGGCGTAAATATGATAGCCTACGAGACTCTGTGATTGTGAGACCTCCCTAGCGCTGTGACGAAATCCCAAAGCGACGACGTAGTATAGATAGGTACCCCTCGAATACACCCCTTTTCAGACAGTTCAGAAATATTCAATTGTCAGAAATTTCAGCTTTCACACCCCTTTCGGAAATCGACATCAAATAATCTAACATCACATCACAAGACCCATCCAAATCCAACACTATTTACCTGAAAATTGGGATCTTCATCCCTCTTTATCGCAGCGTCGACCAAATTATTGATAAAATTAGCGGACAAATTGGGATCTTCCAACTCCTTAATTCCATAAGTCTCGCCGACGTTTTGCATCAAATTTTTCACCGTCAATTTTTGTCCGCCGAACCAAATCGCGACGTTTCCGGCATTTCTCAACTTCCTGCCCACAAAGTGTATTTTTTGCAAGTGCTCGCTGGCCACTTCGATGGCGACCGTGGTCAGGGCCAGGCCGGCCGTGATGTAGGCCAACGTGAACCACATGAATTCGGTTCTGTGGCGGGGGTTTTAACATATTTTATGTGTATATAAACTAACTAGTCCGCTGACGGCACGATGGCACTTTACGATGAAATCTACCGTATCTAGTTTGAATAAAAAAACATAAAAATTCTCATGATTTTTTCTAGATTGAAGGTACAATGGCGAACTTCGTGCCATATTCGGTACTAAATATATGAACACGTCTAACGTTAGCACCAAAACATAAAGTGCCTTGGACTTGGAGGTTATGGTGGGTAAATATTTTGCTGCATCTTACACACCGCTACCTACCGTATATCCTCGAATAAGACCCCAGGGGAGTTATTTTTTCGTCAGAGTTTTTGAGGCGGGACTTATTCAAGGGGGAGGAGTTATTCAAGGGAGGGAGTTATTTTTTCCTCAGAAACCTGGACTGAATTCATCGTATGAATGCATTCTGTCAACTCATGTAATCCATGTATTTAACAGTTCAACAGCAACAAAAAGGTGTTTATACACTGCGTACATGTCATGTATCTGCTGTCGCTGCCATACGTTAACATTATTTTGTATTTTCATTGATTATTTTTGTAAATTTTATAGCATATTTTTCACCTAGAGGGGGACTTATTCGAGAGGGGGGAGTTATTCGAGGGGGGGGAGTTTTTTTTCGTCAGTGTTTTTGAGGGGGGAGTTATTCAAGGGGGAGGAGTTATTCGAGGGGGGGTCTTATTCGAGGATATACGGTAGTAAGGATTTTTTTAATATGAAACTACTCTGAGCCGCACAGCTGTATGTGAGTATAAAAATGGCATTGCAAAGTATCAAGTCAAGTGTCAAATGTCATGACAAATGTCAATCAAAACAGAGGAAAATCAAAGGTTTTATTACTGAAATTTCGACGCTTTGTATGACAATTGACACATTGCATGACGTTTTACATGACATTTTACACTTTACTTTACACTTTACAGGCCTGGGATTGGCACCAGAACTCCATTACGTCACATTGTCATTTTGTGAAAGCGCTAAACCGCAAAAACCTCCTCCTACAAATCGAAACCGGCACTCACCGACTGGGTATAATATCGCCCAATCCAACCGTGGTCAACGTGACAAAATTAAAGTAAATAGCCGAGAAAAAGTCCATATCATCCTCATAAAGTGGAATCACAGCCGCCCCGAGTGCTACGTAAACCACGAAACAGCCCACTATGATGCCGGTTTGCAATTCGGTTGACAGCTCGTCGTCCGTCTCGAGGTCGTCGGAGGTGACCGAGCTGCAGTCCTAAAAGGGGGGATTATTTGAGGTTTGGGTTTTGATTGTGTGATGGAAGTAGTTGAAGAATTTAGGGTAGTGACGTTTTTGAAAAAATGTTTTTTTTTGTGCATGGAGAGAGACGGAATTGTCAATGATTATCATTTATCGAAATTACACTTTGATCGAAGAATGTGATCACTTGGGGATTGTATAAAAGAAAGGAAATTTCAGTCATTATAAAAATGTTTTTTAAGTTCTTCTTCAACTTGAGTCAGCATCGATATTAGCATTTAAAGGTATATGTACAAAGTTCAAAAATAGCACCCAACTCCCGCCCACCCACCCCCACTCCACCCATATGCAAATGCACACCCACCCATATGCAAATACACAAACCTCAATATCCCCTCCTTTCCGCCCATTCCCCTCCTGCGCCATCTGCTGCAGCTGCATGTCACCCTCCTCAAGATCCACATCGACCTCCTCATGGACAAATTGATTGCTCACGATGGTCTCTTTAGTATTGTCCCGACCTCTGTCACTGATCGAGTGCAGCGGCGACTGCAGCACCAGGATGCGGCTGTGCGCGTCGCTGCCGCACAATGATAAGCCCACTGCTGCCGCCGCTATAAAAGGGGGTGCCCGAGTAGTTGCGTTCAAGTTTATGTGGTGTGATGGTGGAGGTTGTGTTTGTAAAGTGAGGTTGATTGTTGACCAGGCATACCACAAGGTGGCTCTGCAAAGTACCTCATTTGTGTGTAAACTGCAAACTGAAATTATCCATTGTCAGCAATTTTGCAAGGAATGCTTTGAAAAGTTCACTCAGAAGCGGGTCTTATAAAGGACGAGTAAACCGTTTATAGCAATCTTTCGTTTTTGATGAAATGAATAGATGTTATAAAATTCAGTTTTCACGGGCTTGCTAAGCACCAGACTTTCTGGCGTTAGCGCTAGATCAGCGACAGCGTCTTGGCGTAGCCATCAGTGGCCCATCACACTTCAGCGTGAGAAATCTATAGGGCCGATCAGGATCATGCACACAGTTCCACACAGTACTAGGTACTCTACTCAATCGCCATCAGAGATGTCCAGCGGGCACATGTCCAACGCACCTGCGGCGGCGGCGCGGTTGTGCCGTCTGCGGCGGCGGCGGCGCCAGCGACGCAATTGCCGCGACGCGGACACGCCCGCGTGCTTGCCCACGTCGGAGAAAAACTTGCCGATGTTGGCTGCGAAATGGGAAAATGATGAATTTCATTTTTGGTTTTTTTTTTTTTTGTAGAATAGCTTAATTCGTCCATGTAATAAAAATCGTCTCCAAAATTACCGATGGCCATCATTGTGAGCGGTATGCCGACCAGCCCGTAGACGATGCAAAACAGGCGACCAACTACCGTAACCGGCGCAATGTTACCGTAACCTGGTTGAAAGCGTTGGGTATCTTCAATTCGCCAATAAACAATATCGTAAACCGTATTTACTCGAATTATACCCCTTGAATGGACCCCTACACTCTAAATACCGCCTAAGAACAAAATAAACTTGGCATCGCAGCTACACCGCCCCCAAAATTTGCTGGATAAATAGTAAACCCCGGGGTATTTTGAGGAAATACGGTATTACGCAAAAAAGTTACCAATGGTCGTCATTACGGTGTACGTAAACATGAGCGAGTTGGCAAATGTCCAAAGAGGCGCGATTGTCCCGTTTAATTGTTGTGGATTGATGCAGTCCGATGCTGATGATAGCACGTCAGTTGTGAGATTTCTGTGGAAAATCGAATGCTCTTTGCAAAAAAATTCAATTAAAATTCAATTTTTTACTGACGCAGTTTTGGTTGAAGGTAAAAAATACTCATCACTATATGGCTCATGGCTCATCACGATATGGCACTTTAAATATCGACACAAAAATTTCAAAATGTGGTCACCTGACAAATCTGGAGGCATTTAGCACCATCTGCAAGCAGTCGCGCTGCTGCCAAGTGATGGGCGACGCCTGTGGGCAGTCCCGAACCCTGTAAAATGTCCTGTAAAGTGTCAAATGTCATGCAAAGTGTCTAAAGTCGTGGAAAATGCCCTGCAAAATGGCAAACGTTATTGCCATTTTACACGGCATTTTACATTGACACTTTGCATGACTTTTGACATTTTACAGGGTCTGGGATTGGCACCTGGCTGCTGGCCGCCAGCATGTCTATCTCAGCGCTGGACGCATTTCTGTCGGAGTCCCTGTGTGTTTAAATGGTGTAATTAAATATTATTAACGTAATGTTAATATTATGTATTCGGTTAAACGTGGAACTTTGGGAAACTGTGAAATTGTGACAATCGATTTTAGAATAGGACTTTGAGTTTTTGGAATTTTGTTACATTACAAATTTCATTTTTTCAGGTTGTCACTTTTCATGTAACCTGTCCACTCATTTACGGTATTAACACCAGCCAATTCAAGCTTAAAGGACCCCCCCACAAAAAAAACAGTGAAAAAACAAACTGATTCCCGTCGTCCGGGCGGCTCCGTTCAATCCACATGAAAACCAGAGCGCCAGCGGTCATATAAACCAATGCGGCCATGGTCATGCCCAACTGGACGAACAGGGGCTTGAGTTTGGTGCGCAGTTTGGACACGCGCGCCGAGATGGATGAATTAGCGCGATTTCTACCGAAATTTCCCACCATTTTTGGATTGGATTGGATTGGATTGGATTGAGGGATCTTTTTAGATGTTTGTGTTTGGTTTCCGTATTTTATGTGTACCTATGTGGACTTTTTATTTTCGCTCGTTAGATATTCATGGATTTTTTTCGGAACATTTTCGCGCACAACTTTAGCTTTTGAAGAATTTTAAAGATAATTAATGTAGCTTTAGAAGTATTCTAAAGATAGGTATTTGTTTATAATAAATACATTGTGTAGTATCTGAAAAAGAACAAAGCCTGTTGCGCACTTCCTTCTTAAAAATTGAAATAGAACTTGTTTACTTCCAAAAGTTGTGATAAAGCCTACTGAATACTGATGTCAGAGTCCTGGGGGCACTCCCAGACCCTGTGAAAAACCCTGTAAAATGTCAAATGTCATGCAAAGTGACAAAAGTCATGGAAAATGCCCTGAAAAATGTCAAACGTACGTTTTCCATGCCATCATGCCAAAATGGCAAACGTACAAACGGCATTTTCCATGACTTTTGACACTTTGCATGACATTTGACATTTTACAGGGTTTTTTACAGGGTCTGGGAGTGGCACCAGTTGAAATAACGGAACTCATGTTGACAGTAGTCTCATGTCACAGTGACAGGACGGCCATGAATGAAATATGTATATTATACGGACTGCGCACTTTGCACGCAAATCTACCGTAACTCATCCGATGAGTGAACCAGAACTATAGATAAAATACATCGGTAAAATCGTTTTTCTTCATAAAAATGAGCTTGATCAAGGGTAATTTTCCACATCATTTTTCACGTGATTACATTCAGCAAATTACGGTAGCTTCGCTGCAAAGCCTGCGGTCAGGTCATTATATAATATGCATCACGCGTGCATCTTCGTGTTGTGCAATGTTGTTTTCAATGGTGATCTAAGGGCTAAATAACAGTGAAGTTCGAATGGAACTTAATTTTTGGAAGTTTTTGTCTTCTGTGTTAGAAGTGCCTATTTATTGAAAAATGTAAAGGTAAACACATTTACATGTATTTACAGAGGCTTGGGTGAACACTTTGAAATTTGCGAGTTAGCGAGTTGAAAGTTTATTTTGACACACGTGTTTTCTCCTTCAAACTAAAAGATACATTCAACATGAAAAAATTTAAATTATACATACCACCTAACGATTTATGTAGACACATTACCTTTACATAGGTAACTTGAGGGGAAAAACTGAAAATGGGAAAATTTGAATACATAAATTTGAACATTCTACATTTGTTCTTGCCGCAATTCCGTATCTATGTTTGTGATATGGTATTCATGAAGCCTTAAAATGCAATGCCCTTCAAATTGATAGCTTCACATTTTTTACGAACACCGTACAAAAACAGTACCTAAGTAAACAGGTATTTAAGTTGATTGAAAAATACAGCCAGCTATTTACTCAGAATATAAATACTACCGTAATTCCTCGAAATACCCCCGGGGGTATATTTTTTTCAGAGTGACAATTTCCAGGGGGGGGTTATACGAGAGCGCTTGAATTGTTATTCGAGGAATAACTCAGGTCAGATACAAATCACTGATAAATAAATAACACAAGGAGAATAGCGGTGGATCTGGTGCCACTCCCAGACCCTGTAAAAGAACCTGTAAAATGTAAAATGGCATGCCATTTTCCATGACTTTTGACAGTTTGCATGACATTTGACATTTTACAGGGTGTTTTACAGGGTAAATACTTCCTGGGCGCGCGTCGCTCTGAGGGGGCACTCCCGGACCCTGTAAAAAGCCCTGTAAAATGTCAAATGTCATGCAAAGTGTCAAAAGTCATGGAAAATGCCATGCAAAATGGCAACTCGGTTCTTTCATCACGTCCACATCACAAATTTTTAACATTTAATTTCTCTTCAATTCAGCTTTATCAACTACATAACCGCGGAAGACTGATTTAGCATAGGAAATTTAACAAAGTACCGAATTGTGCATAGTTCAACTGCAGTGTTTACGTGCCGCCGCGGCTGCGTGACTTACAGCCAAAGTGACGTATGTGCGCTTAAGTGTAGTATAAGTCAATTGGTGTAAGTGGATAAACAAGAAAGCGTGTAATCGCGTACTTACAGACTGCTTCAGCTACAGACAGGGTTTGGGTGTGATCGTTGATGGGCAGCGTAGTTGTATGAAAAATGTATTTAAGTTTACTCGAGAAATAGGTTTACTCGAGTATTGAGTACTCATTTTTACGTTTACTTCTTAAACGTAATCGAGTTCAGAAAACCTATTTCAGGATTCAGGTAGACTATTGTATAGGTAGGCTTTTTCAAGGCTTAGAAGGGGAAAGGAGGAAAAAGCCAAAAATGAGGAAAAATAGCAAAAAATTTGCTGAAAATAGGCAAAAAAGCACATCAACTAGTGAAATTGAAGGTGAAATTTTTAGGTGAAAAAGATATAAAAAAATTGTGATTTTGTATGAAATCTCAGGCAAAAATCCTCAAAAATACTACCTTTTACGTTTTCTAGGGACAAAAGTACTCACGTTTGCTCATGAGTAAAAATGTAAAGATTTACTTTACGACGTTTTATGTATTCAAGGGGTTAATAAAAGAAAATGCTTTACGTTATGTATAGGTACTTTGAAAAAAGTTCAGTACTTTTAACAACTCTGATGGGAAGTGTGTTTACAATATGGAGAGTACACTGCATCATTGTGGTCCGCTGAAATGTATGATAAAAGGTATTGAGAATTTCTGGTGTGATTGGTACTTTCACAGAAATTTTTTTACCGGTATTTAGATGCTTTTGAAAGCTTTGGAAGAGCGTAATTGTGAAATCGTAGAAAGGTAATTTGTAAATGAGAACGATTTTCAACAAATCTTCAGATAGGAACCGTGACTTGAACGTGAATGACCTTAGGTTCGTTTTTGCACATTGAGAACCCGTCCCTTGATAACCAAAATTGCTTTCCTCGTCCAATTCTTGAACGTTTGAACGTTATATTGAAAGGCAATAATAGCTTGTACGCAGACATCGAAAATAGTGCTAAATCATTGGCAAAACGGTAGTTAGGTATTGAGATATATTTTTAAACACACCCACCATTACCGTGTTGTTTTCTTTACGTATTTAGAATACCGTATTTGCTTTGATAATTCACCTGAGAAATTGATATTTCATCGGACTATTTTTAGAGGGCTATTCGAGGGAAGAATTATTCAAGGGGAGAAAGTATTGTTCCGTCAAAATTTTCAAGCATGCTTCTTTAAGTTATTTCACGAAATGTGCTTTTTTAACACACAATTTGTCAAAAGTGGGCATAAACAAAGTGATAAAATCTCTTAATTAAGGGGGGCTATTCAAAAGGGGATAATTATTTCCGCACCTGTCTTACGGGGGGATAATTCAAGAGGGGAAATTTTTCAAGGGGGAGTTATCAAGGGGGAATTATTCAAGGGGGGTCTATTCAGGCAAATATTGTAGATTGGCGTGAATGGTTGCAAACTACCGTATTACCTCGAAATACCCCCAGGGGGTTTATTATTTCGCCAGCAAAATTTGAGGGGGGGATAATTCGAGGGGGGGTTTATTCGAGGGGGGGGTCTATTATTTCGCCAGAAATTTTCGGAAATTCCCCGTACGCGGACGTAGAAAAATCGAACAATTACATTGATGTATATGTGTTTATACGCATATATAACTGTATATACACAAGAACCCTTCCCTAACGTCACTTAATCATCAGTTTTAACGTGTGTTCTGCATTGTACAGATCACATACTGCGGTATTTGTCATGTACGTTCCCGTTACACTCAATCTTAGGGGGGGTATTTCGAGGGGGGGGGGGTTATTATTTCCTCAGCCGAAATTTAGGGGGGGTATTTCGAGGGGGGGGTTAATTCAAGGGGGGGGTTAATTCGAGGTAATACGGTATACGCTATCGCCCTCCATGATGTAGCACCTCTTCAAGACCAATGAATCACACATACCCACACATTTTACATATATTTAAATGCTACATGTATTTTGTGAAGATATTCAAATGTTTTTTTACCACGTTTTCTCTGGTGTTTACGCAACATCATGCGTTTGCGTATGCAAAATCTAATTAGCAAAAAAACCGCGCTAATAAATACTTCCTGGGCGCGCGTTGCTCTGAGGGGGCACTCCCAGACCCTGTAAAAAGCCCTGTAAAATGTCAAATGTCATGCAAAGTGTCAAAAGTCATGGAAAATGCCCAGCAAAATGGCAACTAGGTTGCAGGGCATTTTACATGACTTTTGACACTTTGCATGACATTTGACATTTTACAGGGCTTTTTACAGGGTCTGGGAGTGGCACCTACTGAACAATATAGAGAATAAATACAAGGCGCCACAGTTGAAAATACTATTTGTATTTTACACAGATGCACGGAAATTCGCAAAAGTAGCAAAAAAGTTCGTCAAAACGCAGACAAAATTGTCACAATCATCGTGACCCGAGCCGCGAAACCCCGTTGATTACCGAATTGAATTAAACCAAAAACGGCCGTATCTTCCCATTACGAAATCCCGGACGCTTCTCTGCGCACCTTTCGGCGCCCAACTGTAGCACCGTAAACGGGATAAAATGGGGCGACCAGGGGGCAGTCCCGGACCTTGGCAAGTGTAAAGCAAAGTGTCAAATGTCATGTAAAATTCCGGGCAAAGTGTCAATTGTAACGTCAAGCAACATTGCACGTCAAACGTTGCATCACATTTCTCATGATAATTGACATTTTGCATAACATTTTACAACACTTTACATGGCATTTATCATGACAATTGACACTGCTTGCCTTTTTATGCCAATTGATACTTTCCATGACATTTTACATGACATTGGACAGATTACAGGGTCTGGGATTAGCACCAGGGGACACTCCCAGACACAGTGAAATGCCATGTAAAATGTCATGCTAAGTGTCAAGAGTCGTGTAAAATGTAAAATGTCATGCAGTGTCAAAAGTCATGTAAAATGCCCTGTAAAACGGCAAACTTGGTTCTTGACTTTTGACACTTTGCGTGACTGACATTTCACATTTTACATGGCATTTTACAGGCTCTGGAACTGCCCCCAGCGAAGTGCTGATCACTGCTTCGCTACGCTGCGTCGGGGGGGGGGGGGGGGGTGAGAAATTGGGCTCGTTTGCGCCGGGCCGAAGGAACGCCCTGAGCGATTGCGTTGCACCGCGCGGAAACAATGCGAGGCGGTGCGTTCGCGCATACGTCCATACGTCCGCTGGGCGCCCTGGGGAGCCCGCGTGCGGGGATTGGGGGGTGCCACAAGTCGTGGGATGGTGGGTGAGGGGGGTGGGGGGTTTGTTTGGTGATGTGTGTAGCTTGTGGGGGTTTGGTGCAAGTGAACTGAAATACATGTATTCCCTCCATGCTTACCATCATGATTAGAAGGAATGAAAAAATGGCGGCCGGCACACTAGTTGACGCATGTGTGTCAACTGGTTTGTGTCAACTCAGATTTCAGCACTGCGACATGTGAAGCAGAAATTTGAGTTGACACAGACCAGTTGACACACGCGTGTCAACTAGTGTGCAGCCCACCAACAGTCACAGACACATTCACAAGCCCATATTCCACACGATTGAAAAACCACATCAGTTTACCATCCCACAACTTGACAACCCACCCAAGCACGCAGCGTTGGTGCGATGCGCACATCAAAAAGGCACCATAGGATTGCTCTCATCAGAGACGCCTTCCCGGGCTGCGGGCGATATTGGCCGGTGACAGGCGACTTATCACCACTCCAACCCTGCCAAATCACAACTGTATTTTACGTGGGGCGATGCATAGGGTTCAGTGATGGGAAGTACACTTTGCAGTGAATTGTATGGTATCGCAGCTGAATAAAAAGTCACAGATTATTAGTTTTTTTTGCTTATAACAATATAGGTACACTTCTTATACTGGGTGAATTTTGTGCATAATATTTCACGTGATCATATTCATCAAAATACGGTAGCACACTCTGTCTAGCGTTAACTACAGTTGCTAAAAAGTACTGAACTTTTTTTCATAGGAAACCTAGATTTTTTTACTCACCACTGAGTACAGAAACTTTTTTACTTTTACGCAGTGTAAAAGGAGAGTAAATGTAAATACCAGTATTTTTACTCAGGGAAAACGTAAAAACAAGAGTTGTTCTAGATTTTGTACCTAGCAAGATGTAAAAATGAGTAAAATTACAAGCGAGAGTCGTCGTTTCCCTACCTATTGCAACTTTCCGCTGACATTTTTGGAGCCGTTTCAATTCGTTTCACTGGTTTTTGCCTTTTACGCACCCCAAAAATTTCTCAATTAGCTTTTCTGTACTCGCGTACTTTCAAAAAGTGATT
Source organism: Sphaerolaimus hirsutus (assembly GCA_964036195.1). NCBI lineage: Eukaryota > Metazoa > Nematoda > Chromadorea > Monhysterida > Sphaerolaimidae > Sphaerolaimus > Sphaerolaimus hirsutus. The sequence continues at coordinate 4,865,966 of OZ038458.1, read as the reverse complement.
ACCAGTATTTTTCAGGGGGAAACGTAAACGTATTTACGCAGTACTCGAGTATACGTATTTATCGAGTAAACGTAAATACGTTTTAACAACTACAGCGTTAACTCCCGAGGAGTATACAATGCGCGTATGTATGCGCATAGCGCAGTGAAACGCGCTGCCGCGCCTGGTGATACGGGCGATAAATCCACGGCGATTTCCATCGTTTTCAACCGGTGATATACAGTCTGAAATACGTTGAGATATTGGCGCGCGCGCATTAACGTTTTGAGGCCGAATGGGAAGTGAACTCTGCGTTTAGGATCGTTCTGTGAGCTGTGGTTAAGGTGTACATTTGGAAGAAAGAGTGAAAATCCCGTGACTTTTACTAAATAGTACTGAGGTATGCAAGCTACCAGATACCGTATTTCCTCGAAATACCCCCTCCTCGAAAAAACCCTTTCAAAATGGCCACTATGAATTTATAAGCCTGCCCTCGAAATACCCCTCTCCAAATCGAGTGCAAAGGAAACGTAAATGACAAAACCTGCGGTTTGTGATTCGGGCAATGCAGAACTTACGTTAAAAACAATGACTGACTGTGCTACATTTTAGTACTGGGAGTTCAAAAAATTTCTGGCGAAAAAATAAGCCCTCGAGATAGCCCCTCGTTTAACCCCCCCCCCTCTCAAAATTCTCACTTTGAAGCAATCACCCCCCGGGGGTATTTCGAGGAAGTGAACTTAGACTGTTATGTATGGCGGTTCATTTTTGACTTGTTCTACTCATGATTTTGTAGTAACAATAGAACAAATAAGTATAATTACGAACAAGATCAATTACACTTTTCACGGTTCATACTGCCGGTGGCCCTCTTGAATCCCACTAAAAAATGAAAGGAAACCATTTTTACGTAAGCTAAAAAACTTAATTTTGGACCTTTGCGATTCTCCGGAAGTATCTTAAATTTTCTATTCAGAAAACACATAAATAATCAATTATCATTTTCTCCTGTTCAATGACCGAAAATTCACTTTTGAAGCGACTTGAAATTTAGGAATGTAATCAACCAATTTACGAGTGTGAATCGATGCGCATTTCCTGTGGGTTCATGGCACGATAAACATTATTTTTCAAACGTATTTATGTTTACTCGATAAATACGTATACTCGAGTACTGCGTAAATACGTTTACATTATTTTCCGAAAACAATACCGGTACTCACTTACTCGCGTACTTTTTGAACGTACCCAAGTACAGAAAACGTAATTCCGAATAATTAATGGGGTCCATAACAAACAAAAACGAATAAAACGAATTGAAATGGCTGCAAAAATGGCAGCTGAAATAATCGAAGTTGCGATAGCTGGGGAAAGCGACTCTCGTTTTAACGTTTACTCATTTTTATACATCTTCATAGGTACAAAATAGAAAACAATTCTTGTTTTTACGTTTTCCCTTAATAAAAATACTGGTATTTACGTTTATTCCATTTTACGCTGCGTAAAAGTAAAACTTTTTTCGTTTACGTTTTCTGTACTCAGGGGCGAGTAAATATTGAATACTTTACGTTTACGTTTACTTTGAAAAAAGTTCAGTACTTTTAGCTACTCTGGAATGAACGACATGAACGGGTTTCACCGATGTTGTAAATATTCTATTTATAAGGTGAACAAGGAAAATAACAATAGAAAATATTCAACTTCCCATGCGCAGCTAGCAGCCTAGGAGTTCTTTGTTCAAGATAAGTATTTAAATAGAAGCATAGAAACTCTTATACAATACGGTATATTCTCGAATAAGTCCCCTGGGGAGTTATTTTTAAGGTAGCATATTTTCTATAGCCATAGGGATACATGCGGGGAATATTCAAGAAGGTAAACAGTATCAGACCTATTTGTCTTACGTAAATACACAGGGGCGGTATCCAAGAATACCGTATTTCTTCTAATAGAACGGCGCCGTTCTATTTTTTTCGTAAACTTTTTAATATCAGAGCAACATAGCAAAACAGGAGCAACATTTTAATATCAGAGCATCAATTTCAACAAAATCAAGCGTGAAAACAACCCCTGAATCATAGTTCTGAACGCCCCGGATGTTCCCACCACCAATTTTTCAAATATTTTTGTGTTTCGGCACTCTTACAACGTAATTTGAACCTGCCGTTCTATTTCAGGTGGCGTTCTATTGGAGGCCGCCGTTCTATTCTTTTCGTTGGTGTAAAGGGTGCCAAAACCTGCCGTTCTATTGGGGGTATGCCGTTCTATTAGATGAAATACGGTATACGGCATGTTGACAACCACATAAATATATTGAGCGCGTTGCGCGGCTGTAAAAGTAAAATCGGCAGCGGTGGGTGAAATGTCGTATTTAACGTTGGTCCCACAATGGACGCTGAGTGCAAACCTGCCTAGGGTCTAATGAAAAACTGGCGCATGGGCCAAATTGCACCCAAATGATTGCTTGACGTCACAAAAACGTGCTGGAAACGTATCAGTCATGGTCCAGCTAGTGGACGTGAAACGTTCAATGAAACGTTCACCGAGTCGGCTGCGTTATCGCCGGCCGGTCAAACATCAGCCAACGGTTACAGCACAGGGAGCGACATCACTTGTGACTGATGGCGGAAATGAAAATTTGGCAAATTATTTAGATTATTTGCATTTGTGTGGCTAATTTCACCGTGTGAAAGCACTTGGTAATTGATTTCTTACTGAAAAAATCGGAAATTGCGCACAAAAGTTTCTGAGTCTAGGCCCAAAATGCACAGAATGTAAAGAATGTAAAGCACCTGGGTGTAGGACCTGTGCCATTACGCATGTAAACCCAGTACGCATGTAGACCCGGCACGTATTTAACTATACTCGGCATGCTGAACATATACAATAAAACACATGACCTAGTGATTTTAAAGGTGAAAATCTGTATATAAAAAGTAAAATTATCCACTTTGGTGAAAATTAGGATAAAATTGCTTAAAAGTACTCAAAAGCTAGATACTTAGGCAATTTGCGAGTTGGCGGGCTGTTCTGGGGAAAATAGCAAAAAAATTGCCCCTAGTATAGATAGATATATAGGCAGGTTTGGGGTGGGGTCACCTGCCTCCTTTCTTACCCCTGTGGGTATAATGCCAAAATGAATAGAAAAACTTGAAATGAGAAAACCCCTTCAACCACACCAAATATATTCTTAAAATCCTACAAAATCTAGGAACTAATAACAAGGCTCCACAACCATTCAACTCTCAAACCCGCCACATCTCATGTATCACCCTCTATCAGCGGTGCAAATTCGCCCAACCCAAACCCAAGGGAGGGGCAAATTGCTCCGTGTTGCAGCGCGGCGCTGCAGGGCAACGCAATCAATTTACATCTTACGCGGCAGGGCGGCAAGTGCAGTTGCAGCCGCGGCGGCACGGCAAAAATTACCTTCGCCACGGCCCAGTGCCCAGCCACCTTAACGGTAATGCTTGTTGATTTGTGGAACAAACATTTCTTTTAGAGGTTGAGATGTTTTACGCGCGAGTGCAATTTAGAAGACTTTAAAAACTGTGGGGGGGGGGGGTTCAGAGTGATGGAAGTTTTAGAGAATGTTTTAGGTGGATATATTCACATGCCTTTTTATATACAGCAAATCCTCGAATAAGACCCCCCTCGAATAACTCCCCCTTCAAAACTCCTCCCTCTGATGAAAAGGATACAATACAAAGCTATAAAAGAATAGTAGCCTATGACAGCGACAGCAGATACATAATGTGTCCCTGCAATAATCATTATGGGAGGATACTGTTGGGTATCCCCGCAATGGGCATCCTCACCTATGTACCTATGGGCATCCCAAAATGCAGGATACCCAAAACTTTCAATGTACCTATGGGAATCTTCAATGTACGGTTGGGTATCCTTCCCCTATGTGTAAACAACCGGAAATAGGAGCTGCACGCAGGTTAGGTGGATCAAATTAAGGGGGTTAAAGTTCACACAGCTGTTGAGGTGTAGTCAATACTAGCCAATCATTAATATAAATATTCCAGATGTCATAACCAGGGTTGGCAAAATCTCAGAAAAAATAATAAAAATAAAACAAAAATAAAATGGAAAATTTAAGAATAAAATAGAATACAATGGAAAATTTCAAAATAGAAATAAAAATTGTATAAAAATTAGAATTATTGTAAATTTTTTGTTAAATGGTATACAAATTCATATTTTTGTAAAAATTGTATGAAAATTCACATTTTTTGTAATATCTTTATCTTGTTGCTTATGGTTCAACCTGTTTATTCGTGGAGCTGGGGTAGTCACAAGCCCTATAATGTGTCAAATGTCATATGAAATGTTGTGCAAAGTGTCAATTGTCATGACAAATGTTAAGTAAGGTGTCAATTGTCATGACAAATATAAATGAAAGTGGCAACTGTCAAGCAAATTGTATCCAAATCTTATGTTTTGTATCCAAATCTTGTTGTTGTTTTTGTATCCAAATCCAAATCCAAATCTGGGTATCCATCCTATTCTGGGTATCCAATCCAAATCTGGACATGAACATTTGAATACAAAAACGTAAGGTTTGGATACCAAAACATAAGATTTGGATACACAATTTATACTTTGCATTTTATTTATCATGACAATTGACACTTAGCTTGACATTTGAGATGTTAATTGACTCTTTACTTTACATTTGTCATGACAATTAACACTTTGCATGGCATTTTACAAATGTGGCCTGGGTGCAGCTGCTACTGGTATTTATAGATCAGATTCCGCCCCATTTTAGACAGCCCTTCAATGGCCGGCCCAAAATCCACCATTTTCCATATGATCTGGTTGATTAAAAAACGTATTTATTACTTGTAAAACACACATCATAAAAAAATCAATTGCTTAAAGTGACTGATGCTCACCTTTGACAAAACTACATGGCTTTGATCACACTGTATGCTTTAATCCGGCGCCTGTTATGTGTGCATTCCATTTGTGCACTAGTATTTTGCCATTGATGGACTTTTTTTGGTGCAGTACAACAGACGCAGTGACACAGTGAAATAGACACGTAATTGATCTCTATTTACTTACATGCACGCGTGTGTAAGTAAATAGAGATCAAACAATCAATCAAGTGTGGGTGGATCACATTTAACATACAAGCACATATCACAGTATGTCTCCCTGCACATGCAGCAGTGCTCATATCACAGTTTGTCTCCCTGCACATGCCCAAGGGCACAGATCACATGTCGATGTGCTCATTGCACATACACTTGGGGCGGTGTTGTTGAAATGCGTGTGCGCGCGTGAAGTACATGTATTTATCTCTATACATCATCATTGTAATCTTTGTCGGGAATGTGCTGCCATTTGCTCACCCTGAAAAACTCCCTTGAGGTGTATTTTTCATTGAAATTATCAACTTGTTACTGGTATACACAGGGGGATTATTCAAAATGAGGAGTTATTCAAGATAACATTATAGATAATTTTACTATTACTAATCAGTCCAACATGTCTCTACAATTTATTTCACAGATTATCTATTGATTTCAATTTTTGATATTTGTTAATGGCTGTATATTTGTTTGGCTGTATATTTGTCAATGTGCTGTACATTTGCCTCGGGATAGATAGATAGCTGAGCGGCCTCCGGGATAGATAGATAGCTGGCCGATTTGGGGGGCGCCCCCCCCCCCCCTAGGAGACCCCTGTTTCACGCGCGCACACGCATTTCGACAACACCGCCCCGCGTATATGTGCAATGAGCACAGCGACATGTGATCTGTGCCCTCGGGCATGTGCAGGGAGACAAACTGTGATATGAGCACTGCGGCATGTGCAGGGAGACATACTGTGATATGTGCTTGTATGTGCAATGTAGCACACTCATCAGGTGTTGGGTGTGTTTTGGGATACCTAACATGGCAAGTTTTTTAACAGTAATTGATACTTTACCTGTAAGGAATCTCTCATGTACAAATGGGTATCCTAATTGGGTTCCCTTCTGCACAGATTCCCTATGCACAGATTCCCATCAGGAATGTATACACATCGTTTTGTTGTTATTGGACGGTGAAACACCTGAATTTAACGAGTTTACATACTGCATCCATACAATGAACTAAGTCCAAATTTCCTGAGGAAATAATAACTCCCCCCTCGAATAACTCCCCCCTTGAATAACTCCCCCTCCAAAACGTCTGACGAAAAAATAACTCCCCTGGGGTCTTATTCGAGGATTTAGGGTATTTGTGCAGCCAGTTATGTTGCCAACGAAATGTCAATTTAAATGAATCTGGTGCTGTGAAAAATACAAATACCGCCAATGCAATTCCCACTTGATACAAAAACAGTGGAAAGATAAATCGCGGATTTTAAACTTTTAAAAGGAAAGTCTGCGACGTCTTAAATTGTCCTTCAAGCACAATGTTACAGCGCAAAAAGGGGAAAAACCTTTTCTTTTATGGTGGTAACCTCATCTCGGGAGATAAAATATTTACTTCATTGCAGCCGGGTAAAGGGAAAAGCGCCGTCAATAGCATTATCTTTCTCAGGCTTCAGTTATTTTATGCGTTACATCCAGTTCGGTAACTTTGACGCGTCAACTGAAAACTGACTTTTGTAAACTCGAAACCTCAAGAAACAAAGGAGGCTGGGTGCAATAATGTTTGCACCAGGGTAAATTGTGTCTGTAGTCGTACCGTGAAAAAGTACACTTCGTAATGAACTCTAAACTGGACGGACAGATAGCCATACAATGAATGTTACCATATTTAGATGAATAAGGTTACATGAAAAACTGCACAAAATTCACCCAAAATGAAAGCAATTTAAATGATTTAAAAAGTTATGTTCGTTCTTTTATTCAGATGAGATATGGTAGATTTCATTGCAAGGTATAATGTCGTCGGGCTATACATCTGAACAAAACATCAATATTTTCCTATTTTTCACATCACATCACACAGTTCCCACTGTCGCATCAGTGAATTTCGTACAAAATACTTGACGTGATTTAATTCGTCAAAATACGGTAGCATTCTACGTGTAGCGTTCAGTCAATCAGTATACGCTAGTGCTTCGTAACGAGTTTACAAAATTAGCTTCCAGTTCACGAGTTTGTGAAATACGCAGAAAATCAGATAGCAGGAAATAGAAACACATCATCGAGTAAGAAAGCACAAAAACAAACAGATAAATATCACATTTTCATCCCATGGAGAACGGGCGAAATACTGAATAAATACCTACCTAGGTACCGTAAATGCTCGAATAAGTCCCCGGAGGAGTTATTTTTTCGTCAGAATTCTATGACTTATTCCAGGGGAGGGGGACTTATTCGAGGGGGAGTTATTATTACGCCGGAATATTGAGTAGAATCCATGATCACTATATTGTCGGAATGGGGTTAAATCGAAATCCCGTAATTCGCGCAATTAAATCAATGCTAGTGTGCATCAACTGCAAAATAATACATACTTTTAATGAAAATATACATACATGCGTTTTTTATACATGGACATCTTTCCCACCCATCAAAAAGGGGGGAGGGTTATTTTTCTTCAGTCAGCTGGCACATGGGGAGTTATTCGAGGGGGGGGGGGCTTATTCGAGGGGGGGGGGGCTTATTCGAGGGGGGGCTTATTCGAGGATTTACGGTATTTTTATAGAAGGCTATCAATTTAGTAATGAAACCTCGATATGAATACATAAATACATGAATGTCAGCAATTTGAGAAATTGATGAACAATGTCAATTCAACATAATGTCACTTGAAGTCATGACGACATGAGTACATCAGTTACATGAGGAATTCATAATAACTACTCAAGAAGTTGCTTTTGGTCTTTGCGGAACAAAAATATGTTGAAAAGAGTAAACACACATCGACAGTTTGTAACAGATTTATCAATGCAAATAAATCACTTTTTCGCGAACTGTGAGGAATTTCCTTAATTTAAGCTTACTTTGAGTTGATTAAGTGCATTGCACAATTCAACAATTGGAAAAGGTCAATGAAAAATTCCGGACATTTCGAAGAAAAAAATTACTCAGTGAACATGTGCAGCACAGATTTGAAGGTTCAGTGCATTGTAAAATTTGCTAGATTGGTACAAAATGAAGCAACTCGAAGCATTGATGTAAAGAAGCAACTGATAGCAGGTGCAAATCCCAGAACCCGTAAAGTGTCAAATGTCATGCGAAATGTCAACTGTCATGACAAATGTAAAGTAAAGTGTCAATTGTCATGTCGTGCAAAGTTCAGTATTGAATAAAATCTTTTTCTTTTTTTAATTCACATTTGACACTTTACTTTTCACTTTACAGGGTCTGGGACTGCCCCCAGTACGAGATAATTCAATTTTCACTAGTTTCAGAAAATAGATTGAGCATCTTTGATGGTCGAAGGAGCTATCTATCCACAGAACAAAATCTGTAAATTTCAAAGCAAGCTCTTTCGACATCATTAAATAGGGTGGCACAATTCCTTTTGGGCCCACACGCTAGTTGACATCGACACCAAATGTCAACTGGTGCCGATCCCGATTCAAAGGTCGCTGACTAGCCGACGAATGACATTCAAACGCAAGTTTTGAATTGGGAACGGAACCAGTTGACATTTGGTGACGATGTCAACTAGCGTGTGGGGCGCCTTGGACCGCGAAGTATAAACAGTAGCAAATTATTTTTGCTCGTAATTGCTAGTAATTTGCTGATTTCATACTCTAATTTTGGACATAAGCCAATATCGTGATGATAGATTTCGCAAAAACTAGCGCGATCTATTCCGTTAAGCGACGTTTACACTGATTTGTGTGCCGACAAAAAGGAGTGAAAAAGTTCCATAATTCCGGAATAAAGTTCCCTGTCTGCAACAAAAAGCAGTGATGTATAATCACTAGTTGAGTGTAGGGTTCAAACGGGATCCCGATCCCGATCCCGGATCCCGTGAAAGTCCGGGATTTACCAATCCCGATCCCGATCCCGAAACCCCAATCCCGATCCCGATCCCGATCCCGAAATCTCAAAAATACCAATCCCGATCCCGATCCAAAAAATTTTCAAATCCCGATCCCGATCCCGAGAAACTCCCAAGTCCGGGATCCCGATCCCGGAAAAATGAGTGGAAATTATAAAAAGTGAAATAATGACGTTTTTGCAGGCAAAAAACTGGATGCAAACCCCCAGCGTCAATTTTATGCCACTTTTCTGGCATCCAACAGTGTTTTGAAACCTTTATGAACAACTGTGAATGCCAGAAAAATGGCCAAAATCTCTATCCCCAGAACCCAATCCCGATCCCGGAAAAATGCCTATCCCAATCCCGATCCCGATCCCGTGACCCCAATCCCGGCCAATCCCGATCCCGATCCCGAAATCTCAAAAAACCAATCCCGATCCCGATCCCGAAACCCCAATCCCGATCCCGATCCCGAAATCTCAAAAAGTGAATCCCGATCCCGATCCCGATCCCGAAAAGTCAATCCCGTTTGAACCCTAGTTGAGTGTACTAACATGCCAATTTACAGATAATTCGAGCATGTCGTTCAAGTTTTAAAATGGATTTCAGTCGTGAAACCGAACCGACAACTGAAATTCATTTTCAAACTTCAACGACAATCACTAATTAACTGCAAATTAGCATTTGTGTACACTCAACTAGTGAGTATCCCTCACTGCATTTTCTTGCAGATATGAAACTTTATACCGGGATTATGGAACTTTCGTTTTCTTTGTCGGCACAGGAAACCGCCTAAACGACTCTTTAAGCGTTATGTCATAAAATTTTTCCACGATTCAACTTGCTAATTTCGAAAAGTGCCACAAAAATTTAGGTACCAAATAAATATGAATGTCGGTATGAATATGAGAAAAAATCTGAAGCGACAAGAATTGGGGGAAAAAATAAAACGACCCATAAATATACAGAAAAATAGCAACAAAAAAGAAAAATTGCACCATTCAAAATATCTTTAAAAATGGAGGGACAAGAAACAAATAGAAATAAAAAAGTAAAATATCACTTATTCAGCAAATCCCAAGCATCATCATCGAGTGTACTCTTCACTGGTTTACTGGACTTCACGGGATCAAATTCCTCAAAATCGATTAACAAATCTTTTTCCTTTTTACCGCCCTTCGAAGCCTTCGCTCTGGCGGCATTTTTCCCCGCTTCGCCTTTTCCCGCCGCTTTATTCGGGGGTGCCTTTTTATTCGACTGTTTACTGTCACTTTGTTGGAACGCGGTCCAAGTGTCGCCGTTTTCGTTTTCTTCAGCGACGGGAGTGGGCGATTTCGACGATTTGGACTTTGATTTAGATTTGCCTTTCGATGAGGGATTTTCGGGTGAGCCGGTCCTGAAATGTTGGGGGGGGGGGGGTTGATTAAGTTTATTGTGATACAATTTTCATGTTTTTATATTGTTTGTATTTGTTTGCATGGCGGACATTGATCCTTTTCATTCACGTTAAACACTTCTTAAACTATTCCCAGAAGATGTTGATCATGTCAAGTTTTTAGCCCAAAAATGTATGAATCTAATCTAATCTAATCGACACCGCAACACTATTTTTCATTCATTACATCGTCATATTTTTACAGAACTTTTAGTGCACTAAGGACAAGTACCCAATTGGGGTCTCCAATGTTTTGAACTTCGCGTGGGGTTCATTTTTTACATTGTAAATAGCACCTGAAAAGGGATAGATAGCTGAAAAACTGCAATTTATTTCCAAAATAACCCAGAAAAAAATTGTGGCATGTTGAGAATTACCCTAACCAACCACAATCAACTTATTTGGAAATATTTAAATACTATGTACGTGAGAAAATGCTACATAAGCAGAATTTCAATAAAACCAGTGTAAATAGATCAGAAACAGCGTTATGGGCAATGTACATATGTACATATGTAAAATGTGCATATGTACACTTTGCACAAAAGCACAGCCTTGAACGAATCTTAAGAAACTCTAAACTGTAATTAAACAATTGCACTAGCTCACGTTTAAGATTTCATCGCCATATGATCAAACAATGCAAAATTTAACAAAATGATGACGATCAGATCATTTAGTGTTTGTATAAGGGGCATATTGCACATGCAAAAACCATGTTCGATACAGCGATGGTTGCAATAAAAGGATCCCATCTTGACTGAAATTTTCAATTGACAAAATGTTTAAATGGTCATAATGAAATAAGTTGTGTTTGTTTAAAACCTCATTCACTTTTCAGGTAGTAATCTCAAAGTAACCAGTTTTTATTCAGAAAATTTCAAAGCATTTTCAATTCCAAAATGCACACAAAAATATTCCTGTGCGCGGGAATAATTTTCTTGGCCATTGGCTTGAGTGTAAGTTGTGTGAAATACTCATAATACCTTCTTTCCAAAAATATATTTATTAAATATATATTTTTTTAAATCAGGATGCCCGGGATGCTAAAGAGAGAAAGACCAACGCAAAAGCGGAGGAAAGTTCCGATCCAAGAATGTTTCAAGGTAAAAAATATGCACAAAAACTTCTTCAGACTTAAAAAAAATTAATAAAAAAGTTCCCACGCAGGTGACATGATCCTACCCGCGACAATGCGCAGTGGATTAAGAAACAAAGCCTCCCTTTGGCCCAATGGACGCGTTCCATACACTGTTATTTTTTGCTATTTAATTAAATGTCAACTCAAGTAAAAATTACAGGTGTCCGAGTACATTTGGAACGCAGATTGCCAACACATTCACCACTTACGAACGGGGAATAATTGACAAAGCCATGCGGTATATAGAATCCATTTCCTGCATCAAATGGGTGCAAAAGGGAAGCAACGACAAAAATTTTGTCAATATAAATAAGGTGCGATCATTCGAGTGAAAAAACATGGAAAATGATTTAATAACCTAAAATTATCCACAAAAATTGAAAAATAAAATGCAGAAAAAACCTGGGGTGTGTTTCTCCGCGGTCGGAGTAAACAATGGGTGGAATGGTCAAGATTTAAATCTGGCTATGGAATGCTTGAGATATAATCAAGTCGGCACGGCTGTCCACGAAATGTTACATGCTCTGGGATTTTTCCACGAACAGTCCAGACCGGACAGGGACCAATATGTCACCGTTTGTGGAATTTTTTTATTTTTTTTCTAATTTACAAATTCTGGTTTCAAAAATTTTATCTACCGCACGCAGATTTACTGGAACAACATCATTCCCATAAACGTGCACAATTTTAACAAATATAACGAAAATTACGTTACCACTTCAGGCACGCCTTATGATGTTGATTCCATCATGCACTATGGTAAATTTTTTTAAACAATAATCCCAGACATAAAAATATTTAAACTTTTTCAAATATTCACAAATTTTCAGAGAGCGTGGCTTTTAGCAAGGACAATAAGTCGCCCACGCTTCTGACAAAATCTGGTAAAAAGATTTTCAGAAACAACCAAATGAGCAAAATTGATATAGATGAGCTGAATAAACTGTACAGCTGCAACGGAGGTCAGTTTGAACTTTGATTCATAAAAAATATTGTAAAAATTGATCATAAAATAGCTGGGTAAAATAGAAATTCCAGACTATTTACAGGGAAAATTTGAGCGCTGAAAAATTAAATGGATCTTAAAAGACAGAGAAAAAACATATCAATACAATCAGTACCCTGTCAAAAATTCAAAAAAAGTTTGTCCCCTTTTTCGCAGGCGGCGGCACTAGTTCAGGCGGCAGTAACTCAAATTGTAAAAATAATCACGTTTCGTGTGACAGTTGGGCCGGTATTGGGGAGTGCACGAAAAATCCGCTATGGATGCTTGTCAATTGCAAAAAAGCTTGCAAACAGTGCTAGATGTCTATTGTCTTGAGATGTGATAATTTTGATTGTGATTGAAAATTGTGATAATGGGTGGATCATTATCGCGACACGGTGTAAAATCGACCTGGCTTCAGAGGGATTATTGAAATAAAATTTCAGTAAGAAAGATGGTCCCATTCAAATAGCACGATCAACTTAACGCATTTCCACATGTACAAATCCGCAGTATGTTGCCACTAAGGTTGGAAAAAACGTTTTTAACGCCATGTTTTTTAAGGTTTTTTAAAAAACAACGTTTTTTAAAAAGCTCCCAGATACAGCACAAACCCAAACTCACAAATTAAAAATATCCTCATTAGGTCCTCTACTAGATCCGGATCCAGATTCATTCAATCTACCATAACCGCCATCTTGTCGGCTACTATCCTGGTACGAAGCGGCGCCAGGACTGGCGTTGGCGCCGGCGCCAGTTTGCATGGCGCCAGCGCCAAGGAGTCCGCGATCTTCATTGGCGCTAGGGGAACTGAGCGATTGCCAGCCGCGCCAACCCGCAAATGTCTCTGTTGCCTATGGGTGAAGAGACTATTTTGAGTGAGGTATTTTGTGTTTGACTTTATGAAGTTCGATAAATAAATTCGACACTTTGTCAAGTAGTCAAGTGATAAGTGTGAAGTGTAAAACGGCCCACACACACTAGGTGAGACCACAATATCGTGTCAACTGTGTGTCAACTAAAAAACACTAAAAATTTCAAAGCATCATACTTAACGGCGCAGGACCGGTGCACAAGTAAATCCGGTGCACAAGTGACAATGTCCGGTACCAATGTAGACCCGGTGCTTAGGTACGGCCCCCACACTTGAGCACTGGGTCTTCATGGGCATTGCAGGTGTTCAGTATGGGGGGATGGAGGGGGTTGGGTTACCCCCCAAACGCTCCAGCTATCTACATATGTATCTAGCGATTTTTCTCCCTTTTTTCCTTCTAAAGCTTGAAAAACCCCATAATTTTGAACCCCTTCGACCCCCACCTCCAAAAACAACAACTATACACATGATTGGTGATGGAATGGCGCCATTTGAGGGCGCCAAAGTACGCCACACCATGGCGCCCTTATGCTACTTTTGCTACTTGTGCACCGGGTTTACTTGTGCACCGACCCACGCCCATACTTAACAGAAACAAATTAAGCGTCACGATATAATCTTAACTATGCTCTATCACATAGCAAAGTTGAAATCACATAATCAAACAAAATTTAGTTGAATTTACGAATTATGACACAAATTTTGATGTCAAACAGTGTGGGTCCAAAGTATCACTGTCCAGTCAGGACAACGATGGAGGTCTCAGTTAAACGGTTCCAATTTTTCGAAATTTTTGAAATGTTACTTAAATATTTTCAAAAAATTCTGTCCTTGAGAACCAATAACTGAGGCGTCTACTTCTAAAAGTCGACAAGTCCAAAATATGAAAATTTCGAGTTAGGCCCGGAAACGTCATCTGGGGGCTACTTCAGCACATTTTTTATCATTTTCCATATAATTTTTGACCTCACATGCCCATATGGCAAAGTGCCAAATTTGACATTTTTGGGGAAAAATGCAAAAATTTCGGGCAATAAGTCGACAAGTCCACCTAGTTTAGTGCAAGAAGTCGACAAGTCCACCTAGTTTAGTGCAAGAAGTCGACAAGTCCACCTAGTTTAGTGCAAGAAGTCGACAAGTCCATTCCTCTGCTTCCTTTTTTATGGAAAAATTGGCAAGAAATGTGATATGTCCACTATGGACAGCTACTTCTAAAAGTCGACAAGTGCATAAGTTGCCCATAAGGCAGCCTCGGCATCCCCGGGAACAAAAATGTTTGTTAGTGCAAGAAGTCGGTCGACAAGTCCAATTCCCTCCCAAAAACAGTTTTGCTCTGACCGAATGGAAATTTATGGACACGCAATTTTTCACATAAAGGTTAAGAGCAGGGGCTGAAAATTTGACACTTTATTGTCAACATATGGAACTTAATGGAAAGCACGAGAGAGCCAAATTGGACACGCACCACGGGCCTGGAATTGGGTCTGAAACTTAAATTGCGATTTACTCAAAATCACATTTTGTTGACTTGTCGACTTTTAGAAATAGAGGCCTCAATTGGATTCAGGGGGCGGTTTTAAGTCCTGTAAGTGTTGTGTCAAATGTTAAGTCAAATGTAAGGTAAAATTTCACTAGTGTATCCAAATCTTTTGTTTTTGTATCCAAATCATAATTTTTCACATAAGATTTGGATACAAAAAACATAACATTTGGATACAAAAAAAATAAGATTTAGATATACAATTGACATCTGACTTCACATGTGACACTTCACTTTACACTTTACAGGGCTTGCGACTGCCACCCGGGGCCAGTTCAAAAAGACGCAAGTTTGCAAGAGCACAAGTACTGACCTTGTTTGTTACGCTGGATAAAGATGTGCCTACGCTGCTAAATAAACCGCCGCCCGGCCGTGTCTGCGTATGCAAATGTATTTTCTATGGAAATATACGTGGGAAATTGGACTGCGAGAACTGAAAGTGACAATTTCAAAAAAGTGTATCCGGTGCCTAGGACGTTTCGATCGGAAAAAAAACTGAAAATAGTTTGTGATTTCGTGAAAAGTTCACATATGTACGATAAGCATGCATCGAGTGATTGGTGGGATACAAAGCGGTAATATTTTTTAAAGCAGACTTGAAAGCTAACTCATTCAATTTTTTTCCATAAATACAAAACGGCCTGAAAATAGCAACAGTGCAGTTTAAAATTGGAGAATAAATCAACTTTCGCTGCGATTCGGCAAGATCGGCTATTAAATGCTTTAGCTGTCTATTCTACCGTATTTCCTCGAAATACCCCCAGGGGGTTTATTTTTTTCAGAGTGAGAATTTTTAGGGAGGGTTAAACGAGGGGACTATTGGGCCCACACACGCTAGACATCGACAAATGTCAATTGGTTCCGATCCCAATTCAAAGCTTGCGTTTGAACGTCGTTCGTCGGCTCGTCAGCAAGCTTTCAATCGGGATCGGAACCAGTTGACATTTGGTGTCGATGTCAACTAGCGTGTGTGGGGCCATTTCGGTGGCTGGGGGGTTATAATTTTATAGTGTCCATTTTGAGAAGGGGCGTATTTCGCGGGGGGTATTTTGAGGAAATACGGTATTTGAAAAAAATGAATGTTGCCTTTGCAGAGCTATTGTATTGCATCAATCACACAGTAAATATGTGCATACTAGCGAAAACTAGCACAGACAAAAACACTACCGATGAAAAAATCATTTGAAAATAGGCCATCGAGATAAACTATCGGAATGAACATGATAGTCTTCCGGCAGTGGCGCAGCACATTCTGAATACACTCTCGAGCAATCCCTTTTCTACCCAAATCGACGGCCGACACAATCCATCCAAACAAAATCGGCCAACGTAAAATGGAAACGTATCGCCGTATCGCAAAAGGAGCAACGTATTGACACGTACGCAACCCCTCGAAAGCAACCCCCCCACACAACCGCGAGAGCACAAAGACACCGAACAAACACAATCCACCAGCACGACACTAACACCATCGGGTTGCTGTGCGAGCGCGGCATGCACCTGGGCACTGACCGAACCGCCGATTTCCGTCGCCCGCCCGCCCGCCTGCGAGCCCAGTTCCTTGGCTGCCAGCGCCGCGCTCGCCGCCTTGCTAGACAGGTGCGACCAGCCCTGGGGGGTTGGGGTTGGGGGGGTTGAGGGGGTGTAGGGCGGAGGTGGGGCGCGGGTAGGGCGCCCACTCCTCTCTTCAGCGAACAGCTTCAATTAGCGCGCGAGTAAGCACGTGAAATTTTGCCAGGCGTGTGACACAATTTCGGACATAAACGGCTGGACATTTGCGCCCAGTGGAGATCAGCGTTCAGTGGAGATCAGCGTTCAGTGGACGCAACACAAAAGACAATCGCAACATGTGATGTGACCCAGTAAATGTTCGCCTGGCGAGTGGTCTGTCATGCCGGCAAAATGCATTAGTTACAGATAATGGCGCCAGTCGGTGGGAGCGCATGCGCTGCAGATGTCCACTGCGCGAGGATGTCCACAGCTGCTGAGGCCACAATTTCACGTGCCTATTTCACGTGCTAATTGAAGCTGGGTGCTGATAGGTGGGTGGGTCCATCAATGTTTTGATGGTGGATTTGTCATGGGCGAGGGGACTTTTTCAAAATAATCCCCAAGCTGCAGAATATGCTGTTCTAAAAAACCTACTCCTCAATCATAAAGGTAGCTGCTACTTTGAAACTACACTCATATTTGTATCAGTAATTTAGCATAATTTCGGAAAGATTCAAATTTTGGACCGAAGCCAATTTCTACCAAAAAACATTCACTCGCATTTTTGATTTAGAATTTCCACAAATCGAAAAAAAACTGACCAAACTCAATTGAGACATAGCCCCTTCAAACAAGTCTGACTTTTCATTTTCTCTTTCAACCGTGTTTCCGAACCCTTGATATTTTCCCTTATTCACCGAGCCACCGCCGGTTCTGCGACGAAATATTTTTTCGCTTTTCTTAAAAAAATGGAAATTTAAAAAACTGACTGATAAGAAGAGAAGCTATTTGAATTTCTGGACAATCCGTGCGCATCGAACCAGTCGTCGGTGGCTGAATGCTCTTCACCAACGTCGCCGCTGCGCGTAGGGGGTCACAATTTTTGGGTACAAAACTTGATTATAGAGATTCTTAGGACAGTAGAATATTTTCTGGTGCTACGCACCCTAGTCGGCAACCACACAGAATGGTAACTGGTTTACCTATCCTCTACCTGTTCAGATTTTTGTTGATGGGTGGAAGACTACCGTATTTCCTCGAAATACCCCCCCCCCTTCGAGACCACTATGAAACAACACCCCCCCCCCCTCGAAATACCCCTCCCCACGATTGAGTGTAAAGAGAATGTACATGACAAATACTGCAGTATGTGTTCTGCGTAGTGCAGAACACACGTTAAAACAGTGTCGGAATCACGTTAGAACAATGTTTATACCATCTACGTACTAATATCAGTCTACAGGAGTCTATACACGTCAGTTATTGATGCATTTTTCCACCCCAGCGCACATCACAAACAACGATTTTGTACTAGGATTTCAAAAAATTTCTTGCGAAATAATACCCCCCCCCTCGTTTAACCCCCCCCCCCCTCTCGGGAGCACTATGAAACAATCACCCCCACGGGGGGTATTTCTGGGAAATACGGTATGTCCAAATGCACATGCGGCAAATATCGAGTTGTGATTTACCAGTGCTAATGTCACTTGTTATTCAATGCCCCCTACTAGTTGAACACTTTAGTGAACAAAATGTCAACTGGTTCCAATCCCAACTCAAAGCTTGATGGCGAGTAACTAGGCATTATTGTAAATAAATACACACATACTTCATGCCGGCTTTGTAAACGCTGGAAATACGCAATATTCGTTTTTCAACACTACCATTCATTTGCGACATGATTCGATACTTATCATTTGAACATCATTCGTCGGCTCGTCAGCAAGCTTTGAATTGGGATCACAACCAGTTGACATTTGGTCTCCTTGTCAACTAGCAAATATAGGGGCAATCAAGGACGTAGCCTGGGGGGGGCGGGGGAGGGCGGCCGCCCCCCCCTTTCCCGGGTCGGACAAAAAATATGCCAGAACATGACAAATGACAGAACTGGCACTTCCGTAAAGCGATTTTGTTGATAGCTCGGAAAAAATTTGCGCGCAAGCGCGCATTTCGTCGCCCTACAGTATATTTCATTGATACCTATAGTTTGGGACAAAAAAGCACCGAAATCTGTCCCGGTCGCTGTATATGTATGTAAAATACAAACATGTACAGCGGTATTTGGCGCCATTGCCACCGCCAATGGCGCCACGGCGTGGCGCCTACGAATGGCGCTGGCGCCATTCCTTTACCAAGGGGTCAAATTTTTAGGGGGGGGGGGGGCGCTGCGCCCCCGTTCGCCGGGCTCCATATACAATCCGCCCCCCCCCCCCGCTGAAAAATCCTGGCTACGTCCCTGGGGCAATCACCTCAAAAACCCAAAAACACAGCCACCCCAAAGAAACCAACAATAGTTCACGCTCCCTGCCCTGACTTTTCACAGCGGCATAACTGTGACTGGGGCGGAGTTGACCAGCGCCCATACCCGAGGGGGCCCACGATTGAGCGGGGGAACATTCCTCCGACTAGGGTTGGAAAAAAAACGTTTTTTTTTAACTCGATGTTTTTTTTTAAAAAAAAACGTTTTTTTTTAAAAAAAAACGTTTTTTTTTAATAAAAAACGTTTTTTTTTAAAAGCTCCCAGATATGACCTTGTGTCAACATATATAGGTATATCAGACACTGGCAATACTCTGTGATGTTAAATATGACCATATAATGGCTGTGGAGCCATGGGATAGCATTATAAGTGGTGATTTGTGTCAAAAATATCCATTTTTCGTCGACATATCGTTCGTATATCGCCTTATAGTCGAATGTTTGTGACTTCAGGTAAAGTTTGGCACGGAATAGTGATCAAACAAGGTTATAAAACGAGGTTGTTACTTTGCGAGTGAAGTTACACACTGTGGAGGTACATGGAAGCACATTACCTCAATATAATATACTACAGCAACATATGACGGCTTATTAACCCATGGTAGCACATAGAAATGGATACTTTGATACTAAAAATGCCACAAAACCAATTAAAACAACCAAGAATGTCAATTTGTGTGTGAAATTGCGCGCTTGCGCGCAAAAATTTTGCAAAATACCTAGTGCTTAGTACTAAAAATTTTGGTCGATGTTTTTTTTTAAAAAAAAACATTTCGGACGTCATGTTTTTTTTAAAAAAAAAACGTTTTTTTTTAATAAAAAACGTTTAAAAAAAAACATCGGCCAACCCTACCTCCGACCAATCACGACCGTCCGCTAGTGTTGCGATCTGTGGGGGGGGGGGGGTTGAGTTTTAGTGGTTGATTGGGAACTGGTTGAATGGTTGATATATTAGGGGTTTGGGGGGTTGCGGAGGTTTGGGGATATGTTGGGGGTGTGGGGTATGCTGGGTATGGCGGTGGAAGGGGTTGCGGAGTTCAATATATAGGCTTTTTGAAGGTGTAGATTCAAGGTCAGGGTGTTACAATTGACCATTTACAATGGAAAGATTTAAATAAATACCCAGAAAAAATCAAATACCGGATTACCTCGGATAACCCCCCTAAAAATGGACTGGGGAAATAATACCCCCCCCCCCTCGAATTAACCCCCCTCAAATTTTGCTGGCGAAATAATAAACCCTATGGGGGTATTTCGAGGTAATACGGTAATCAAAAACCTTGTCTCTATACAAAGCGGCCGCTCTAGAATTCCACTTTTCTTGCAGGCCGCCCTTAAAATCGGGTCTTTCACCGAGAAAAAGTCGCGCATTTTTATTCCCGCCAACTTTCATCTTTGCTAATTCGGCATCCTTCCATTTGTCCATGGTTACGGAACGAACGAAACTGAAAAGTTTGGGTCAAACATTTTTTGACCACTCTAACCTTGTGATAGCGCGGTTTCTTGAGCATCATCACCGAAAAAAATTAACACTGAATTAGGTATCGATGTGTAAATAAATTTAGATGATAGATCTATTAGATAGATTCTATATTATGGAAGAAATTCGTGAATTTGAGAGCTAGAAATTGAGCTGTGTGCAAATAAAATAATGTACACTTTTTACCAGTGTCAATAACTGATTTTTTGACGCGTTCAAAAACGTCATTCCACACAAAGTCTGAAATCACGAAAAAATGAAACTATACAGACACAATGAACTGCGATTTACAGGAGCCCAGTTAGCAGATTTCAGTTTCGCTAGGAAAGCGTCGTCAGTAGTGATGTAAAGCGCCATGGCGCTAGCGCCAAAGCGAAAAGCGCCATAGCGATTGACGCCATTTTGCCGTGGCGCTATTAGCGCTTTGCGTCAAAGTTATGGCGCTTTTACATCGCTAGTCGTCAGCTACGCAACGCTCCCGAAAAACTTTCAATTGTCAACGTGTCAACTTTTTTAGAACAGTTACACACTCATATTCAAACAGTTTATCCAGTGGATAATAATACTTAACAAGTTTCACAAAACACGGTATATTTATGACAATTTAGCACTTAAATAGATGTATCTACAGATAAAAGTAAACTTTTGTTAAGCGGAGTTCACACTCGGTATGACGACAAAAATGTCGAGCTTTCGACAATCTTTTTGTCGTGAAAATTGAGCATTAGAATCAAGGACGTATCCAGGGGGGGGCCCGAAAATTTCAGCAAAATGCCACTTTCACTATAAATTTTCAACGTATTTGTAAAAAATTTTCCTCCACACAGAAGGTATGTTCTGCAGAGCGTTCTCTATATAGGCAAATCCCTCACAATACCCTAATTTTCTGCCCGTCGCTGTGCAATTTATGCATATCTCCACCTATACAATTTCGTGAGAACTGCACGCTAAGGATGCTTCAATGCAAAAGATAGGAGGCACAATCACAGGCCTCATTGTGCCCGATTCGTGTGTGTTTTTGCACACAATGCAGTCACTATTTATTAGTACAAATGCCCTTTACAAACACGATCCACAATCTTGACAAACAGGGTTAGTAGATGGCAAAGTTGCTTCCCAAGAATGCAATTGCACATGTATAGGGGGTTGACTTGAGTTTTTAGGGGCTGAGTTTACAATTCAGGGTTGAGTTGATGGGTGTTGATAAATTAGGGTTGAGTTGACAGAAGTTTAAAGATAAGGGGCTGTTGACACAAGTTTAAAAATTAGAGGCTGAGTTTATGGGAGTTGAGTTGATGGGTGTTTGCCAAATTAGGGGCTGAGTTTATGGGAGTTAACAATAACATTACCATAATCCTTAAGTGAGGCCCCCGGGGCTAAAAAATATAAATTGTGATATAATGCATTTGTGGGTTACTGATTACAATAATTTGAAATATGCACTCCATTCTGACAGTACATTACGATAACCCTGAAATTGAACCCAAAATGGGGCCAAAATTTTCAAATTGTGAAATGATGCATTGTGGGTTTCTAATTGCACTGATTTGATATATAATGCACTCCATTTTGACACTACATTACCATAACCCTGAAAATGAACCACTGGGGCCAAAAACTTTCAATTTGTGAAATGATGCATTTTTGGGTTTCTGGTTGCACTGATTTCAAATTTAGGTTTCTGATTGCACTGATTTGATATATGCACTCCATTGACACTACATTACCATAACCCGAAAAATGAACCCATGGGGCCAAATACTTTCAATTTGAGAAATGATGCATTTTCAGGTTTCTGATTGCACTCATTTGAAATATGCACTTCATTTTGACACTACATTACCATAACCCTGAAAATGAACCACTGGGGCCAAAAAATTTCAATTTGTGAAATGATGCATTTTTGGGTTTCTGATTGCACTGATTTCAAATTTGGGTTTCTGATTGCACTGATTTGATATATGCACTCCATTTTGACACTACATTACCATAACCCTCAAAATGGACCCATGGGGTTAAATACTTTCAATTTGAGAAATGATGCATTTTCGGGTTTCTGATTGCACTCATCTGAAATATGCACTTCATTTTGACACTACATTACCATAACCCTAAAATGAACCCCCTGGGCCAAAAACTTTCAAATCATAAAATGATGGATTTGTGAATTTCTGAGTGTAGTGATTTCAAATATGCCCAGGGCTTAAAAAATTAGAAATTGTGAAATGATTCAATGTGGGTTTCTAATTGCACTGATTTGAAATATGCACTCCGTTTTGACACTACATAACCCTGAAAACTACATAACCATAACCCTGAAAATGAACCTCTGGAGCCAAAAACTTTCAATTTGTGAAATCATTCATTTTTGGGTTTCTGATTGCACTGATTTCAAATTTGGGTCTATGATTGCACCAATTTGATATATGCACTCCATTTTGACACTAAATTACCATAACCCTAAAAATGAACCCATGGGGCCAAATACTTTCAAACCATAAAATGATGGATTTGTGGGTTTCAGAGTGTAGCTATTTCAAATATGCCCAGGGCTTGAAAAATTAGAAATTGTGAAATGATTCGATGTGGGTTTCTAATTGCACTGATTTGAAATATGCAATCCATTTTGACACTACATAACCCTGAAAACTACATAACCATAACCCTGAAAATGAACCTCTGGAGCCAAAAACTTTCAATTTGTGAAATCATTCATTTTCAGGTTTCTGATTGCACTCATTTGAAATATGCACTTCATTTTGACACTACATTACCATAACCATAAAAATGAACCCCCTAAGCCAAAAACTTTCAAATCATAAAATGATGCATTTGTGGGTTTCTGATTGTAGCGATTTCAAATATGCACTCCATTTTGACACTACATTACTAAAACTCTGAAATTGAACCCCTAGACCCAAAAATTTCTATTTGTAAAATGATGCATTTTGCAGGTTTCTTATTGCACTGATTTGAAATGACTCAATTTCAACTCTACATTACTGTAAGCCTTAAATTGAACCCATGGGGCTAATAAATTAGAAATTGTGAAATGATGCATTTGTGGCTTTTTGATTGCCTTGATTTGAAATATGCACTTCATTTTGACACTACATTACCATAACCCTGAAAATGAACCCCCAGGGCCAAAAATTTTCAAATCATAAAATGATGTGTTTGTGGGTTTCTGATTGTAGCGATTTCAAATATGCACTCCATTTTGACACCACATTACTAAAACCCTGATAATGAACCCCTGGGCACAAAAACTTTCAATTTGTGAAATGATGCGTTTGTGGGTTTTTTATTGCAGTGATATGAGATGTGCACTCCATTTCTACTCTACATTACCATAACCTTTTAAGTCTAACCCTTGGGGCTAAAAAATTGAAAATTGTGAATTGATGCATTTGTGGATTGATGATAGTGATTTTTTGAAATATTCATACCATTTTCACACTACATTACCATAAACCTGAAAATGAGTTTACGGCAGTTTCCAAATTAGGGGCTGAGTTTATGGGAGTTTCCAAATTAGGGGCTGATTTTAAGGGAGTTTCCAAATTAGGAGCTGAGTTTATGGGACTTTCTAAATTAGGGGCTGAGTTTATTGGAGTATCCAAATTAGGGCTGAGTTTACAGCAGTTTCCAAATTATGGGTTGAGTTTACAGGAGTTTCCAAAATTGGGGGCTGAGTTTATGGGAGTTTTCAAATTAGAGGCTGAGTTTATGGGAGCTTACAAATAAGTGGCTGAGTTTATGGGAGTTTGCAAGTTAGGGGCTGAGTTTACGAGTGTTTGCAAGTTAGGGGCTGAGTTTATAGGAGTTTCCAAATTAGGGGCTGAGTTTACAGGAGTTTCCAAACTAGGGGCTGTGTTTACAGGATTTAGAGGGGGTCCCCATGGGGTGCCATTTTTGGGGGGTCTCCAGGGGGTGCCATTTTCTGGAGGTACATATGGGGGTGCCATTTCAAGGGGGTCCACATAGGGTGCCATTTTTTGGGTGGTCCCCAGGGGTGCCATTTTTTGGTGGTCCTCAGGGGGGTGCTATATTTTTTTTTGCAGGGGGGTCCTAAGGGGGTGCCATTTTGGGGTGGTCCCCAGGGGGTGCCATTTTTGGAGAGTCCCCAGGGGGAGCCAACTTTGGGTGGGTCCCCAGGGGGTGCCATTTTTGTGGGGGTTCCTAGGGGGTGCCATGTTTGGGGGGTCCCCAGGGGGTGCTATTTTGGGGGGTCCCAAGGGGGTGCCATTTTTGGGGGGTCCCTGAGGGGTGCCATTTTTCGGTGGTCCTCAGGGGGTGCCATATTTGTGGGGCCCTAGGGGGTCTCATTTTTGGGCGGTTCCCAGGGGGTGCCACTTTTGGGGGGTTCCCCGGGGGTGCCATTTGGAGGGGGGTCCCCATTGGGGTGTCAGTTTTTGCAAGCCTCTGAGTAGTGGGTACCTATAGCAGGATTCTCTCCAACCTTCAGTTGGGTTTTGTGGTTCTCTACAATTAATACCACAAGGATTTACAAACACAAAAAGAACAGCAAAGCACAAATGTAACCAATTGAAGATTACAACAAAGTTTGACACCTTGCAAAAACCACACTATCATATCACAAAACCTTTACCACACAGAATGCACACTGCACACCATCATACCAAATCGCAAACTGTCCACATTTTACTACCGAGTTTCATGCCCAACCATTTTACAGTTAACAGTTTTACATTTTACCAACCAAGTTTACAAAAATCCATTCCAAAACATTGCATCTTTGGTATTGGTCTTGTTATTGTTGGTACATTACATACTGCATTTCAAAACACATGCCTAGCATGTGGGCAAACTTAACTAAAGTATCATATTTTCTCCAATGGTATTAATTGTAGAGAACCACAAAACCCGACCGAAGGTCGGAGAGAATCCTGCTAGTTTACCTACAGCACGGCACTTTTTAGCGCTAGCGCCAACGCCAATGGCGCCATGGCGCGGCGCCTACGAATGGCGCCAGCGCCATTGCGCCATCCTATCACTCCGTAGGGGAAACTTTAGGGGGGCGGCTGAGCCCCCCCCCCCCGTCATAGGGGATTTTCTGGGTAGCATTTTTTTTTTGGGGGGGGGGGGGGTCCGCCAAAATGCTACCCAGAAAATCCCCTATGCCCCCGTTCGCGAGGCTCCGTAAACAAACAGCCCCCCCCCGCTCAAAAATCCAGGATACGTCCCTGATTAGAACATTGAACATGAAAATCATGCACACTATCCAGATTACATTTTTTTCTTTTGTCGGCTGTTGTCGGGTATTTGTTCTATTCAGGTAGCCACATTAAGGGGGGCTGCATAGAACAAATACGCCGACAACAAAAAAAATGTAATCTAGTGTGCATGATTACGTCATCTATGAGGATTTATGTTAGTCCTAGGCGGTTCGGCTGATCAAGATCGAGGTGTCTGACACAGGAATTTTTTATATTTTCAGGACAAAAAGATAGTCGAAAGCTCGAATTTTTTGTCGTTGCACTGCGGCCGTATAAACGCCGCCTTATGTAGCAAAACAACTGCATTTTTTTTCAGATATCTGTCCATATCTTCAGGATGCTAATAACCTGTATCTTAAATTTTCTAATAAACCACCCAACAATATTCGCTAGTATTGCCTTTTAAATATGCAAAGGTATCCAATACATTTTGAGGATGGTATCCTAAACTTACGCCTAGCAGAGTGTGCCGCACCCGCGGAAAATGTTATGTTTTGACTAATTTTAGGTATTTTATTATTGCCTTTCGCTAGCTAAATAGCAAACTGCAGTCAGCTCAAAAGCAGGTGTTTGGGCTGATTAAGTGATCTTTTTGCTGTCTGTTAACCTTTTATGATTGCAGTGGTTCAGGGAGCGAATTTTATTTCTCACTTCACTTACGACTTTGGACGTTGAATAAATATTTTACCTCCTGAGTTGAGATATAGCTATATTCATTTTTCATATTCATACAAATATAAATAACTCGTATACGAACGTCAATATAAAATCCAAGATTTCATTAGGACAGTAAATTAGTAATTATCTGGGATTTTACATGGCGCAGCCGGCAGGATTTTAAGATTAATTAAAGTCCTGTTTCGAACCTAATTTTCACATCAACACCCCAACAGTACCTGCCACCCAAATTTGGGGAGGGCAAGGGAGTCAACTTCAATTAATTCAACTTCAACATAGAAATGAGCGAAATCACACCAACGCTGGGCTTACGCCAGTCGCTAAACGCGTACCGGACCCAATGCGTGAAATTGCTCAAAGAACCAATCATTGGCTATCAATATGATCCTACTAGGTCTGACGAGACTAATTATCAAGTTGCGCAACAGGCTCACATTCAACTAATTACCGCCCTCAACCACTATCAACAAAAAATGGAAGTACTGCAAACGGCAGCAGATAAATATGCCGCCGGAGTGCAGGAAATCATTAAAGCGGGCAGCGAGCCAACGGCGTCGCCAACCGCAAAAGAGCTAGTCAACAAAGAGGTCAACAAGATGCAAGGCAAGCTTTATGAAGATGGCGGCATCTACCCTCTGCTGGAACGGATGAGCGACAACGTGTCAACCATCCAGGCCCAGCTAGAAAACGTGAAGCAGCACATTGAGTGGTACAGAGAGAGTCAACGATCAAGTAAGTCAAGTTCATCAACTGAAGTGACCCCATTCACAAAAAGAGAACATTCGACACCAGTTCAATTAATGAGATTGCCAAAAATAGAATTAGAACCATATGATGGAGACCCACTTTCGTGGGAATCCTGGTGGCAAATATTCAAAGCGCAAATTCATGATAGAGCTGAAGTGTCGGATGGTCTGAAATTTACTTATTTGAGTAAAGCACTGAAAGGGGAAGCGAAACAACTTCTAGCAGGGTTAAAAGTAGACGGAACCGATTATGCTACTGCCATTGAAATGTTAAGGGCAAATTTCGGGGATACTTCTCAAGTAACAAATGCTCTGTGGGATAAATTACTCAACATTGAACGCCCTTCAGGTAGGGGGGATAGTTTGATGAAGTTCACTCGTGCTGTAATTTCAACACGTAACCAACTTCAAGATCGCGGCGAACATGTGGAAACGGGGGCCGTGCTAAAACACCTCAAAACGTGCCTCCCGTCCAACATCATGTTGGCCGTCAACGATGAACATAGGAATGCTTATCGAGGTCAACCAGAAATCAAAATGGACGTTGACCGGTTTGTTACAGCTTTAACTGAGGTAGCAAAAGCGCGTCTAGATTCCATGAAACCATTGTCAGAACCAAGTGAATCTGGCAATTCCACTTCGAAAAAATCAAGTGGAAATAAGTCAAACAAACATCAAAACTCAACAAAAAGTACCGTTGCCTTTTCCAGCTCCTCGAAAGCTGTGGAAACAACGGGGGCCTACGCTTCCCAACAGAACAAAGGGAAACGCACGGCTACGGGTGGTGCACCCCCAAAATTCAGTTGTCTCTTTTGTGGTGCAAAAGAACACTACTCAACTGACTGTAACAAAGTTGCAACGCGGGCAGAGCGTCTGGATTTTCTGAGGAACAATCCGGAACTTTGCTTGCGATGCACCCGAAAAAATCACCAAGCTAAGTCGTGCACCACCCAGCTTAGTTGCTACTACTGCCGGGGCAAGAACACGCATCACAGTGCACTTTGCCCAGAGCAGTTTGGCAAAGCGTCAACGAAAGCCACAGGGCAACAGGTAAAAAATCAACAAAGTTCAAGTAATGTAGCCACTGCGAACACCTCAGCAAATTTTGCATGCACTCAGGTATTTCAAGCCAACCGCAATCAACTTCAACGATTCGTTCAACCCCCCATATCAATTCAACCGGAAGTGGACACGGTAGCAGCCGGGAATCAACTACAGAGACCGGAATTGGCAGGTGAGTTCAACATCTGTCCTACGGTCAGACTGCAAGTGGCCCAGTCCTATCTGTTCAACCCAGATAGTCAATTCATGTCGGAAAAGATGGACATCTTTTTCGACACGGGTTGTGAATATTCATTCATTCGGTCAACTATGGCGGAAGAATTAGAATTGGAACCAAAAGGGGAAGTAATGTTATCAATGAACGTTTTTGCGGTCAAAAAACCCATCAAAGTAAAAGCAAAATTAGTAGACGTAATAATACCAGTGAGAGGAGATGACAGATCTGAGGATGTGAGACTCACGCTCAGATCTGTGAAAGAACTGGCTACGTACATTCAACCACCCCCATTGTCAAAATGTGACTTAAAATTCATTTACGACACATGGGGGGCAGATGCGCAAAAGGAGTTTGCGGCGCAATTTCAACCGGTGAATTCAACCTCAGAGGCAAACATGTCAAATCAACAGGTAGTGAAAACTCAACCAGCAGTAGTTATCGGTCAAGATAACTACTGGAAATTCAACATAAGACCCACTGGTATAGAGCTACCATCGGGGCTCCTAGTACTCAGTTCAACATTAGGTATGATGTTTGCTGGGGTTACTCAAACTGAGGGTGAATTCAACGAAGTTTCTGTTGCTTCATTTGCAGCGGCTTCAAGTGCAACTGCAGTAGCAAAAGAAACTCTGCGTCAATTTCACAGCTTAGAGGCGATTGGCATCACCGACGACCCTTACGTCGTCGATGATGACATCGCTGAAGAGCTCATACTCAACTCACTGGAATTTGACCCCATTCAACAACGGTATAAAGTAGATTGGCCTTACAAACCAAGCATCACTGATTTACCAGCGAATAAACAGGAAGCTTATTCAAGATTTTTGTCGCTGATGCGCCGATTTCAAAAAGATAAGGAACTGTTTCAAACTTACGCTAAAGTAATTAGCGATCAACTCATCAAGGGTGTGGTAGAACCATGCTTTGGTGAACCTGAAAATGAAGGCCAATCTCACTATTTACCGCATCAACCTGTTTTAACCCCGGGAAAATCAACTGCGTGTAGGGTGGTGTATGATGGCTCAGCTGGCAAACCCAGCTTAAATGAATGTTTATACAGGGGGCCCATCAACACCCCTCAGTCACTGGGTTTGATGCTCCGATTTCGATCAGGAAAAATCATTTTGATGGCTGATATAGAGAAGGCCTTTTTACAAATACTACTACAACCTCAAGCTAAAGATTTCACTAGGTTTTACTGGCTCAAAGATTCAACTCAACCAATTACTGAAAATAATTTGCAAGTGATGAGATTCACTAGGGTGCTTTTTGGTTTGATTTGTAGTCCCGCCATATTGGGCACTGTCATCCGATATCATTTAGAAGCGGAAGCTGAAAAATTGAAAGGTACAGATCCCAATAGTGCGGGACAAATCATAGCCACCCTCAACAACATTTACGTGGATAATTTCATAATGAGCCTAAATGATGAAAATCAAGCAGTAATCATTTATCAACTAGTGAAATCTTTGTTCAAAACTTGTTCAATGAACATGAGAGAGTGGTTGTCCAATAGTTCTACAGTAATGGAGTGTATTCCCCAAGAAGATTGGAGTCCAAAAATCGGACAATCACTCTCCGTGTTAGGCATCAAATACAACCCAGATGATGACACTTTAACACTTTCAACCCCAAAAATTGAACCTTCAACTATCACCATT
Organism: Sphaerolaimus hirsutus; assembly: GCA_964036195.1. NCBI lineage: Eukaryota > Metazoa > Nematoda > Chromadorea > Monhysterida > Sphaerolaimidae > Sphaerolaimus > Sphaerolaimus hirsutus. The sequence continues at coordinate 4,836,002 of OZ038458.1, read as the reverse complement.
CCAACTAGAAGGAACCTCAACAAATTGTTAGCATCTGCGTATGATCCCATGGGGATCACTGCACCAGCAGTACTAACATTGAAATTTTTGCTGTCAACTCTCCTTCAACAGACAAAAACGTCAGCATGGGATGAAGTTATTGAAGACCCTAGGGCCAGTGAACTACTTCAATGCCTACACACACATCTCACCCAATTACATAAAGTTCAAATTTTTAGATCACTTCACGAATATGGGATTGACGTCATGTGCGCGTCGCGACCCATTGAAATTCACGTATTTTGTGATGCTTCAAAAATTGGGTACGCAACGTGTGCATACGTGAGACAACCCACTAATTTAACATTTTCAACATTCAACAGTGCACTGCTCACTGCCCGCACGAAATTGTCACCCCTTCCATCCAAAACGGGCGCCACAATGCCCATCACTAGATTGGAATTGTTATCAGTCAACTTAGGTGCCAAATTAATTACCTACCTCAACGAGGAATTAATTAATATGGGTGGATGGAAAGTGCGACAAATATTTCTGTGGACCGATAGCACAGTAGCTATTGGTTGGCTAAAAACAGCGAAACCGCTAGCTACATTTGTAGCCAACCGGGTTTCCGCTATCAATGACGTCACTTCAAAACTCAATGTTGTGTTAGCAAAAGTGCCAACGGAAGTAAATCCAGCGGACTTGGCTTCAAGGGGATGTACAATTGATGAATTGATGGCTAGTAATATATGGCAACATGGCCCACCATTTCTCAAAGAAAATCTCACCAAAGATTTTCTAGATATTAGCGCTTATCATCAAGTTACAACTGAGTTAGCAAAGTCAACTGAAAAAGTCTCAAGACCAATTTGGGCCGGAATGGCCACTCAAATGCCATCAATTAATCAATCAACAGCTCAACTCAAGTGTGTCAACCCCTTTCAACTTGATTTTGAACGATTTGGAAAATTAACTAAACTACTCAATACAGTGGCTAGACTGCACAGGCTTCAAGCATTTTTCCTTGACAAAGATTGGCGTGAGTCAAATGCACTCTCCACTGAAGAAAATCCCATCACGCAAGAGGAAAAACGACAAGCATGGTATCATGTGCTCCGTATCGTTCAAAATCAAGAAAGTCAAAATTTAATTCAAACAGTCAAATCAAATTCAAATCACGAGTACAAATGGGATGAGGAAACTCAACTCATTGTACGCGTAATTCGAATGTCAACTTCAGCTGGAAAAAGAGCACCGGCCCTTTATTACGTGCCAAAAACAGGGCATGTCACTAAATTACTTATCACACATTACCATGAGAGAGCTCAACATGCTGGCTTGCTCCACACTGTAGCAGACATTCGAGAAACTTGTTGGTTGCCTAATGCCAGGCGAGTCGTCGCCAACGTATTGAATAATTGCTCTAACTGTAGAAAAGTAGAGGGTGGTCCATTTCAACTACCAGATTTTCATTTGTTGCCCTCAACAAGAACTCTGTCAAACGTCAAACCCTTTCAACATTGTGGAATTGATTTTATGGGACCACTCTTCTACTCTCAACAGGGTGTCAAACATAAACAGTACATCCTTTTGTTCACATGCTTTTCATCAAGAGCGGTTCACTTGGAAAGCACAAATTCCGTGTCAACAGCAGAGGCAATTACGGCAATCAACAGGTTCATTTCTCGCCGCGGTATGCCAACTTCAATTTACTCTGACAACGCACCTGCGTTCAAACATTGCGTTCGCTCATTACCACTCATTCGATGGACTTTCGTCACAGCATGTAGTCCATGGAAAGGGGGAGTGTATGAACGCATGGTTGGCCTAGTCAAGAGAGTTCTCAAAAAGGCATGCGGCAGGCGAATTTTAACATGGAATGAATTTTTGACAGTCCTAGTGGACATAGAATTTTCCGTCAACACACGTCCCCTCACATGCATGTCCGTATCAGACGCGGGGGCCGCAATATTGCGCCCCATACATTTCTTGTGGGGGACCCCTCCCGTTGAATGTCAACTGGATGAAAATTGTTCAACAGAAATGAATGTCAATTGTCTCGACAAAATTGAACTAAACACAATTGCTGAAAAAGAAAGAGATGACATTCTTCAACTGTGGAATAATATTCAGAAAAATCGAAATATGTTGTGGAATGAATGGTCAAGACAATATTTAGACATGTTAAAAGAAAGTCAACTGAAAAATAAGCCAAAGAGAGGAGAAGTTGTAGAACTGCCTGAAGAAGGGCAAGTAGTTCTGGTTAAAGTAGACAAACAACCCAGAGGCGCTTGGCACCTCGGAAAAATTGTCGAACTCAAATATTCAACTGATAAAAAGATAAGAAGCGTAAAAGTTGTGACCAATCATTCAACAATAGAAAGATCACCAAATCAACTATACCCTCTAGAAATTTCACCTTCAGCAAAGCTGGAGAAAAATGAGGTTCAAATAGATCAGTTGTCAACAACTCAATCAACTAAAGAAATAAAATCTGAAGTGAATGTTCCCCAAAATTCAACAAGTAAACGAAAATTGCCGAAAAGAACCTGTCACTATGTGGGCTCGTACGCATTTTGGGCGACGATGGCCATTATAGCAACATTACCAACTCTGGGAACATCTACTTCAGATTTGTGGTCCCAGAATTATAGTCGAAATTTCAACCTCTGCCATAAAACAAGAACGGGCCACGCCATTCAAATACCTAGGGAGGTACAATGTTCATTTCCACCCAGTGCAACTATAACTGATGTTCAAGTGCGACTGTGGTCATTGAGGCAAAAACCTCAACGGACACAGGTAATTAGATGTTATGAACAAGAGCACATCATAATTACCTACATGAGCATAGTGGGTGGAAAATCTATGATACCTCCAGAAATTTTGGAAAATAAACTGGTCAAAGTAGCTGAATGTCAACAAGTGTATAAATCAAAGTCCTGGAAAGGCATAAAACTTGTGAAAATTAACGATGGATTTTGGAGTACAAATAAAACTCTCAACATAAACTATTGTTACTTTTGTAAAACATACCAAAATTCAGTAATTAATTTTCACATTGAAGAAGGTACAGTAGCAAGCCTGGATGGATTGAAACTTGTTTCAGAGGTTCAAGATTTGTCTCACTGCAATCCAGCAGCTGGCTACTGCACTGATTATAACAACGGAGTTGCACTATGGAATGCATCTGTTTTTCAACATCAATGTGCATTTGTCAACTTTGGCACATTTCAAGCGAAAATGACTCAACAACACTTTATAATTGAGTCAATTCAAGCTGCTTTTTCAATTATTTATCATCACCCTAGACCGGAACATGCAGACTGTGTGCCAGAAAAGGCTAAATATGCCGATCAGGGGTCAACTTTTATTGAAATAGTGAAAAAGCAAAGGAAAATAGTGAAAAATCCTATTTTTCAACAATATTCTTTCAACCAATTCAACTCAACACATAAAGGCATAGTTGATCTCGCTAATTTTCTTACATCTCAAAGACAATTTACAATTGATCAACTATCCCTTTTAGAAAGTCAACAATTTGCAATGATATGGCAGCAACTATGTCATATTCGACAAACTCAACTGAAATTAATCAATCAATTCATCACATTCAATCCCACTCTGGGATTGAGAGCCCTGTTGGGTAGAGAAGATCTGTATGCCGAATGGCATGGAGACGTATTGATGTTCTGGGAGTGTAAACCCGTTCAAGCTCTTAGAATTTTCTTTTCTCATCAATTCAATGGCACTTGTTACAAATTCTTGCCAATTCAAATAAAAAATCACCCTCACATCTTATTCGTTTCACCGGGTACTAAAGATCTCATTACCCATTCGCCTCTGGATAATTGCCAATTTAAGGATCATAAATATTACCAATTAAATGATGGGTCCTGGGCGAATGAGAATGGAAAAATAAATCTACACATTACCGAAATTCCCGTGGAACTTATATGGAAAGGGACTTGGCAACCATTCGTGTTGAATGTGTCAAGTGCTCCTGGTAAAAGTATGACAGACATAGCATTCAGCTTAACTGCATCACATCACCATTTTCAACGACTACATCAACTCGAAAATCAAGTAGGACGCTCAACTGAATTTTTGTCAACTATGTCAAACGACCCAGATGCAATAAAATCATTTATTGCTGGATTAGGCCAAGGTGCTGGCGCCTATTTTGAGGGGGTCGGCAAAGAACTTGGGCATATAATTGAGGGAGTGTCAGTAGGGGGCGCCAGCGCATTAGATTCACTTTTGACTGGGCCCTTGCAGACCATTTTCAACATTATTATTATTGTCGCCTCCATTGGGTTCCTAATTTATATTTTATACCTGTATATGCAGTGGCGAGCGACGATTGGTCGACTGTGCAGCCGCGGAGGCGCCGCCAACCTCAAGCCTTCAACAAAGCGGGTAAGAGAAAGCTTAAACGTCTCAAAGCTAAACTCGGAACAAAAAATAGAGAACTCGCAAATCGATTGTCATTCGACCCCAACTCAACAATCCCCTCACAACTCAACACTTTCCCTAATCAACTCACCACAACCAATGTCGCCTCTGAGACCCCTGAGCAAGAGGGTGAAACCCCAAAATATGATATGGCGGAACACCCTCCCCACACTATCAAAATCACCCTTGAGCGCGAATCTTGGAAAACAAGATTCGATAGAATCTTTGGACCTAGAACTAATCAACAAAAAACCAAAAATTCTAGTCCTGAAACCTGCTCCGTCAACTCAGTCGCTACATTCGGTCAAGAGTTGGTGTACCAATCAACTGAATCAAATAAAACAAAGAGTAAGGTTCAACCTCTCAAATTCAAGAAAAAACGATCAAAACTCGTCAACCCTATCAATCGATCACCATTCCATCGAACTCAACCCACTTCAACCATTTCAGAAGCTGGCCCCAGTTCCAGCACTCCCGTTGTCTATGCAGATGCGTCAACCGACATGCAGAGAACTTGTGACATCGGAACCTCGCCCGTCAAAGAGTCAGAATTCGAAAGTGTGATGATGGAATATGAGGAACAAGATAACCCAGAAGACTTGTTGCCCCAAGAGTGATCGATTTTCAAAGACCAGATAGATTCATTTTTTTTAGGGTTTTCTTTATTTGATTATTTAATTTCAATATTTTTGAATTTATCAAAGTTTTTTTCCTTATTTCTGGGGAGTGTGCCGCACCCGCGGAAAATGTTATGTTTTGACTAATTTTAGGTATTTTATTATTGCCTTTCGCTAGCTAAATAGCAAACTGCAGTCAGCTCAAAAGCAGGTGTTTGGGCTGATTAAGTGATCTTTTTGCTGTCTGTTAACCTTTTATGATTGCAGTGGTTCAGGGAGCGAATTTTATTTCTCACTTCACTTACGACTTTGGACGTTGAATAAATATTTTACCTCCTGAGTTGAGATATAGCTATATTCATTTTTCATATTCATACAAATATAAATAACTCGTATACGAACGTCAATATAAAATCCAAGATTTCATTAGGACAGTAAATTAGTAATTATCTGGGATTTTACACAGAGATCAAAATAATGCACCTTCTCTATTCATGAACCCACTATTCTCTAACATACAGACTACCTAATCAAATGTCACTGCAATCACACAACACAATAAATTAATGCACACATGGCCGTGAACTTCGACTCGAATTCACACATCCAGATATTGAACCCATTCTATTGTGTTTGGAATGGCAGGTGTGTCAAGGCGATTTTGTGAAGGCAGTCCAACATATTTTACAAATATTTAGGTTTATGTGCAGTATGTGCAGTAAATATTTCAAATTTTTTCTATTATTCTGCTCAAAATTTCCCACAAAAAAGTGGAAAGCGGAAGAAATGAATGAGATTAAGACTATTTTCCAGGAATTCAAACAAAAATGTAAATATAATAAATATGGGGCCACAATGATCTGAAACACTGTGAATTGTATATTGAATTCCTAGACTGGTGAGGTAGCAGATAATCAATGAAATTTGTTAATTTCCTCATTAGGGTTCAAACGGGACCGCGGTCCCGGTACATGGTTCGGCAAAAAGTCGGGACTGGGGCGGTTGCGGTCCCGGTCCCGACACCCCAGTCCCGGTCCCGGTCCCGACAATTAAAAAAAGCCAGTCCCGATCCCGGTCCGACCAGCCAGTCCCGGTCCCGGAATTTTATAGCGGCACGACAAGGCATGGAAAAAACGTATTTTTCAATGACCTGGGTTTAAAGAATTGTTGTTTTTAAATAAAATTTTGTTTTCAAAGGCTCCCAAATACAGTTACAATGTGGTCAACATTTACACGTAAATATGTCAGACAAATAGCAGTATCTTATGATATCAAATATTTATATAGCAATATAATGGCTGTGGGGCCATGTTGTATTATTATAAGTGGTGATGTCTGCCAAAAAATCAATTTTAGATATTGTTACAAGTGTCTTGTCTAACTTGTTACATAAATACATCGCTTTTCATCAAATATTCACGACTTCAAGTGAAGATGGGAATGGAAGAGTGCTTGAATAATGTTATAAGAAAAGGCTCATACATTGAGAGTGTTTCTTCACACAGTGGAGGTGTGTGGAACCGCATTGGCTGGATATTACATACCAATAGGGTTCAAAAAACGAGACCGCGGTCACGGTAAATACATGGTTCAGCAAATCCCAGTCCCGGTCCCGACCCCCCAGTCCCGGTCCCGACGATTGAAAAAAGTCAGTCCCGGTCCCGGACCGACCCTCTAGTCCCGGTGCCGACATTAGAAAATCTCTGGTCTCGGTCCCGGTCCCAGTCCGAAAAACTGGTCACGTTTGAACCCTATTCCTCATCAATGGAAGCAGGTGCCCAGATTTTCTTCTAGTCCATCCTAAAACATTTAAATTTTAAACTCAATTTCACAACTTTTACATCAAAATTGTTCCTTATTGACATGTCTGATCACATGCAGTAAATTGAATGAATATATTCATGCACATTTCATGTCCATACCAATGGAAAATGGAAATTGAGAATAATTAGTAAACATGAATAATGCATCAGAACGCGTGGCTGTGTCAATTGCGAATTTACTTTGGCCTTGGAAAATATGGATTCAGATGACTCACGTGTTCCCTGCAATTATAGTTATTTATTTATGTACCCAAAATCAATTTAAAAATGTTGATATAAACTCATTGAAACTAAACATGGCAATCGCAGAGCAACAAACTAATTGCCAACAAATTGCAACCAAATGTAGAAATGAAATGAAATGAAGTACCCTTGCGTGATAAAAATTTTATGTGATACTAGGGATGGCCGAAAAAGGTTTTTTTCAACGCAAGGTTTTTTATAAATAAAACCCGGTTTTTTCAAAAACAGGGTTTTATTTTAAAATAAAACCGTTTTTTTTCTTCAAAAGCTCCAGATATGGCCATGAGTCAACATACACAGGTAAATCAGACAAGTGGCAGTACCTTGTGATGTTATATATAGACATAGAATGGCTGTGGAGCCATGGGATATCATTATAAGTGGTGCTTTCTGTCAAAAATATTCGTTTTATGTTGACTTATTACGTATATCGGCTTTTGTCCAAATTCGTGACTTCAAGTGAAGTTGGCTATTGAATAGTGTTTAAATTAGGTTACAATAGTAGGCTTATCTATTAGCAGTGGCTTTTCACACTGTACAAGTATATGGAGGCACATTGATTGGGTATTATACACAACACTAACATATCACGGCTTATTATGACACAATAGCATGAACAAATGGAAGCTTTCACACTAAAAATGCCTCAAAACCAATGAAAACAACCACCAATGGTGATGGGTATGTGAAATTGCGCACTTGCGCGCGAAAAATTGCAAATACCTAGTGCTTAGTACTAAAAATTTTGGCCAAGGTTTAACAAAACGGTTTAGACGGTCGGGTTTTTAAAAAAAATTCAATATTAAAAAAATATTTTTTAAATATAAAAAAACCTTTGAAAAAACCCTGACCATCCCTATGTGATACATAGCTTTGGATTGCGTCCACGACAAGCCTCAGCTTGGCACAAACAGAAATGCATTCTGACGACACAAAAATGGTAAAAAATGACTTAAAAAAGGAAATAAACTCAAAAATTGTATCTTTTTGTAGTTTTTGTTCTTGCATGCACTTTTGTTTTTGTCTCAAGCGACTGAGCCAAGACACAAATTTAAAGACGAGATCTTTTCTATTCATAATGTCGCTGTGAGTCAACAGATTCATGTGCTAGTTAACAATGAGTTTACAAGACCACCGTCTTTACTTCAATCATGGTTAGGGTGTCAAATTTCCGTTTTCCGCAGGCAAATTTTTTCTGTTTTCCGTTCCATTTACCGCTGCTGAATTGTTTTCCGTTTATCGTTCCGTTTTTGGGCCACTTTTTTCCGTTTCCGTTGTTCCGGCCCATTTTCCGTTTTCTGATTGAATTTTTAATTTTTTCCGCCTTTTTTCCGTTTTCTGCCTGAATTTCCAGTTTTTCCGCTTTTTTCCGTTTTCTGCCTCAATTTTCCATTTGTCTGCCTCATTTTTCCTTTTTCTGGCTCAACTTTCTGTTTTCTGTTCCACCCCTGGTAAATATTCACGCAGAATGTCAATTATGTAAAAAAAATTCTTTTTCCAGCAAAATTTCTGCAGATTTTTTCCACTTCCAGCAAAATTTCGGCAAATTTTCTCCGTTTTCCGGCAAAATTTTAGCAAATTTTCCGTTTTCCAGCAGCTGAAATTTTTTCCGTTTTCCGTCAAGTGCAATTTTTTCCGTTTTCCGGCCGCTGAAAAAAAAATTTATGTTTCCGTTTTCCGTAATAAATTTTTTGACACCCTAATCATGGTCATTTCAAACCGATACCGAAATGCAACTGACCAATCCACAACAAGCGCAAGCAGTAGTAAATTTCACAATATTTGCGTTTGTAACATTGAATGAATTGGACACACATTCGAAACCTTCTCACGTAACAATGTACACAAACAAATATATTCACACTCAGTGGCATCCAGCATTATATAAAAGCATAATTGTAAATGGACCGGCATTTTCCATATATTTCACTTGGTTTGTTCAAAAAGTGGAGAGACACTGATTGAATTTGGAAGTTTGGGAAAAGGGAAAGGCAGTTTGGGAAAATCTTTCAAACATTTCAAATCAATCGAGTTCCATATTGCAGGGCATTTTCCATGACTTTTGACACTTTGCTTGACATTTGACATTTTACAGCACTTTTTCAAGGGTCTGGGAGTGGCACCAGGATGAAATCATTTTTACCCTCAAAAAGCTGCAACAGACCTCACAGTTCACACAGAAAATGCTTGGGGGGAGGCTCGCGCGGGCAAAATATATAGGCTTTTTCAGTGCATAGAAGGCTGAAAGGGGCAAAAATCGCTAATAATCGGTTAAAAGTGGCCAAAAGGAGGTTTAACATGGCTAAAAACAGGCATATAACCATCCATATAGCCGGAGAGCACGATTTTGAAGGTGAAACACTAAAAAACGTGCAAAAATTATTGATTTTGAGCGAAAATTGGAGCAAAATTTCTCAAAAACCACTCCAGATAGATAGATAGCTGAGCAATTTGGGGGGGGGGGGTCTTAAGGGGTAGTAGCCAAAATTTTTGCCTCTGAATAGATAGATAGCTGAGCGGCCTCCGGGATAGATATTTAGATGACTGGCGGATTTGGGGGGGCAGCCCCCCCCCCCAGCCCCCCCCCCTAGGAGTCCCCTGCCCCAAACGCTAGTTGACATCGACACCACATGGCAACTGGATCCATTCCAAATTCAAAGCTTTGAACGTCATTCGTCGACTCGTCAGCAAGCTTTGAATCGGGATCGGCACCAGTTGACATTTGGTGTCGATGTCAACTAGCGTGTGTGGGCCCAACAGAACAACTCTACTTGTATATTATCAACCTCTTGTCGTATAATATCACTTGGCATCCCATCAATTTTGGAACAAAGTATTTTATAAATAGATTTACATGCATGCATACATAAACAGTTGATATTTAGCAGCGGCATACAATCTGCCTTTCAAACCAAGATTGCAAACAGATGGTAGATACATTAAAAATCAGGGCATCTGGTTTCAAAAGTGCCACATGTTAACATTGTCAGGCGAAAAATGCATTATTAAGGTTGACTTCACGAATGGAAACGACACAAATTTTATTGAAACCCACCCACAAATGTAAACTGATGAAATTCAATTACAAGATTAACGAGATATACGCGATTTTAGCCTATCGTCACGATACAAAAAACATCTCCCAATAAAATAACAACACAAAAAACTGGCAAAATATGCCAGGAAAAATGTTGATCGATTAAAAACGTCCAGTTCAATGGACACATGCAATTAGACACCAGGCGGCCTCAATGAAACCAGCTGGGTATCACGCGGCATGCAACATATACTGGACAGATAAAACGCTATACAATGACTGCTACCATATTTTGATGAATAAGGTCACATGAAAAACTGCACAAAATTCACCTAAAGTACATGTAGAAGCAATGTGATAAATATGACGAGAGAAAATTAAATGAGACGGGATATGGTAGATTTCATAGTAAGGTGTAATTTCGCTGGAGTATAACATGCACAACACAACACTGCTGCAGTGCAGTGGGTCACGTGCACTGCACTGCACCGCTACTTGTACTGGCTGTCAACGGTAACAAGGCTGACACTTGAGGAGTTGCGAGGGCGGCATGTGCGGTACAAACGGGATCCCGATCTAAAATTCCGAAAAATGCCGGGTTTTGCGGTCCCGATTCAAAAAATTGAAAAAATCAATCACGACCCCAATACCGAAAACTCAAAAATCCAATCCCGATCACGAAAGCTCAATCCCGTTTGTACCCTAGCGGGATGTTGGGTAGTTGTGGCTAGGGTTCAAACGTGGGTGACTTTTCGGGATCGGTATTTCAAATTTTCGGGATCAGGATCGGGTTTGGGGTCACATGATCGGGATTGTTTTTTGTGTTTTCATGATCGGGATTGCGATTAAAGTCCTGGGATCGGGATTTTGGGCGAAAGTTCTGATATTGAGTGTTTTTCTCTAATTTTTCACAAAAAGGTCTATAACACACTTCAATGCCAGAGAAGTGGCATAAAAGCACACTGGATAGTTCCGTTAACATTCCCCAGTGCAAAAGTCATTTTCATTTTATTATCATTTCCACTAATTTTTCCGGGGTCGGGATTGGAAATGGGGTCACGGGATCGGGATCGAGATTTGAAAATTTTAGGGACAGGCACAGGGATCGAGATTGATTTTCAGATTTCGGGATCGAGATTGGTGCTTCAGGATTCGGGATCGCTGAATTCCGGAAATTATCGGGATTCAGGATCGGGATCCCGTTTGAACACGAGTGGTCGGTGGTTTTTTAATTGACTAGAATAGGGTTAGAGAACTTGGGAATTTTCTAACTAGGTATACAGTGATTTATTTAGTATAATATTAGGGATGAAAAAATTATTTTAGACAGCTTTTTGAAAATGTACATATTTTCGTTACAAATTTGCTTTTTTTTTGTTTAATACTCCAGTGATGTTTGATGCTACACACGAGTAGTTGAAAAGAATTAGAGAATTTATTGATGCTTAGATGTAAACTTTTTTCAATATTGCCAGGGGTCTCCATGGGAGGTGGTTACCCTCGACATCGACCAGCTATCTATCTATCCCAGATCACATCTATCTAACTCGTTAGTTGGAGGTACATTTGGAGGGGGTAACCCCCCCCCCCCTTCAAGATTCCTGGATAACAAGTTTTTCTCACTATTTCTAATTTGCAGGAAATGAAACCCAGTGCAGTGGAGAAACGAAGGGCAGAGCGGCGGGTTTTATTAAAGTTACATATTTATATTATCGCAGCGCGGTGCAATTGCTTCGGGAGGAGCCGTGATATTAAAAGCAATATTTTAACGAGTTGACATCGACACACCTTTCAAACTAGGGTTGGAAAAATAATTTCAAATGCCTTGATAAAAACATCACAATAGACAGAACAATACATTTTGTGACACTTAACATATTTACACAGATTTTATCTCTATACCACTATTTCGGATGATTTTGAAGAAAAAATTACAATTTAAAAAGATCAATTTTTTAAAAAGGTTTTATATACATATATATAAACTCAAGTTTAAAAAATTGATCTTTTTAAAGTGTAAATTTTTCTTCAAAATCATCCAAAATAGCGGTATAGAGATAAAATCTGTGTAAATATGTTAAGTGTCACAAAATGTATGGTTATGTCTATTGTGATCACATTATGACTGTGGCTTATAACTATGACGGGATAACAATATATTTAAGCAATCAATACTGACTTAAAATAATTTTTGTCGACTTGTGATGTATATTAAATACTAGCTTTGACAACCGTTTTTGATATCAACAATAGGAATTGTACATAGAATATGTCAAAATCTTATAAGAAGACAGTGTATTAATCTACCGTATTTAGGGTTGGAAAAAAAACGTTTTTTTTTAACTCAATGTTTTTTTTAAAAAAAAAAACGTTTTTTTTTTAAAAGCTCCCAGATATGACCTAGTGTCAACATATATAGGTATATCAGACACTGGCAATACTCTGTGATGTTAAATATGACCATATAATGGCTGTGGAGCCATGGGATAGCATTATAAGTGGTGATTTGTGTTAAAAATATCCATTTTTCGTCGACATATCGTTCGTATATCGCCTTATAGTCGAATGTTCGTGACTTCAGGTAAAGTTTGGCACGGAATGGTGATCAAACAAGGTTATAAAATGAGGTTGTTACTTTGGGAGTGAAGATACACACTGTGGAGGTACATGGAAGCACATTACCTCAATATTCTATATTACAGCAACATATGTCGGCTTATTCACCCATGGTAGCACATAGAAATGGATGTTTTGATACTAAAAATGCAACAAAACCAATGAAAACAACCACCAATGTCAATTTGTGTGTGAAATTGCGCGCTTGCGCGCAAAAATTTTGCAAAATACCTAGTGCTTAGTACTAAAAATTTTGGCCTATGTTTTTTTTTTTTTTAAATTTCGGACGTCATGTTTTTTAAAAAAAAAAACAACGTTTTTTTAATAAAAAAAACGTTAAAAAAAAAAAATCGGCCAACCCTAACCGTATTACCTCGAATTATCCCCCCCTTGGATAAAACCCCCCTCGAATTAACCCCCCTCAAAATGGGCTGGGGAAATAATAAACCCCCCTCGAAATACCCCCCCTCCGGAATGATGTACATCATGTATCCAATGTACATGATGTATTTATTACTACTTATTTGCATCGCGGCTACACTTATACGCTCATTTATGTACAGATGTACATCTAAGGCCGCAATATAACCTATTTTCTTACATTTATTATCGTTTTTTTGTAAGAAAAAGCGTATACTTTACTGCGAATTTCACGAAAATTTCTGGCGAAATAATAACCCCCCCCCCCCTCGAATAAACCCCCCCTCAAATTTTGCTGGCGAAATAATAAACCCCCTAGGGGTATTTCGTGGTAATACGGTAATATTAATGTATAATGTATTAAGTGTTATGTTTCCGACTTTAGAATGTGTGTTGGTGGACATTTGATGGATTTTGTATACTAACAATAATATCATGGCATATTGGGCCCCCACACACTGGATGTCAACTGAATTCGTGTCAACTAAATGTCAACTGAATTTAAGTGATACTGTGATTTCAACTTATCTATCTGATAGAGCATAGTTAATTTTACATCATGACACTTCATTTTCATTGTTCCTGTTAAGTGTGATGCTTTTTACAAACTTCTTGTTTTATTCAATTGACACCGAGTTGACGCGAATTTGCGATGTCAACTAGTGTGTGTGGGCCCATTATTACTTTGTAGCATGTACAAATGATGGTTTGCCACTAAATAGAGGATAAAACCAATGAAAACATCTGTCACAGTCAATCTTAAGCGAATTGCGCGCTTGAACGCAAAAAAAAATGTAAAATAGTGCATGTCTAACAGACATTTTGCTTTCTGATTTAAAAAAATTAGGTTCTACTCTGTGAGTTCTTGTTCAAAAATTCATATATATTTTTAAGCAGTTAAGAACATCAAGTGCTGTCCATATCTCGAACGCATTAATTCGAAATACTAAATTAATTCTAATCTCGAATAGATTCACTTAGAGTTATGACGAGATTTTCGGCCTCATTTTCGACAAAATGTCTAGACATTCTGCTCTCGACTTCGCAATGAAAAAATTCGGTTCCGGTCCCGGTAATTTCCTTTCCGGTAGACTTCTGCGGCGCGAGCGTCACGCTCAGCGACTTTATGGGCAAGTTTGATCTAAAAAGTGTATTTTTGTTCACCAATATTTCAATATGAAAGTTTCTAGTGAAGGCACACATAGGGCCCCCCACAACGAGTGGACGAACGACGTTCAAATGCAATCTTTGAATTGGGAATGAAACCAGTTGACATTTGGTGTCGATGTCAAGTAGCGTGTGTGGGGCCACACACACACACACACACATACTAGTTGAAAACGCAAAAAAATGTCAACTGAATGTCAACGATATAACGAAATCCTTTTGACACTTAACAGAAACAGTGAAAAATAGGTGACACAATATTCAATAAACTATTCTCTATCATCAAAAATTAACCAAAATTTAGTTGACACGAATTTTGATGTCAACTAGTGTGTATGGGCCCGTAGTGACCCGTAGTCTAGTGGCTAATTATTCCGTGAATTCAATTAGAAATAGAAAAGAAACAAATATAAATAGAGGACGATAGAGTGTTGGATAAGGCATAAATAATAACAAATGGCACCCTACACAAAGACCGACGTCTACATAAAATGAAGTGTGAACAATAAAATTTATCACAATTATGCTTACAAGCAAATGAATAGAACAGACACGGAACCCAGTGCAACACAGCACCTTGTTGCCATGGAAACGGAAATTGCACATGGCTACCAGGTCAACCTAAATAAAATATTTATATAGTCAATAGCACTGTATCTTGTCTCAGGGCCGTATCCAGGGGGGGGGGGGCGGGGGGAGCTGCAGCCCCCCTCCCCTTCCCGGGGTGAGACCAGAAAGTGGCCGGAAAATGCCACTTTTTCAACATCAGCGTAAAAAAATTTTGGTGATGGATGTGATGTGAGGTGATGTATTATCAGCATATTTGCTCCTTGTGGCCAAAATCGGTATAAATATACTCAATTGTGTGCTGTTTGCTGTATTTGTATGTATATTTACATACATATACAGCGTTCCATGGGGCTGGCGCCAACGCCAATGGCGCCATGGCGTTGCGCCTACTAGTGGCGCCATTCCGCCACTCCGTACGTAAAATTTTAGGGGGGGGGGCTGAGCCCCCCCCCCCCTCCCGAACGCCAGCCTCCGCAAACAAGCAGCCCCCCCCCCGCTCATAAATCCTGGATACGTCCCTGTCTTGTCTTATGCAAGGGCACCAGAAGTCCAGACACCCCAAAAAAAAACGAGTGACTAGGTGTTAATTGTTGTAGATTTCAAAGATGAGGAAATGTTTTCAGGTTTTGATAGATAATGTGGAATTTTCCAGCATTTTTAAGCATTTTACAGATATGAAGTCAAGCACAGAATGCTCTCAAATCAGTCAAACTTTTAGTATCTATTACAAGGCTTCATAATTAGGTGAACTTTTTTTACAAATGTTCAGATTGAATGCTTTGAACAAAATCAATAATGCTGTACTAAAAAGCTTAATTACAACCAATAACGCATACATAAAAAACACACATCCCTCAGCAAGAAGTATTCATCAAATGGCGCCACTCTAGTTGCAAATTGGCATTTCTCACAGTGATACAATGTGTAAAAAAATCACCAAACACATGAAGCCATGCGCACAGGTGTGCAAATAAAATTGCACAATACTGGAATTTAACCTTGGAAGAAGCAGGCAGCTCAGTACCAGACAAACAGTGGCACTGAAATCTGCCGCGCCTGTGCATGTGCATGGTGCAAAACTGGTGAAATTTAGAAGCCATTTTCACCATTTTATGTTTCAAAATTATGCAATAATGCATGCATCAGGTGTGTGTCGTGATGTTTTGATTCATAAATATCGGTGGAATGTGTGATGGGGAAAGGCGTGATACTATACTAAATTGGAGAATTGATGAAGATCCGCCGATAATGTTGATTTTACACTAGCAATTTAACACTATTTTGTAATTAAATACAATTCTTTAGATTGAAAATTTGAGATTGAAGATATATATATAGACACACACCCACTGCTTTTATTCATGACAGGCAATGCGAACCTTTTCAAATTTTGCAGTGTCTAACTTCAGCAGCATGTGTGCAGCTTTGGAATGAAACTATATTCACGTTACTTAAGGCCCACACCCACTAGTTGACATCGCAAATTCGTGTCAACTAAAAATCAACAAAATAACAAAACAAAAAATAACTAAAAACAAATAACACAAAAAGCATCAGGGATAAGAAACTAGGTACTCTCCCAAACCGCTCAGATATCTATCTATTCCGGAGGCAAAAATTTTTGGCTACTATTCCCTGAACCCCCCCCCCCCCCAATCGGCCAGCTATCTACCTATCTGGAGCAATTTTTGAGAAATTTTACCTCAATTTTTGTCAAAATCGATATTTTGTATAGTGTTTCATAGATTTTCACCTCAAAAATGACTATGTTATGTTTATGTTACTTACTGCCTATTTTCAGCTAACGAATTTTTATATCAACCAAGGACGTAGCCAGGGGGGACCGGGTTAGACAAAAAATATGCCAGGAAATGGCAATTTCTATACCGATTTTGTAGGTCGGTTGCATAAATTTTGCGCGCGAGAGCGCATTTCCGCACCTTACAATATCTCTTATATTTATGTACGTTTCATGAGCTTAAATACGGCCACAAATCAGAAAATGCAGTGAAAATTTATAAAAGTGAGGAATATTGAAGACATTGGCGTCTATGCCAACGCCATAGCGCAGCGCCTACAAATGGGGCCAGCGTCATAACTCTATTCTGCTTTTCAAGCGGCCAAATTTTAGGGGGGGGGGTGGCGGCGCCCCCCCCCCATCCACCGGGCTCCGTATAGAATCCCCCCCCCCCGCTCAAAAATCCCGGCTACGTCCCTGATGTCAACTAGTGTGTGAGGTGAGCCCTCACGCACTTTCAATAAGAAATTCGGTGACTGAAGATGGACTTGAGAACTTTCGACGTGAAATTCGCGTTTTAAATGTGTCGCTCGTACGAAGTGGACTATCACACCAATTTTTGTCTGAAATGTAAAAACTTACGCATGGATGTCAAATCCACACTTAACTCGATTTTGGCACTAACGCGCATATGGAATTAAATTATTTAATCGTGAACGTGTTTATGACAAATTAAAATTGACGATGGATGCAGAATAAGGTAGGTAGCCGGTAGGTAAAAAGGAAGGTACAGAAATAACGTTTTTACGCGATGATGCTCAAATACCAATCACTGATCTCAAATGATCGTGCATCGATAACAGAAAAGTATCGTTTGTCATCGAAACATCGTTTGTCAGCAATACTCAATATTCACAAGACTAAAGTGACATCGATGCCAAATCACTTGAATCAGCCGCCAAAAAAAGCCCAAAATTTTCCAAACCCACCTCAAATGAACGCCCAAACTGCGATGTTTCCCCGAACATTCGAGGCAAATCCAAATGCCATAGGTAACGCTCACCCATTGTGGATTGTGCGCGCCGCACTCGAAGCACGTCTGAAATTTTTCGGACAAAAATGTGAAATTACAGGCATTTTGCCAAAAAAAATGTAATTTCGTCCGGCAAGACCCCGATGGGAATGGTATTAGCGAAAGACGTATAGTTTCAGTACACGGTTTGGTTGCTGGTGAGTCGGACTGAAAAAAATCAAAGAACATTACCTAAACACTGAACTGCAAACTCTCACGTCGACTACAAAGAATATTTGAATATATTCAACGTACAACCACATAAAAGCCACATAAAACCGTAAATCCAACAAAAAAACAAGAGAGCCACCAAAATTTACGTTGTTATCATCCCGAGGGCGTAATTCTTTCAAAACTCGTCGCGTACGCGGACTGGCCATTTTAACAAATAAATATAACTCTGAGTATAACTGAATTCAGTAGATTATAACTTATTTAACCCAACTTTCTGTGTATCATTCTGAAAAGTAGGTTGTGAGTGATAATTGTAATTTCAAGAGAATTAAAAATTGACAAAAAAATTATTTGACAGCGATAGCAGGCGATATCAATCAGCTGTCAACCAGCGGACATACTACGAATTTTTTTTTTGTTGGTGACCGCATTTGATCTTTGATATTGCGCTCTCCCACAAATTGAGAAATGAAAAAAATACGATAAAAAATTGTGGTCGCATTAAGAAGACAAAAACACTGAAGAACTTCTTTATTGCATTCATTTCTGCATTTCACACGCTGCTATCTAGACCTCTCGAATGAGTTACGTAATTGCGAATGTAGTTACTTATGTCCACAAAGTCAGCAAAATTTTCCTTTTGGCACGAGTGAGGCAATAACCACGTAATCATATGGTAATGATGAACGCTGCAAAAGTGGCCTTGATATTCAAACTAAGTTCTGAAACTTCTGAAACTGGGCCGATGCTTATCAGTATAAACGGCCTTGGCCCCACTTTCACTATTTCCATTAACATTCAGTTCATTTGCACTTTCAAATATGCGAACTAATGTATTTTGAGGGGAAAATCAGCGTTTAATCATACATTTACTTTGATTTTGACATTTTGTTAAATAATGTTGAAGTAATGTTACCTCAATAAAGAGTACCTCTGTACCCATTAAGTATTTTTTATTTTCGATAAAATGCAATCTAGGTATGTATAGGGATTTGTAAATGTGTAAATACTTTTAGGTATGGAAAAATGTTTGCACACTTACTGTTTAAGACTCATACAAGTGTACATACAATACTATTCAACTGTACATTTTGGAAAAGTTTTCTGAAAAACTGCATAAAAACACCTTTGTGCACTTTTTCTTACATTGTAAATTGATTCTGTTTTTGTTTTTTTGATTTATTCATCATCAAAGGACCTTAGTCACGGCACGGGAACTTTTTCTCAAAAGAGATTGTGTCTGTAGGAATGATAAGCTTTCCACTGTCATTTTACCGTATTACCTCGAAATACCCC
This sequence comes from Sphaerolaimus hirsutus, assembly GCA_964036195.1. NCBI lineage: Eukaryota > Metazoa > Nematoda > Chromadorea > Monhysterida > Sphaerolaimidae > Sphaerolaimus > Sphaerolaimus hirsutus. Next base: position 4,816,792 of record OZ038458.1, on the reverse strand, counting down.
CATGGGGGTTTATTATTTCGCCAGCAAAATTTGAGGGGGGGGGGGGGTTAATTCGAGGAGGGTTTATTCGAGGGGGGGGTATTATTTCGTCAGAATTTTTCGTGAAATTCATACTAAAGAATACGCTTATTCTTCTACAAAAACGGTAATAAACGTGAGAAAAAAGGTCATATTAGGGCTATAGATGTAAATACATCTGTACACATATGAGCGTTTAAGTGTAGCTGCAATGCAAATAAGTTGTAATAAATACATCATGTACATTGCATACATGATGTATATCATTCCGGAGGGGGGTATTTCGAGGGCGGGTTTATTATTTCCCCAGCCCATTTTGAGGGGGCGTAATTCGAGGGGGGGTTAATTCAAGGGGGGATAATTCGAGGTAATACGGTATTTGTGTTTAAATGTGCTGTATAAAATGCACCAGGGAGAAATTTTGCCACTTTCACAGGTTTTTACAGGTACATACACATTTGACGCACATTGCGTATGTTAACATTCATATTTCAAATTTATTAACCTAGTAAATATCAATGTGATTGGTTTTCACTCGCTGAAAGCATTGACACTTAATTGTTCGAAGAAAACTAATTTTCTACATTTATAATGAAATGGGATATTTATATTCGTGAAAACCCCACGAATAGATCCATGGAAATTTTTCTAGATGGCTGTTACGTTAAGATAGCGCGGATTTATTATATATATTTTTTTTTATACTGTACACTTCCCAGCCCAGGGCCCAGTTCCCGCATCAAATGGACAAAAATAGATTTCACTCACACTGGAACAAATGAGTAAATTATCACCACTAAACACGGTGGTTGTAGTTGCTCGCTTTAAAATTTATTCATTTGTGAAAATGTGTTTTTTTATCTCACGCTGAAAATACGCCCAGTGCACTGTATTTACTGTAAACACCTAGGTATTATGTACATAGGTAAATACTTTATTGATGCTTCTTACTGAATTGCATGCAGCAAACATTTTCTGCCATAAATTTGAATGGTTTCTCTTCTACAAACATTGCTGCAGCACGGCTTTTTCATCGCAGTAAAATGCGATATTTTTGCACATTTTCATGCGGGTTTTTTATGCCTGAAGAAATCGTTACAGTCACTTCCCACTCCACAAATTTAAATCCCACACAAATGTCACAGAAAACTGCAGCCAAGAAAGAACGCTAAAATCAAAATTTCAAAATGCCTAACTGTCCGAAATGCCAAAAGCCGGTCTATTTTGGTGAGTAAAACTAATTTTACCGTATATCCTTGAATGAAACCGCCTTGAATAACTCCCTCGCTTGACAAACTCTCCCCATTTGGCCGAGTGCGACTTGTATAACTCCCCCCTGCTGGCCGTGTGAGGAAAAAATAACCCCCCCCCCCTTGAATAGCTCCCACCTTGAATAACACCCCCTTCAATAACTCCCCTTGAATAACTCCCCCCTCTGTGATAGGTGGATAAGATGTTGCGTAAATTAAAAAAAACAATCAATGAAGTCAGACAGACCAAATAAAGCTACCCCTGGACTGCAAATGCAGTGCAGTGTGTGAAAAGATAAAAACAAAAGAATATAAATAGGTAAGGATGCAGCAGCGACAACAGATACATAGTAATGTAATTCTCGGGAACATTAACCCCCCTCCCCTTGAATAACCCCCCGTACCCGTTGGATAACTTCCCCACCAAAAGCTCTGACGAAAAAATAACTCCCCTGGGCTCTTATTCAAGGACATATGATACCAACCACCTCAAATAATCCCCCCCATTCGAAAAAACCCTCCAAATCGCAGCCGAGCGAGTGCAATCGATCGGCCACGACTGGCACAGGGCCTGCCTTCGATGCTGCAACGACCAATGCAACAAAACCCTGACGCCCGGGTCCCATTCCGAACATGAGGGGAAGCCTTATTGCAGCAGGTGCCACCAGGCTATGTTTGGGCCTAAAGGTTGGGGGTTTTGGGGGGTTGTGGTTTTGAATTAGATGGCTACACGGAAAATTGGGGTCATTTATGTTCCTTGAAGCCCTTGAAAAACTCTACCCCTGAATAACTCCCATGTTGGCTCCGTGAGGAAAAAACAACTCTCATTTGAAAAAAACTCCCCCCTCTCCGATGGGTGGGAAAGGGTACATTTATAAAAACGTTTGATGTAAATGTGACCTTTGTGCTCTTATGCGACTGACATTCATTATGTATCGTTGATTTCGTTGCTTGAATTATGGAACTTTGAATCTGACTTTCATGTTTACGGAACTAATGTAGGTAAGCCAATTCATACAACTTATTGATGATTAATTTTATCAAATATTCTGATGAAAAATACCCCCCCCCTATATTTCGCGTGGACACATGGTGCCATCGTTTCTGGCACTTTGCCACCACTAGTGCTGTAAATACGTACCCATTCCCTTGAATAATTTCAATGTCCCCCCCTATTTACACAAATAACACGTGCATTTTTCGCAGGGTACGGGCACGGCGGCACCGAAAGCCACACCTTCCAGGGAACAAAGTGATCAATGTGACATTTATTTCGTGCGTACCAGAAATTTCACCCCTCTGATCATAGCTGCGTGTTTTCGAAGGTCAGGGAGATAAAATTTTGGTAAAGTTTGATCTGGGCTGGACCCGACCACAAAAATTATCACATATTTTACTACGATTTATTTATCGCTTAGGTATTTATTTTGTATTGGTCAGAGGCTTGCGTGTGAATTTCTGCCGCTGCCCAAACTATTTTTCTCACTCCAAAATACCCGTTTTTCATACCTATTTATCTAAAGTGGCCCTACACACTACAATTGCTGTTGAGTGACATTTGCAATACATGGAACTCTGCAAACACATCTGATTTTTTCATGGTTTGAATTCTCAGGCGGTCACCTGCTTAATGAGGTGTGATGTGTAATGTGTACATTCCTATATAATTACCTACCTAGTTAACGATTATTTTTATAACTACATCAATATATGTGCACAAATAAATCCACAGAAAATTAGTCTCCCCGGATTGTGTCCAGTAGTTGTGTCTTCACTAGTTTGTGTTTACCGTAATTCTGAGATACCCCGTCGAAAAATCCTCGAATTACCCCCTCCATCGAAATACCCCCTCAATATTTGCACTCTTAAAAAATTAACCCCCTGGATGTATGTCGAGAAAATACGGTATTTATGAGCGGCATATCAACTAAGAATTGTGCGATTAGGTATGCATTCAAAAGATGTGGGTCAATTAGAAAAAATACCTACCGTGTTTCCTCGAAAAAAAACCCTCGAAATAATTACCCTCGAAATACCCCCCCCCCCAATTTAAATGTATAGAAAACGTAAATGACAAAAGCTGCGGTTTGTGATCCGGTGTGTTCCGTCAGAACATGGTTTATAAATACTGTCTAGGTACATACTTATATTTGTTTATACAAGGCGGTTTTTGTTGCATTTTTCTACGTCTGTGTACGTTACAAGCGACAGTTTAGTACTGGGATTTCAAAAAAACTTTCTGGCGAAATAATAACCCCACCTCGAAATACACCCTCCTCGTTTAACCCCCGTCAAAATTTCCACTCTGAAAAAATAAACCCCACCGGGGATAATTCGAGGATATACGGTATAAATGCCTTTCGCATTATGTCAATCAATGGATAATATTTGAATACAACAGGTCAACGTTTTCATTGGTTTATTATGCAAAAAAATGTTTATAAAAAATTGTACCCAAACCACAAAAATTAAAACCCAGTCTTAAAACCAATGTTTAAAACAAAATTTTGGCTGCTGTTTCGATGGTTTCGAAAAAATGGTTTCGATGCTTGCGTATGCGTTTTTTTAAAAACGTTGTTTTTTAATATAAAAAAACCTTTTAAAAAAGTCAGGCCATCCTTAGTTTCAGCATACACTTCCAGCAGTCACAATAAAAATTATGCCTTTCCTAGAAACATTTGTGTCGGTAGTTGACTTTTGGATGTTATCAAAATGCTCCTGGTACTGAAAAGGACCAGACGTCTAGCACTTTGTTTTATTTGGATTCAGTAGCGCAGACATTTAGCGGGCACAAAGCTAATCGAGATAACTTTTTTATCTTGTGATCATTCGTTTCTGCCAATATTTATATTTTTTCATATCCTAAAGCAGTCAGTAAACTATTTATTTGTTTTCTCTTGAAAATAAGCTTAAATTTTCTGCCATTTTTTAAACCCATTTTCGTCTGGAATCTTACGAATTACTAGTAAAATACGTTTCTCTAGTAACTTTTGTCAGCCAGTCCAATGCTTCAAATATTCACGCTACATAAATATATCCGAAATTATTATATAGGTAGGTATATGCCAGAGCCAGGCAGTGTGTTTATTTTGCCAGTTCAGTGTATGGACAATTGATAAAAGTGGGATAAAAAGTTAAGTGACAAGTACACTCATAGGTGGCAAGTGCTTTCAATCAGCAACTTACCTGTCACTTTACTAAAACTTTTCCCCGCCACATAAATACCACTTTTATTGTCAGTTGTGTACTGGCAGAATTCGTTCGAGATTGCCAGTTCACCTTCAAGCTCCGGCGCTCGAAATACCCCCATGGGGGTTTATTATTCGCCAGCAAAATTTGAGGGGGGTTAATTCGAGGGGGGCTTATTCGAGGGGGGTTTATTATTTCGTCAGAAATTTTTGTAAAGATTGTAGTAAATAGTAGGCATTTGCGTACCAAAACAGGTACCTAATAAATGTGTCCGAACAGGATATTTGGACATAAAAACGTAGATAGCTACACAAAGTAGTCTATGTGTAGCTGCAATGCAAATTAGCAGTAATGCCGCTGCACACACTAGTTTACTAATGGAAAACTAAGAATTTGGCAAACTCATTTTTTAGCTTCCTGGCGCATCTGAGTTTACCGGAATGTGTGATTTTTAATCTCCGTCAACTGTAGTTGACGAATAGCTCATACCGGTAAACTCAGATGCGCTCAGAAGCCGAGAAATGAGTTTACCAAATTCTTAATTTACCGTTAGTAAACTAGTGTGTGCAGCGCCAATAAATACATCATGTAAATTGCATACATGATGCACATCGTTCCGGAGGGGGTATTTCGAGGGGGGTTTATTATTTCCCCATCACATTTTGAGGTGGGGGGGGTTTAATTCGAGGGGGGGGGGGGTTTATTCAAAGGGGGATAATTCGAGGTAAGTCTAGCGTAATTACGATGAGTTTCATCATGCCGCAAGCAATGCGCCGCGCTGTCTGCTTGACATTTGAAAATTCACAAAGCTAAATCGTGATTCATTGGCACCGGCAAACAAACAGGAAACAGCTTATCTATGCAAATCTATGCAAATGAATGATGCGAATTGTTATCGTTTTTCTTGTCAAAAGGGCATCAAATTTGTGATCCGACACAGAGTCTACACGTCTTTCGTTCCCACATTTCGGCTGTGCTATTCATTTTTTTGGGATTAGTATTTTTTCCGTTACTTACTAAATTGCTACCGACCCTAGTTTACCGAAAAAAATACCTAGTTAAATGTTACACAAAATGGGACGGCTTTATATCTTTGCTGCAATGATGTATTTGGCGACTTGTGCCGCTCAAGATGACAAATCACACAACAACCGTGAGTTTTTTTATCTGAATGTGAGGTTTGGTGGAATGGCGCCAGTGGAAAATGACGCCAGCACTGAATCGAATTAACTGTCGCTACTTTTGGTTCCTGGCGTAACGGAGAAATTCGGACATTGGATTATTTCACATTCGGAAAAGCTAGCCCTGGTTCACTCCAGAGTTGTAAAAAGTACTGAACTTTTTTTAAAGTAAACGTAAACGTACTGTATTTTTCTTTTACTAACCCCTGAGTACAGAAAACGTAAAGTATTTTAAAAATACTTTTACACTGCGTAAAACGTGAGTAAAATACTTTTTCCAGAGAAAACTTAAAAATGAGATTTTTTCTTGAGAAAACGTAAAAAACGGGTATTTTCTTACAGAAAACGTTAAAGTTAGTATTTTTGTCAAAAAAAGTCAGTATTTTTCCAATTTTTACTCTGATATACAAAAAGATGTGTTTTTCTCTCCTGCTAATTATTTCTTACGAAAATGTCTTATGTTTGTCACTTCCTTTTTGGGAAAAGTACATTTTCTGTCCCCTAAAAATACGTTTTCTGTACTCGCGTACTTTCAAAAAGTATGCGAGTAAGTGAGTACCGGTATTTTGTTCGCGAGGAAACGTAAAGGTATTTACGCAGTACTCGCGTATCCGTAATTATCGAGTAAACGTAAATACGTTTTAACACTGTGGTTCATTCAATCAATGGAGTATATTTATCCATACGTGGATACTAAAGAATACAATTCATATACCCTTGAATAAGACCCCCTTGAATAACTCCCTCCTGCTGGCTTGTTGAGGAAAAACTCACCCTCCACTTGTATCACTCGCCCCACTTTAATAACTCCCCCTCTGTGATGAGTGTAAGTAGGGTGTCAAATTTCCGTTTCTGTTTTCCATTTCCGCCTTTCCGCAGGAAAATTTTTTACCTTTCCGTTTTCCATTTTCCGGCAGCCGAAAAATTTTTACCTTTCCGTTTTCCGTTTTCCAGCAGCCAAAAATTTTTTACCTTTCCGTATTCCATTTTCCGGCAGCTGAACATTTTTTACCTTTCCGTTTCCGTTTTTCCGGCCCATTTTTTTGTTTTCCGGCCAAAAAATTTTTACCTTTCCGTTTCCATTTTTCCATTTTCTGGGTCAATTTTCAGTTTTCTGGCATTTTGCCATAGTATCTCCAATCTGTATTTATCTTTTTCCACTATGGTGTTTTTAACTACCAGGTTCTTCTGTCATTCATAATTTTTATCTGTATCCAAATCTGTAAAAAACACAAAGTAATTTTGGACACATACTTTGCAGTCCGCTGAGTATACTTTTTACTGTTCAGTTCAGTTACATCAAAGTTCACTTTTGCTAAATTCTTATTGTTGTTGTAGTGTATTTTTGCTACCTTTTGATGATTTTTCGTTGGTTCAGTTAAGCTTGAACTACAAGTGAAGTTACTGGCATGATCCATAGCTGCAGAATGTACAGCTACCACAATCAAAGCCAAACAGGAAAACCTGCATGCAGGTTTTCCTTCTGCAAATTTGTCTATTACCGTGCAAATTTCACTTTATTTTTTCCATTTCCGTGAAAATTTCGCTTTCCGTTTTCCGGCATTTCATTTTTCCGTTTTCCAGCCAACAATTTTTTTTACCTTTCCGTTTTCCATTTTCCGCTGAGTGAAATTTTTTACCTTTCCGTTTTCCGTTTTCCGGCAGAAATTTTTTTACCTTTCCGTTTTCCGTAAAGTGAAAAAATGTTACCTTTCTGTTTTCCGTAAAAAAAATTTTTGACACCCTAAGTGGAAGAGATCTTACGAAGCAACAATTTACAAAAATTATCAGTGAAGTCACACAGACCAAATATACGTCTGAACTACGTCTGAGCTATTTCACGGAATGCAAATGCAGCGCAGTGTGTGAAACGTAACATACAAAGGAATGTTAGCGTACTGCAGCAACAGCATATTGCATAGTGTAATTCTGAGGGAAAAATACGCCGCCCTCAAAAACTCTGACGTAAAGATAACCACCTTGGGGTCTTATTCGAGTATATACGGTAGTCACTCAATATTCGGTACGCTTAACTCGCCTGTGTTTGATTCTGTAAAAAAAAATCATGTCATGTGGCATTCTCAAAAAATGTCGCTCATCCACGCCCATCCAATGCCTTTACACATAAAAACCACCAAAAATGTCCCCAGTACCCAATCGTCACTCAGGCGGCGTCTACACGGCCGACATGGCCGCCAGCCTGTACAGGCTCGTCGAGCACGACGACGGCACCACCGAACTGGCGCTGCGCGTCAACGTCAAGTGGTCGAGCAGGTGCCAGTCCCAGACCCTGTAAAATGCCCTGGAAAATGTTAAATGTCATGCAAAGTGTCAAAAGTCATGTAAAATGCCCTGCAAAATGGCGACTCGATCACCATTTTGCACGGCGTTTTACATGACACATGAAATTTTACAGGGCATTTGACACTTTACAGGGCATTTGACACTTTACAGGGCATTGGACACTTTACAGGGCATTTGACACTTTACAGGGCATTTTACAGGGTCTGGGACTGCCCCCAGACCGAAGAAAGACATGACCGTCGGCTCGCATCTCAGACTGCGCGCGTTTCAAGTGACCAATTTCGGCGCGAATCAGACGATTAGGGAGGAAAGTGTTCGTGTGGTGGAGTGGTGAGCTTCGGGGCCGCCCCCCCCCCCGTGGACAAGTGACGAGACAAGTTCTAGTTTGTGGTAAATCGAGTGCCAAGTGAAGTTATGAATGACAAGTAAATTTAGAAATGGAAATACTTGCGACTTATATGTTTACTTATCACTTGAAGGGCCACTTAGCACTTTTCCTGACACTTGTTCATCTGCTGAATGAGCACCTGGTTTTGCTTTGTTGCGGGGTGAAAAGGAGTCTGGCTGGGGTCTAACTTACTTAAGTCGCGTGGTCAACCAGGGACGTACGCAGGGGTGGGGCGGGGGGGGCGGCCGCCCCCCCCGTTCCCGGGCCGGACAAAAAAAAGTGCCAGAAATGGCACTTTCGTGAAGCGATTTTGTACCTACTTAGCAAAAATTTTGCGCGCAAGCGCGCATTTCCGCCCCCCACTCTATATATAATTCATATTTTCGATTCCGGAGTGAAATCACCACTACAAATGCCTTCAACGCAGTGCCCTGTACCTAAATTTAGCCGCAAATAAGTACTTAGAGCACACTTTGGCGTTGGCGCTGACGCCAATAGGGTCATGGCGCTGGCGCCAATGAATGGCGCCAGCGCCATGGCCCCATTCCGTTTACTACAGGAGGAAATTTTAGGGGGGGGGGGGCGCCGCCCCCCCGTTCGCCGGGCTCCGTATACAATCCGCCCCCCCCCGCTCAAAAATCCTGCGTACGTCCCTGTGGTCAACGGAAATGCTACATCTAAATTGTCGCTTGGTATTTTTTGCTTCATAACACTTGATGTTTTAGGCCTCAATCAAACCACCTCGGAGAATTGATTATCAATAGGAAAAATGTTTGACATCGTTTGAAATTTTTTCGGTGATTTGAAATCAACCGAGGAATTTATTGCAGCACCACTGATAACCACAAAATGTTTGAGGCAAAACATAATTTCAAATGTTTAAAAAAGTCTTCAGTTGCCCAGAAGAGCTCAGAAAAAGGCACTTCTCTACTAATAAAATAATTATCCTGCATGTTTCGAACTCCGAATAAAATTGTTCATGCGGTAAATGCGATCCAATCCGAAACCTCACACAGCTTCACGCTTCACAATCACCAAAACCATCTACTTCACTTCAACCCAATTACCCCCCCCCCCAACCCAATTACCCCCCCCCCCCCAAACCAAGGTACGACCACCACGACACGTTCGATCTGTTTGTGCGCGCGCTGCCGCAGCACCTGGGCGTCACTGGCGGCGCGGCCGCGCGGCGACAAGTCGGCCCGCGTCGATACGCTGTCGACATTGCTATCGACCCCGTCGCTGCGCAGATGAAAATCAAATTGGAAGTGAGGTAGGCGGAGTTTGAGATCGATTTTTGGGACCCGGGCCGCAAATTATGTTATTAAATGGTCGGGCGACAATTACGAGTTTACCAGATTTTACCAGATTTTGATGAACGACATTATGTTAAAAATTGTGCACCGAATTCTCCGACCGTGAGAGTGCATGTGCCGCGACGATGAACTTTTTTATTCAGGCATGATACGGTAGATTTCATTGAGTGATGTAAATGCTTGATCAGGTAGTCCCCCTAGTTTCCTTCACGAAAAGTACCCCTTGCCAGCCAAGTGAGAGAAAAACAATTCCCAGCCACTTGAATAGTTCCCCCATTTTATGAGGATGTGGGAACAAAAAGCAACTCGATAAAAATGTGGTGGAAAAATCTGACGAAAAAATACCTCGCTTGAAATAGTTCCCCCTTGAACAGTTCCCTTTTGACTGAAGTCTGACCAAAAAATAGTTCCCCAGGGAAATAGTCTAATCGATGATATACGGTAACTACCCAAATCCTCGAATAAGACCACAGGGGAGTTATTTTTTCGTCAGATGCTTTCGAGGGGGGAAGTTATTCTAGGGGGGAATTACTTTTTCCTTAGAAAACTCATAGAGTTTACAGAAAGTCACACCACTTAAACAGTTCAAACAGGATTGACTTTTCGGGATCGGGATCGGGATTGGCATTTTTTCGGGATCGGGACTGGGGTCTTGGGATAGACATTTTGGCCAATGTTCTGGCATCCACAGTTGTTCATAAAGGTCTCAAAACACTGTTATATGCCAGAAAATTGGCATAAATTGGACGCTGGGGGTTTGTGTTCACATTTTTGCATGCAAAAATGTCATTTTTTCACTTTTTTTTACTTCCACTAATTTTTCCGGGATCGGGATCCCGGATTGGGAGGTTCTCGGGATTTGAAAATTTTCGGGATCGGGACTGCTAAATCCCGGAATTTCACGGGATCCCGTTTGAACCCTAACCTAGTCAAGGATTTTTTTTTCTGGCAGGATTTGGTAGATTTCATTGTAGAGTGTGAGGTCAGTATACATTTCAGAGGGGGTCACTTTTAATTAATAAACGGTAAAAAACAACGATAAGCTTGACAAAAATGTGGAAACTATAGTGGAAAGCAAAGTAGGAAAGTGCCAAAACTGTCTGGAAATTAAATAACTTTAAAACCATAAAATTCGGGAAAAACACAAAACCCACACCGCTTGCAATCGGGGTGGACTCATTAAGGTCGAGTCTAAAAACAGGCCGATTTTTTTCAAAATCGAGTCCGAGTCTGGTACAGAACATTACGAGCACGGAATTCCATTTGATGGCTGAAACATAAATTCTGCGGGTTTATTCAGATCCCACCCGGGAAATCTTTCCCAAGGATACAGCAGAAACTGCGTCCGAAATAGAAAATCATCTAGCGTCGTTGCACTTCTTCGGGCACTCAACAAGCATAAAAACGCAGCACACTTAATGCGAACGTACCTCACAAAAGCTGGCACAAAGAACCTGGTCCCTTTAACCCAAACACGACTGTCTCCCACGCGATTTCCAATTATTTCCTCCAGGGAGCACTCCCAGACCCTGTAAAAAGCCGTGTAAAATGTCAAATGTCATGCAAAGTGTCAAAAGTCATGGAAAATGCCCTGCAAAATGGCGACCGAGTCGCCATTTTGCAGGGCATTTTCCATGACATTTGACATTTTGCATGGCATTTGACATTTTACAGGATTTTTTACATGGTCTGGGAGTGGCACCAGTTTTTCATTTGGCACTTCCTTGTCATTCAGAATTGACACTAGCGTTTCCTGTGCCTTTCCAACAGTTTTTCCAGTACCATTTAATTATATGTACACTGCAAAGACATCAAGCATATATTTGTCTGCTGTTGCTGCCGTTGGCTAATATTCTTATGTATTTTGTATTGTATCCTTCTCATACACATGGAGAGTTATTCAGGAGGGGGAGTTATTCAAGGGGTAAGTTATTTTTTCCTCACCTCGCCAACAGGGGGAGTTATTCAAAGGGGAGTTATTGGAGGATTTGCGGTATATTCCTCTACAACTGCACACAGAGCGACGCAAGGTGTTCCAGCGGAGCGGCAACTGAACCCAAGCGACACCCTGCTGTCGGAACTGTGCACCGCGCACAACGCGCCCACGGCGCTGCGCTGCGAGTTCGCCGTGCACCGTAATTTGGGGCCGCGCGACAAAAGTTTGATCCGCATACAAGCGGCCGCCTGGTGCCAGTCCCAGACCCTGTAAAAAACCTTGTTAAGTGTAAAAGATCTTGTCAGATGTCATGTGTCATGTACATAAAAGACCCTCTTAAAATGTTGTGTCATGTAAAAGACTCTGTAAAATGTCATGTGTCATGCGTATCCAAATCTTGTTGCGTCATATCCAAATCGTATGTTTTTGTGTTCAAATCTTATGTCATAACGTAAGATTTGGATACAATACAATGATATTTGGATACACATGACTGAACAAGGGTCTTTTACGTGACACTTGACACTTTACAGGGCTTTTACATGACACATTTTACATTTTACTGTTTTTTTACACTTTACAGGGTCTTTTACAGGGTCTGGGACTGCCCCCTGGCCATTGGCACTGTTCGCAGCGGCCCTCGCGCAGCGGCAGTGGCCCTCGCTGCGCGTCGCCACGCCCATGTTCGTGGGCACCTTGCAGCTGGTGTTGGAGTTCGCCGTGGTGGCTACTGTGGATGTGCACATCGTTTGTGAGTTTGGTGGATGAGTACCGAAATGGGTTGTGCGAGTATTGTTGGGTTCGCTACGATTATAATACACGCTGAATTGACAATAATACACGCGATATTAAAATTGCCAGCAGAATGCCGCACGGCATTTGACACTTTATTCACTCCTCCGCTCGACACGGCATTAAAATCTTATACCCAAGCACTTTGACAATGTCGCTTTACGGGAGCGACTTCAAGACAAGGACATATCCGGGGGGCGGGGGGCTGCATTATTCAAGTTTTGTGAAAAAAAATTTGCGCGCGACCCTCGCGAACATTCACCACCTCAAACGTAATTATCAGTGGATCGGTCCCCGTAGGCACAAATCCCTAAAATTGCTGTCAAAAGTGTGTCCGTTGGCGTATAGGTATGTACGTGTATTTACATACAAATACAGTAGTTTCTGGCACTGGCGCCAACGCCAGTGGCGCCATGGCGCTATTCCCACAGTGTAGGCAAAATTTTAAGGGGGGGGCTCACTATCCCCCCCCTGCTCGCCGGGCTCCGTAAACAGGCAGCCCCCCTCTCAAAAATACTGGATACGTCCCTGCTTCAAGACTTACTGTTCAAAACTTATTTTCTCATAAAAAAAACCCACCAAAATTCTCTCAGGGCTGTGGCAAGCGCAACTCGTGACTTTCGTATTGTGGCTGTTGTGGCTGCTATTGAGCACGTTGGCACAGTCCCAAAAACGAAAACAGTTGGCCGTTTACCCGCCTAGCAGGTGCCACTCCCAGACCGTGTAAAATGCCTCGTAAAGTGCCAAATAACATGCAAAGTGTCGAAAGTCCTGTAAAATACCCTGGACCATTGTCATTTTCCAGGCCACTTCACATGACTTTTGCCATTTTACATGACATTTGCCACTTTCCAGTTCATTTTACACGGCACGGCAGTGACCCTAGGTCGAGTCGCTATCACTCCGATTATTCGCCCAGTGTGATCGCGAGCAGCGCACCTTCCTCAATGCTGTACAGCAGTGACGGCTACGGCTATGGATACGTGCAGGTGCCACTCCCAGACCCTGTAAAAATGTCAAATGTCATGCAAAGTGTCAAAAGTCATGGAAAATGCCCTGCAAAATGGCAAACTAGCTTGTCATTTTGCAGGGCATTTTACATGACTTTTGACACTTTGCATGACATTTGACATTTTACAGGGTCTGGGACTGCCACCAGGGCGGCAGCAAAAAAATTAGGCCGCACAGCGCCATTTTGATGCCCAGTCCACCGATCAGCGAGCGGACGGTGGGTCGGCGGGATTTGCTTTATTACCGTATTTGCTTGAATAATTCCTCCCTCGAATAATTCCCCTTTGTTGGGCATGTGAGGAAAAAATACGAGCAAATTCGAGTATTCGAGCAAATACGGTATTTAGAGCAGGGGTGGGATTTGTTTGCCAGGCACGTTTTTCAGGCACCCTCGATTCATTCGAAAGCTTTAATGACACAGTTTAATTAAGACATCGATTACGTCAACTAGGTAAACACTAGTGATCACTGAGTTGACTCTAATTTCAATGTCAACTAGCGTGTGCAGCCCCAATGTGGTTGCGTTAGGCCGCTTCTCAAATGACTTACACAGAGAAAGGAGGGAAAAAATTGTCGGGTAGCAAATTTGTGCACCATGCAACATTTACTTGAATAGTATTACCGAAGTCTAAAAAGGCACCTAGGGAAATTGAGGCGTCCAATTGTGATGGTCGATAAGTCCACAAAATGCGCTTTTGAGTAAATCGCATTTCAAGTTTCATTTCCAGTTCCAAATGTTGATAATTAAGTGTCAAATTTTCAGCCTCCGCTCCCAGCATGTGAAAAATGAAGTGTCCAAAAAATCTCATTTGGACACGCGATGAAAATACAGGAATATTTTGGGAGGGGACTGAGCTCGACTTCACGCACGAGAAAACATTTTTGATTTCTCTTCGATAAATCCGCCATATGGGCAATTTATGGACTTATCGACCTTTAGAACTGAACGCCTCAATTGCAAATAACTGGCGCAGGCGCCGGTGTCCCTGTACGAGGAGTGCACGTCGCCGCTGACAAACTGCAGCGTGGCCGCCACCGTCGACGAACGCTCCCGCAGGTGGGCGGGGCTTGTGACCGAGTATTTAGCAGTTCATGTAACAGAATGTTGATAGAGTTTTTTGATATCTTCTTCATAAGGCCGGAATTAGAGCTCAGCGTCGATTCGACGCTGAGCTCTAATTCCCGCTTTAAGGATCGGAATGTTCAGCTATTGTTTACCTATTCATGGCATTTTTTCTTCGACGTAAATTACAATCAGTTTACTTAAGCACGCTCGTACTGAACGTCAAAGGGAAATGAGATATCTATTCCAATCAGCCAAAACAGAGCATTCAGCTACCCATCTTGCCTTGTTCGAAAACCATAATTATACCAAAACCGGAGTATTTGCTTGAATACCCCCCCCACTGTTAGACAAGGAAAAAATTATCCCGCTCTAAGCACGTTATAAACCCCCCCCCCCCCACTTGAAAAGCCACCACCTTAAAAAGGTCCGACGAAAAAGTAACTATCTGCGTAATTATTCGAGCAAAGACGGCGCCGCACTGACATCATTATATATTAATGTATCTATCTGTATTGAGCAACAACAAGCAATCACTCAAAAACA